>CM022767.1:17307895-17762895 GCA_012411365.1 Ameiurus melas
CTTAAATGTTTATTTTTTGACTTCTGCATTATCGAGTCAATCATTGTTTTATTCTAAACATTACATTCCCAAAAAAAAAAAAAAAAAATCTAATTTTACAGAAAACTGTTTGATCTCATTAAAGAAAGAAACACATTACCAAATTACAACCAAAACATTTCAGACAAAACCTCATAATAAGGTCTGTCCGGGTTTATTTGCAAAAACAGAAAAACTGTGCCAGATTCTCCAAGATTCTCAGAAAAAGTTGCATGTACTCAATTGATTGAGTAATTTTGTTCCCTCAATTTAACTGAGTACAGGGGTCTCTCAAAACTTGTATATTTAAGTTCACTTAACTTGGTGTTCATTTCAAGCGGACTTAACTACAGGGTGTCCCAAAAGTCCCATACATAGGGGAAATTAACAGTTTTGAGCAAAAAGTAACTTTATTTACGAAATCTCCTCTACGGTGCATCCGGAAAGTATTCACAGTGCTTCCCTTTTTCCACACTTTGTTATCTTACAGCTTTATTCCAAAATGGATTAAATTCATTATTTTTCTCAAAATGCTACATACAATACCCCATAATGCCAACATGAAAGAAGTTTGTTTGAAATCTTTGCAAATTTATTAAAAATAAAAAACAAAAAAGCACATGTACATAAGTATTCACAGCCTTTGAGATGACACTCAAAATTGAGCTCAGGTGCATCCTGTTTCCACTGATCATCCTTGAGATGTTTCTACAACTTGATTGGTGTCCACCTGTGGTAAATTCAGTTGATTGGACAGGATTTGGAAAGGCACACACCTGTCTATATAAGGTCCCACAGTTAACAATGCATGTCAGAGCACAAACCAAGCCATGAAGGAATTGTCTGAAGACCTCCGAGAGAGGATTGCATCGAGGCACAGATGTGGGGAAGGGTACAGAAACATTTCTGCAGCATTGAATGTCCCAATGAGCACAGTTGCCTCCATTATCCGTAAACGGAAGAAGTCTGGAACCAGCAGGACTCTTCCTAGAGCTGGCCGCTCGGCCAAACTGAGCGATCGGGGGAGAAGGGCCATAATCGGGTAGGTGACCAAAAACCTGATGGTCACTATGACAGAGCTCCAGTGTGTCTATGTGGAGAGAGGAGAACCTTCCAGAAGAAAAACAATCTCTGCAGAACTCCAATCAGGCCTGAACGGCAGAGTGGCCAGATGGAAGCCACTGCTCAATAAAAGGAACATGACAGCCCGCCTGTAGTTTGCCAAAAGGCACCTGAAGGACTCTCAGACCAAGACCAAGACAAAGATTGAACTCTTTGGCCTGAATGGCAAGCATCATGTCTGGAGGAAACCAGGCACCACTCTTCAACTGGCCAATACCATCCCTACAGTGAAGCATGGTGGTGGCAGCAGCTATTTTCATAAATCATGATTTTGAGTTCATAAAACTTGAAATCTTAATTTATTGTATTTTGTGGGCAAACAAGTTAAAAGAACTTTAATTTTTGATTTATGGGTCCAAAACAGTAATGTTTCGTCATGATTATTTATAGTTAAAGTAAAGACAACATTAGGGTTTACAGTGTAATTTCCTTATAATATTGCACAAACTGTACCTGTGATGACTGATGCATTTAAAATACATTTTTATTGACTTTGTTTAGTTTATTTTTGTTTATGTACAAATGTTTTATTTAATCATTTTTGAAGGCATCTTTTCTTTATAGCATTTCTTAGCATGTGCCTTTTGCAGAGACTTTTGTACAGTACTGTATATTGGATTGAGGAAATGGATCCCTGACAGTTTATCACACAGCTCTCACACAGGGATTATTATTTCAATCTAACATGTAATGTTATATTTTTATGTTTAATGTGATTTTCATTGGTGATTTAACATGAACCAACACCAAAGCCTGGGAGAATTATGGCTTTTTGTTTCCTCATTTCTCGTGTAGGCCTAATTATAGCAAACTCTAGAGTTGCAATCAAAATGATTCAACCCCCATTACAAATCAGACATAATCAAAATTTACAGACGTTCAGATGTTTGCAATTTATAAATCAAACAAAAGCAACTGAGATAGTTCAACTCAAAAAATGTTTCAAGTGGTTTCCTCAAATTCAACTGAAAATTCAACTCATAATGACTTCTCCAGTTTCATAATTATTCAAGCATGTTTGCACTTAATACAGCATGCTTTTGTTGTTATGGCCTGCTGCAAATGAGATGATAGATTCTGGCAGTGTTCCTGAGGAATCTTAGCCCATTCCTCATGACCAATGGCCTCCAGTTCAGTAATATTCTTGGGTTTTCGTGCTGCAACCGCCTTCTTCAAATCCCATCAGAGATTTTCTATGGGGTTCAAGTCAGGTGACTGTGATGGCCCTGTACAATCTTCCAGGACGGCTTCTGCAACCAAGCCTTGGTGGAATTTGAGGTATGCTTGGGATCAATGTCCTGTTGGAAGGTCCAATATTCAGCTTCCTAACAGACAGCATAACATTTGCAACTAGGATTTCCTGATACTTCTATGAATACATCTTGCCTTCCACATGCTGTAGGTTTCCAGTGCCAGAGGATGCAAAGCTGCCCCAGAGTACCACCAAGCCACCACCATGCTTGACTGTGGACAGAGTGCAACTTCTTCTTCCTCCAGACATACAGCTGATCCATCATGCCAAAACTTCCAGTTTTGTTTCATTGCTCCACAGAACATAATCCCAAAACTTCTGTGGTTTATTTATATGATTCTGAGCTGACTTTTCTAGTGCTTTTGGGTCAGTGGTAGTGTCCGTCTTGGAGTTCTGGCATGGAAACCTTCTGTGTTTAGTACTTACTGTGCTCACTGAAACCTCAGTGCCTGTTGCCAGCAAGTCTTACTGCTGGTCTTTTGCAGCCACTCGAGGGCTTTTCACAACCTGCCTTCTCAGAAATCTAGTTGCAACCATTGATCGCTTCCTTTTCCTTCCCTGCCCAGGTATTTGATGCATTTCTAGCCCTAGCCAGTTCAAGTGTTTCAGCTGAAGCACACCTGGTGCAACTAATGAAGCAGTTGATTAGTTGCATCAGGTGTGCTTGAAACAACACCTGTTTTGCATATTTGTGCTGTTGTGAGGGATTCTGTTCTAATTTTGAAACTGGAGAAGCCATTACAAGTTCCATTTTCACATGCATTTGGGGAAAGCACTTCAAGCATTCATTGTTTTTAACTATTTCAATTGCTTTTGTTTGATTTGTTCATTGCAAACAGCTGAAAGTCAGTACATTTTGACAACTAAACCGGATTTGCACTGTATATGCTACTGTGAATGTTTTAGTATACAGTATATCTTCACACAGTGGTGTCGCCCAGCCTGCCTACTATACGTCATCTACATTAATTTATTCAGCCCTGACATTTCTCTTGACATTGTTGCTTCACACCTCTATAAGAAACCATCTATGCCTCTCCATCCTGCCTTAATCTTCATCAAAGCTGGAATGGAGTCGTGCGATTAACCACTTGACCCTGAAACTGATGGATCCTCAAAAATCACTGGAAGCTTATTGAAAACTGTCCACAATCACTCCAGCTCTATCTGTCCTGTCCCAGGTTGCTATGCCTTCTAAGATACGTGTGTTTGTGCAAGGTATTTTTTTTCGCACTAAACAGTATGACAAGTGGAGAAGAAGCACCTTTAGAGAAAGGGTTACATAGTATAACCACACAGACAGTCATCCATCATTGGAAAATCAGGACAGATAAGAACGACCTCCTCCCATTCATCTTCCTGTACTGTCCTACATCTCCAGAAAGAGTTTATACTAGGTAAAGGATCATCATGCTAGAAGGTACACTTGACAGTTATAGACCATTATAGGGGTTATAGGAATTCACCAGTGGTAAACTATATTCCAAATGAAGTACAGCTCAAAAGAGGTAAGTGGATCAATGCTTTACTTATAGAATCATCAAGAAACACATTTTACATTCAAACTCCAGACTCCAGTGTATCTAATATTCTAAAACCTTAGTGCATTTATAGCTAAACATTTTTTTAAATTAATTTCCTTTTTAATTAATTATTAATTACTTAATTATTTTATTTATTTATTAATTTTTTATTAATGTTCAAAAAACACCACAAATGTAGTGTTGCTCAGTTTGGCTGTGGAGAAAGAATGTAATAACAGAGGAAATATGGAAGAATTTATGATGCCAGAGTGTTAATTTTCTCTTGTCATTAAAGGTGACCACTTTTGTGTATACCATCAGTGAGCTCAGGCAATCTCAGGCACTATTGATTACTCCCCTTTGCCTTATGGAAGCAAAAAGGCAGAGGCTAAGAGATGGTCTAATGATATTACCAGAATGGAAACGTTTTTACAGTGCAAGTTAATGGCCTGTGCCCAGGTGAAGAGAAGAGCTTGGCAACAAGGAAAATAACAGCACTCTCTGCATTCATGTTGCAGCTGAGTTGCGGCAAAAATGCCAGGACATTATTCTTTAATGATAATGGCAAATGCATTGCAAGCTCAGTTTCTAAAAACATGAAACTTTGAAATATGATGCAACGTCTTCTTTTAACAGTTTATATATATATATATATATATATATATATATATATATATATATATATATATATATATATATATATATATAATGCATGTGCAACACCATTTGAGGCAGCACCTTTTGTTCTTCCTAATTAAAAAGAAAAGTGTTTCAAGCAATCATGATGTGTTCTGAATAGCAAGCATGGTAAACAGAAGTGCCGTTCTTGCCATTAATCAGAACTCTTGATCAAACCAAGGGACACCTTTGGCACTTTTTGTAATGTGTACTTTGACTGGACGATGTGTGCTTAATCTATTTACTTCTAGTATCACTTCCAAAGGCATTTTTGACCCCCCCCCCCCAAAAAAAAAAATTAAAAAAAAATTTAAATAAATAAATAAACTAACAAAAATACCCAAAACACTGGGGGAATTTCTCTCTGTACAATCACTTGACATGACTGTCAAAACCAGCAACAATGGCTGTGGGAAAGAAATAAATCAGCCCCAGCCTGTACTTCATATGGTGGTGCTGTCAATTTTGGTTCCACCAAAGTATAAAACACTGTAGATGGTAAAAAAAATTAAATAAAAATAATATATATATATATATATATATATATATATATATATATATATATATATATATATATATATATATATATATATATATATATATATTACAGTATAACAGCAAAAATGTTTTTCAAAATTGTTATATATTTAATTTTTGGTGGACATTAGGTCTTGTTTGATCCCAGAATATAATGATATTGCAATCATTTACATGTGGATTTCTGTTAAAATGTATTTTCTTTTCATGAACATTAAATACAGTTTGATGAAGGAAACACATCTGAAGAAATAACACCTCATAGTGGAGCTTTTTGATTAAACTGCATTCTTCACAATTGCTAAAGTGTGGTTGTTGTCTCCCAGAGACCTGGTGGTCTGACCTGTACTCAATCCAGCTGTTTGTGGCTGCCAGGTCAAAGAAATGCAGGACCGTACGGATGGTCCATTTTCTCGTGCGGCTTGACATCAGGAAAAAATAGCCGGTCAGAAAGTATTACCACTCAGGGTGTGTGTCCGCTTCATGCCCAGTATTCCCAGGATAGGATCTGGATCCACTAAGACCCTGATCAGGATAAAGCAGTTATTGAAGATCAATTAATGAATACCTACAGCTGTCACACATGTTCTAACTGAATGATCAGTGATCAAACTCTGCATGGGAGCCCTGCATCTTTCTGCTCTGCACAATTAACCAGCAGGGAGGTGCAATCAGTAGGCCAAAGTAAAGCAATTCAATGGCCATTTATATTTAATTCATTTGGGTGACACTTTTATGCAAAGCAACTTTCAACTGAGAGAGAGGACACAACAGAGCATTTCCTCCAGGGCTCAACAGTGGCAGCTTGGTGGTGCTGGGATTTGAATACATCAAGTCAAGTCAAGACAAGTCGAGTGGATTTAGCTATATATAGCTAGTTTACATTGGAATGAAATGTCAATTCTCCAGGACCATGTGACACAGAACAATACAGTAGTACAGTTTATAAGATAAAAAAAAATTGCAAATACACAAGTGTGAGACAAGTACCAACACCGTAATCCAAGTAGAAAGACAATATTTTCACGTTACGCATTTTCTTCCTAGTAGAAAACCGTTATAAAGAATACACTTAACCTGGCTTAATGTATGTATTCAAAGACCAAATTCATCATACACCTTATTAATAAAACAATCTGTGTACAGGCAAGCAGATGAACCCAGAATATGAATGCAATGTGCAAAGTTTCACATTATAACAGGATTCTATGGAAGAAAAATGCTTAACATGAAACTTTGCACATTGTATTCATATTCTGGATTCCTGTATGCCTGTTTGTACAGTAGTATGCATCATCAATAAGATGTATACTGAATTTGATCTTTTAATATAACTGTCCTAATACATTAAGCCACGATAAGCGTTTTATCTATAATGGTTTTCCATGGGGAGAAAATTCGAAATGGCTGCTTTTTTTTAATTCAGTTAACAGTGTATCTTCTCAAGACTCTGCTTAAACATTTTTGCTATGCAAGATTTTCAGTATGTGTGTGCATGATGAATTGCCATGGACTTGTGTATGGGACACAGAGTGTGTTCCTACCTCATACCCAGTGTTCCAGATCCACCTTGTTCATGCAGTTGGTGAAGATGAATGAATGAATGAATGAATGTAATACAGTATTCTGTCTATAGTGTTTAACTTATATGATGTTTTGTCTTGGATGAATTAATCTTTGTGGTGCCAGTGATTCATAGATTATATAATACCTTAAGCCACTCTATGGGGGAGAAAATGCTTAACATGAAAATATTGTCTTTCTACTTGGATCATGTTGCATTACCAGTAAATAGTTAAAGCGCACCTATTATGATTTTGAAACGTGCCTAATTTTGTTTGAAGTTTGATACAATAGATTTACATGCATCCAAGAAAAATCCCCCAGTATCACCAATGACTCGTCCAATGATCCTTCTATAGGATTCATTCAAAACTCCTCCTTTCAGAGAGCACACTCTGTTCTGATTAGCCAGATGTCCCAGTCTATTGTGATTGCTTTGGGGAAAAGGAAACGTCCACTACCATATCCAGTTGGTAACGCGAGCAGCCAATGAAGACCAGAGGCGGGGCTTTTTGTTACAAACCTATGTAGGTTTGTAGATCTGAAGACCAGAGGCGGGGTTTTTTGTTACAAACCTATGTAAGTTTGTACAGGAAGTAAGTCTGGAATTACTAACGCTGTTCAGAATCGGTTCCTTCTTTTGGGAGTCAATAACTCCGTTTGTCGTGCGCTTTGATTTTTGAAAGTCTGCAGACGTTTTTACTTTCACAAGCACCTATATAACACACTACATGAAAAGTAATATTTGAAAACCATAACAGGTGCACTTTAAGCCACGTTAAGAATGTCCCATAGCATATGTCTTACACACACGCTCTCCAAAGCAGTATACCACTCTCCCAAGCTATCACTTCCCACTAGCCATATCATTAAAGCTACAAATAATATATATATATATATATATATATATATATATATATATATATATATATATATATATATATATATATATATATATATATATATATTAAAACAGAGTCTTGAGAAGATACATTGTTAACTGTATGAAAAAAGCAGCTATTTGTAATTCCAGTCTACACTTCCGAGTCTGACTGTGAAGGTGAACCACAGGGTAGCGCCATTTTGCTGCACACAGATCTGAAGTGCCGAGTTTATTCCTCCGGCGGCTCCGCGCGCGCCTCATCTACAGTACACAACACTTCAGAGGCGAGATCCCCCTGTTCCGGACGGAACTCCGGCCTCCGCGCGTTCCCAGCGCATCGTTTCCGCAAACTGAACCCGATACCGGATGACAGGACGAAAATGAATGGAGGGATGTTTTTTTTCTTTCTTCTTCTTCTACAGTTGAAGACTTCACGTAATTGGGACTGAACAGCTCTGCGTAATTGGCCAGCGGAAGTTTGTGAGCCAGCGCGCGCAGTCCAAGCAACTTTGCCAAGGCTCAGGCGCGGAGTTTCGCGGAGCGTGGAGGTCTATTTTTAGACACATTTAGTGTTTATTGTTATTATGAATATTTTTTTAATCCAGGCTAGTGAAATACAGGTACAGACGAAGAAAGTATATTAGACATACTGGCTAATATTTATCCGTAGGTGATGCTTTTTCTCGGGAACGTTTTAGCGCAAAGCAAAAGATCCGCCTTTGACGCCGGGGGTTTTATTTCCGTCAATGGAGCGCAAATGAGACGGTTATTTCCACTGTTTGATTGACAGCTCGACGACAGGTAAACAGGTTCACTGATTTATTATTTGGTTTATGCTTTGTTTCAGATGAAACACGTAAAATTTTTTATCCTAGAATCTGTGGATATTTTGCGCGCACCTTATCCGTATCCAATTGATTATTATTATTATTATTATTATTATTATTATTATTATTATTATTTGCAAATAGGCTACATAATGCATCTTAGTTCAATTTATTATACTGGATGATTGTGTGCCTAGTGGAGGAAGTTTGAATTTGAATGACCTGTATCAACATATTGTGCTGGAACGTTAAAATGAACTGATTGCAGATACTCAGTAGAGCACTGACTTTCAATTCAGAAAACACTGAATGGAGGTGTATAGGCACACAGCAGGTGCATAGGAACTATTTATTAATGCAGCTGCGTTAGACAGTGACTGCATATTTACATGTTGCTGGAGAACCACAGAGCTGTATGGACTGATAATGTTAGAAGAGTGACCACAGTGGTTAGGACAGTGGTGAAGGTGAAGGTGGTGCTGATTTGGAGGATGCTTATGGTGCTGACTGCAGTGCTTCAGTGATGAAAGCATTGCCTGTGTAGTATAGTAGGTATGGATGAGGTACTTGCTTGTCCGTGCCCCTCTATGCCCTATTGACTAGCTTTGAGGGCAGTAACACCTCTAATCTTCATTAACTAACAAAAATAACTTATTTATTTTAGGTAGACTGCTAAACCCTCTCTTCCAGTGTTTATATGCATTAATATACATTGTTTAGCCAGTATATTAGGTATATTAAAGTTTTCTATGTGTTATAATTAAGAATTCATTCAACAGTGGGATATTGCTGTGTATTTTATAGTTAATCTCTGTATATGTGTCGCTAGTGCTCATGGGGAAAAAACATAAACAAATCTGATCCAATGTACAAGAAAAATTGCATTTAAGAGAAAAAAGGGAAGAAAATAGCCTTCTGTTGAGGGGGGGAACAGTGCTCAATCTTGTTAGAGGGTTTAGTCATGGTTTCACCTTGGCATTTCATGCTCCTTCTCTTCTTCTAGCACCCCTGTCTCTGTTCTTGCACTCTTTCCTCTGCCCTCCCCTTTCCAGCTTTTAGGGTGTCACAGACACTCAGCTCTGGTCCGCAATTAGCGCCATCATGGTGCCCCGTCCTGCTTCGCTAATAAAACCTTCGTTGGCTCTTGTTGCTCGTTGTGATTAATTGCTGCCCTGAGAGGAGCCGTACATCTTCCCTTTCACACCCCGGTGACATGCAGTGTTGCAGTGTTTTATAGATCACCGTCAGCAGCACTGAAACCAGCCGGTGGGCCCTCTGGCTGATCAGCTTTATTGTGCACCATGTTATTTGTGGCAATTGCTGACGGGGTAGGGCAGAGTCCCACCATACCATTCTGCTTTGCTCTTAGACGAGCACATTAAGCGGATGTTCCAAATCAAAAGCTCAAATTCTGCTTTGTACACAGAGTTCCCAGGGTCATACTTCTAATAATGACTCAGGTTATGGAATGAGCACGATAAATATCATTCTGTAGTTATTGCATATTTTGCATAATAACAGTGGGTTATCTGTATCACTGGCTTTAGGGCAGGATCTGTATTATGCATATGAATGATGCATATATAAATGATGTAAGTAATATATAAGGGTGGCACCGTGGTGCAGTAGGTAGTGTTGCTCCTCACAGCTTCAGGGTCTCCAGTTTGAACCTGTCTCTATGGGTTTCTTCCCACCTCCCAAAAACATGCCAGTAGGTAGATAGTCTATGCTGAATTTTCAGTATGGTGCCCTGCGATGGACTTGTTGGGACAAAGGGTGTGTTCCTACCTCATGCCCCGTGTTCCAGATCCACCTCGTTCAAGCAGCTAGTGAAGATGAATGAATGAATGTATGAATGAATGAATGAATGAATTGTATGATGACTTAATCTTTGTGGTGCCAGTGATTAATAGATTAAAACCTAATTATGAATAGATTTGAATTGTTTATTTAATGAGACAAATCTCCAAATGAATTTACATATGTAGGCGTCATACTAAATTTGTAGAATCATTGTAATAACTGGTGCGCTATAGTTCTTCCGAAGCGAAACGCATTAACTTAAACCGGTTAGCCAATTTGTCTGTAGCTTTAGCCAGGTTTAGGACCAGGGTGTGAAAAAGTGGCCACAGAATGAGTAGGATAAAAACTAGATATATGGCTGCATAATATGCAAGAGGATCCCTTCTGTCAGCCTGCCAAGACAGGTCATTAACGATAATGAGAGGAGAAGTGATTTTTGCAGCCATTTAATCTGGTAATGATACAAGACTTAACATTTTGCTTTTAAGTTCAGCGTATCCAGCAAAGACTAAGACTAATAGTGTACACTAAGACTAATAGTGTATCTGCAGATGGAGCGAATGTGGTAGTGTTTTGGACCATATGACTCACAACTGGCATTACAGAAATGACATGTGGAATGAAGCAGGTGCTTATAGAGTTTATCCCTAGTTGCTTAGCAGTTCTATTTCTCTCACAAAAGTCTTACTTGTGTTTTCATTGCACAGGTAGAATTTTGGATCAAAGCTCAAGGCAACTTTAGCTTGCCGCGAGTGTCGTCTAGAATTACTTTACATGCATGAGATGGCAGATGATTTATTGCAGAGGTGAGAGGAGATGAAGCCAAGGTGCGAGAGCCTTGTTTTGTTTCCAGCGGAACAACACGGCACTGGTGTCCTTAGCCTCAAGACCACTATTGAATTTGAGAGGGAGTAATTCGGGAATATTGCTTTGCATGCTTGTGTCAGTATGTGAGACCAAAACTAGATGGGTTTGCCATTATCTCTGAACTTCAAAACTATAGCTCAGCTGTTTTCAATTTGGGCCAGCACTATGTCAAATTTAAATCAGAACAGCCTGTAAAGAAAGAGAGAAAGAAAACTCGGCATCAGATTGCCTGTATAGAGATACACACAAACCAGATTGGAATAAAGGTTACTCCTGAATAATAATATGGGATCAGCTTTTTTTCATTAAAAATGATATTTTTAACACAAACAAAAAACACCTTATTGCTCACTTCTGGCACAAGTGTAGGGATAAAAAAAGTATAGGGTATTACCTAGTATATATTAAATGACAGTTTATTTGTTACTAATATAATGACAATTCAGTGCAAGCATGAAGCAGTTATTTAAAATCCCATGTAACTCAGTATTTCCAAATATGCAAATAGCATCCATGATGTTGTGCCACACTTAGAAAAGGAAATATCGTACCATAAATAATGTGCCCACACCTATCGGCTGTAGCGGCTGCCAATTGCGCGAGCCGTGACAGCTCATAAGAGTGGAGGCTTATCCTTTTCTCAGTGTTGAACAAACAACAACAGTGGCTCCCTCACATCACAATATGATGTTGAATACAGCAGCATGAGCCATCTGGATGAGAGCAGTGGAGTGAAGCGACAGGCTAGCTCACGGCTTTCAGGCAGATGAAGGTTTATGACACCAAAGCAGTTTAGGGTTAGCATGAATTGCTGATGGAGAATGGCCGACACATTCGTTTGAGAATGGTTCTAGCATTATAATGTTTTTAAATTAATTGTTTCTTTGGATGTATTTTTATGGCATGTGTAGGGCTTTCAGTAAGATGCAAATGACTCACCTTTTGCCCTGTGGGACAGGGTGATTTCATTGACATTTACATTTATGGCATTCGGAAGATGCTCTTCCAGAGCAACTTACATTTATCTCATTACACAACTGAGCCGTTGAGGGTTAGGGGCCTTGCTCAAGGGCCCAGCAGTGTGGGCTTGGTGGTGCTGGGATTTGAACTCACAACCTTTTGATCAGAAGTCCAATACAGAAATTCACATTAGACACATAGTTACTGAATGCTTTCCAACAGAATCTTGAAAGCAGTACCAGGTAATGACTAAAACTCGGTAATTTTAGCCATTGTCAAAGCAGATTTTGTAAATATGAGAACTATCTTGAAAATATTTGTCATAATGGTGGGATTTACTGTGTATTGTATTAGACTGCAATTACTATGATTACAAATATTCATGCAGGGTGTCTCTTTAGGTCCAGAAAATGTATTAAATTGTCTGATGCCTCTAATTGTCTTATGTCCTCTAATGTCAGATTAAATGGTCTTACATTTTAGGCCACATACACTCCAGTGTACTTCAGTAACCCGGTGTCATTAAATTTTGTCTCTCTTATGTAATCTGATAAGTTTTAAAAACACTGGACACTGGATAAGATGAAGTCATTTGCTCTAAAAAGGTACACATGGTAAACCGATGCTAATGTTAGCTGTTGAGTTGATGTACATAGAGGCATGTGAGGAAATGTAAAACTGGATTGAGAACAAGAAAACAAAGAATGGCTTCTTATCTGTACATTATTTTGAAGAGTGTGCTTATTTGCTATATCATTACTGCAACTGTGGTCTTAAATTACATTTGAAATAGCAAAAAGAAGTATTACATCGAATTTAAGGATAATGGTAGACATGCTGTTTGCAGCTTTCTTTTAAATTGTCGTTTGGCAGGAACACCATCTGTTTGCAGTGCACATACACTTTGTTCATTATACACTCTTATACAGCAGTATTATGGAATAGTTCGTAAGTTTGTGTCCTGTAAAGAAGCAGCATGAAAGCTATGACAGAAAACTTTCCTTTCATCATGCACAAAATATAACCCAAACTTTAGAAAAAACAAATCATCTTACTCATTATAAGACTAAATTTCTCAGTGAGCAGGATGGCTGTGGAGAGATCATGAGTAGAAGCTTTTGCATCAAGACATAATACCAGAAAGATTTGAAGAGAGAAAGAGAGAGAGAGAGAGAGAGGGAGAGAGAGAGAGAGAGAGAGAGAGAGAGAACGAAGAGGACAGGGGCACCATGTTATATAGGTGTCATTTAACAAAGTGTGTCTGAGTGGAGAGAGGCTGCAATGAACTGTAACTGCAACAAAATGTGAAGACAATAAAGAAGCAAAAAAGGGGGCAAGAGAACACTCAGTATAATGGGAATCTCAGGAATCATATTGGCAAATCATGCTATTGCCAAATGTTTCTCTCCTTCTTTCCTCCTTTCACAGGTAGTCGGGCTGTATATACTGTTGTATAACACTTTTGCCATCACACTGTTGTCCACCACACTGCCCTTGCTGCTCTTCTACTGGCCTCACAATGCCTCTGAGCCCATCACACTGAGACTATGAGGCACTGTTGTGAATCGCTTTGCAAACACACAGTGTAATTCCTCAGGGGTGGATATCTCTTGCTACTCAATTTTGCTCCTGCTGGACCTATTTTCAGTGTGCCACTCAAAAGAGCCAGCCATATTACAATGCGCCTTCTTCATTCAGCGTGGCTATGCAGGAATTGATTGCTTTCACTCTTTCCACATATCCTTCAGCTTTCATATTTCATACAAAGATGGTATTTGAGCCAACTGGAGTGATAGAGATGTTTTCTTACACAGCTAAATCCCCAGCGTTGAATGAGCTCTTCCCGTGTCTGTGTCCAGATGGACTTATACATTCAGCAGTAGGCTGTTTGCTGTGCAGAATTAGAATATCTATTATACGCCAATACAGAGTCTCCCACAGGTCTGACGGAAACCTGGAAGGAGGACAGTGTGTGATGATTGAGCAGTGGTTTGAATGATAATCGAAACATTGGAGATGGTTGGGGGGATATGTTTTTTTTGTTTTTGTTTTATGTGAGATTTATCATTCATTACACTTTCTCTGGTCAGGGTCTGGATCTGGAGCCTATCCTGGGAACACTGGACACAAGGCTGTCAGTTCATTGTAGGGCACCATATACATACACATTCTCACAAACAGTCAAACTTAAGGGTAATTTAGCATAGCAAGGCCTATCAGCATATTTATGTGATTAAACAAGAGAACTAAGACATGAGAAGAACATTATAAACTCCACACAGATGGTAGCCCAAGCTCAGGATTAAGCTGGGACTTAGGTGGTGACAATGCTACCTGCTTTGCTGCCCTGTGATCTAGTTAGTTTTTTATAACCACTAGCTACTGACCAAACACGAAGAGTATTTAACATCAAACCATTAGCACTGAATGATATACCAGCTATACCAGGTCCGTCACATTCATTTCTCAACTCACTGGGTACTGTTCTGTTAAGCAACTCTGCTCTCTGCACTGCACTCTCCCCTATTTCCCCCTCTGCCAGCTTTGAGTTTGAGCTTCGAAACCAAAATGCAAAACATTTTGAAATGGTACAAAATATACCTTTATGGCTGTAAACATAGTTGGCCTCAATGTGTAACACAAACATATAACGTAATGAAACATAACAGCATAACATGACGTGACATAGCATAACATCGAATAGAAGAAAATATCTGTGTGGTCATTGTAAAAGTACAACGAAATTGAATATAACACACAATAAAATACATTATACATCGAGGCCATGAAATGCAGAAGGTATTTGATTTTACAGGATTTCAAAGTTTCTAATTTATTTACGGAACCAAATACAATATATACGTTCGTTGTTTACTCAAATTACTCAGAAATAAACTGCCAACTGAGAGTATACATTTATACATTGACTTGAAAGTTTATTGGAGATAAGTGTCTAGTAATGAATAAAATGGCATGTCATTGTACAATCGCAAAGAATACAAATTTACCATTTCTCATAGGATTTAAAAATGTAACAGGTCAGGAGCAATACATATTTAATTAGATCATTCCAAATGACTTTTTAGAAGGGTCACAATTCAAAATTGAGCTGTGTCTATATTTCTTTTCATGGTAGACCATATATAATTCTACCACATTATAAGGTTTAAGCTAGGTGCTTGATTCCATGGCAAAAAATTATCCTTTTTTTTGACAGACACAAAGTGCTGTCAAAGCAAAGAGAGAACAAAAACACAGCACTTCCTCACCTCAGAGTATCAGAAAGCATGCGCTTTAGGAGCTCCTCATAATCAGACTCTCAGGTGCAGAAGGAAGCAGTGGAGCTACTTTTCTACGCCATTCATTGTAGCATGCTGTCATTTTGTTTAGTTGCCATTGTACCTCCTGTTGAATGCCTGTGCGGTTGTAGACCCTGCTCTCATTTGCACAAATCTTTCTTACTCCGTTTCTATTTCCTGTGAGGTTCAAGGCCATATAAATTTCCAAAGGCTTTTTTTCCCCCTCTACAATTCACATTCTACACTACAGAGTTCTGGCCTTTCCATTCTTTTTGATTGTGGGTCTCACTGTTCTCATTGCAACGTTCTTTCTCCCTGCCCATGTCTTTTTTTGTATCTCACTTGCTCTCTCTACTTTTTCTTCCCTATCTCTTTCCAGCATTGTTTCAACATCTCATTCACTTGTGTCAAGCTCCGCCTCATGCAATCATAAGGCCATAATTTCAGGCTGAAAATTACAATTACAGGCTGCAGTAGTATTTTCCTTTTTCTTTTTTTTCTTCTGTTGCCTGTTATTCTTTGTGAGCAAAGCATGGCAACAGATCGCCTGTGCGCTGATTGTAATTAGGGGACTAAGAGGCAATAACATGCACAATTATGCTAAAGGTTCTGTATCTGCATTTGACAGCCCACAAGTTCGGTGTGGGAATAAAAGAAGAAAAAAAGAAGGATCAAAAAGAGTGCCCATGGCAATTTTTGACCCTCTCATGTCTAATAAATATACTGGCAGGGGAAAAGGCAAGCCCCCACCACCACCTCATATGCAAGGGCTCTTTTTCTGACCTAACAGAAAAAGTCTTCAACTTACTCGTTGTGAGATGATTCTTTGAAAGAGCTGCAGGGACTTCAAAGCGAGCATGTCATCAAAAGAAGAGAGGCCCTGTGCATCGATAAATTCATTGTACAGAGGCTTTTCTAATCCCTAGATCGTGACAGAACTGGAATATGAAACGGATGTGAAGATACATTCTTTCGATATATGCGCTGAATCAGAGATTGGCTACAGGCCAACTTTATGCACTTTGCTGTTTGATCTAGCCTGTCTTTTATGCTAGTTAGACGTAAAGATAAGAGTAGACGTGCTGCAGATGAAGTATAATCATCAGGCAAAATCCACAATATGGAGAAAGCCTCAAAAACTAGAAATGACAAATTGAACTACAGACAAACCAACTGTTGTTTGAAGGATACAAATGTTCTGTAGTTCCCGAAGCCAATCAGTTACAACAGACGACTGCGTTCATTTTCCTTTAGCCACAATGCCTTTGTACTGAGGATTTATAGCTGAACCGTCATGCTTAGACAGAAAGCCAAACACAGCCTTGAAACTTTAAATTCCATCTGTCAACTATTCACACCCCCCCCCTCCCCCATAAGAACAAACTGAAAAGTGAAAATTAGTTTGAAGACTACACAGACAGCATATGCACAGTTTAACCTCTCTCTTACCTTTTAAAAAGCCAGGCATATTTCTGAATATATCATAATTCTGAACACAAAAATTATTGCTTTTTCTTATAAATCATAAGGTGGCTGCTTTCGTAGGCACCAACAATTCTCAGAGCTTGTGTAGAATCATAAGTCAGGAGGGAGAAAGGAGCATGGCATAGGATCCAACTGTCTGCATAAGTGGAAGGGACTAATTTCTCCTGGGCTTTGGTCCTTCGCTGAGGGTGTGAGAGGAAAAATGGGGGAGAGGAAATGACAACAATACAGAGAGAGGGGTAGATGAGCTTTGCTGAAATTCTCACAGGAATGGTCGAAGCTGTCCACATCACTAAGACTTACAATGCTCTATTCTCTCCTTCTTCTCTGTTTGTCTTCCTGTCTCTCTCTCTCTCTCTCTCTCTCTCTCTCTCTCTCTCTCTCTCTCTCTCTCTTTCTCCCCTCTCCCTCTTTCTCCCTGTGGCCTGCAGACTGGCAGGTTGATCTGTGTTTACTTCTTCGCTTCAGGAAGTACTGACAAATCATGAACGCCTACAAATATGTCCACCTCTTTGCCCCCCTCTCTCTCTCTCTTTCTCTCAACACAAACTCAGTAAGAATAGTCTACCCTGATGTTTTCTCTTTTTTGCATGTGCTTCCACTTTCGCAGGTATGTGTCAAGGGGCCAGAAAAGAAATGTCAATCACCTCTGGAGCTCACACGTCCACATGAGCTGGAGAACACACACATTTCTGGCTACGCTACTACACACCATATATTCAACTGTCACTGATCGACCATGTCTGCAGACAAGCAGTCGGCAGTCGTAGTAGAGCTGGTCATTTTAGATTGATTGCAAAGTCTCACAGGCCTGTCTCACAGTCAGGCCTGTAGTTTCAGTCTCAGTCAAACACAATGACTGTTTTTTTGGGGTCAAAAATGCATTCAGATTGCTCCCCAGCTTACAATCATGCTTAATCTGGCATGCGAAGCTGCCACTTTATTTGCAGTCTTTTCCAGACTAATTTCTAATCAGTTATCTTGACAGCAGCAGAATAATTGATTCAGATGAATGTGACGAAAAGCTGCACTCCTACCAAACACAACATCTTGCTTGGAGATGTTTCTGGCTATGAGGCATATCACTAAAAGAGCATTAATAAGTGGGCAATTTTCTTTTGCAATATTTAAGCTTTTATACTACAGCTACAGGGTGCCGGACTGCAACATGCTTAGTTCCATTCATAGAACACATTTTAGGGGTGCATTTCTCACTCGATATCTTCCATCACCTCTTATCATCCTTATCTCCCTTTTTTTTATCTCTCTGTGTTTCACTGGTGCACACACACTCTTATTCATTCATTTAATAAAAGCCTCAATCTTAATTTTTTCGCTCAGCCACCCTCTGTGTATTACAACGAAGCAGACAGTCCAAGCATCTGGTGATGACAGCAAGAAAGTGTGTGTGGACAGACAGCCTGTTTTTGGCCTCTCATTAATGGTAGCCGGAGTGCACACGAATGCACTAATGCACTCTCTTACCTTGTTCTCTTGCCTCGTCTTCCCCTCCATGACAGGAAAACCCTGGCTCTCAGCTCAGGTTGATTTCTTGGTCAGGTTTTTTTTTATTTTTATTTTTTTATTTTTTTTTATTTCCTCCGTTTCTTTCTACCTTTCTGTAACCTTTGCTCTTGTTTCCATTGCTCTTCCTTGAATCCAAAAGAACAGTAACCTTGCAAGGGAAAAGGTTAAAAGCGTAGGGCAGAGAGTAAATAGAAGAATGGCTGCAATATCTACGCTTCATGATTCATTTTCCTCTTATCTTCTTCCTCTTTATGATATTCTCCTTTTATTCTTCCTCTTCTTACAAGCAGCTTTTTCAGCAGCTGTCCTGGTTTCTGGCTCTCCAGAGTCAGGGCCTATATTCAGTCTCCCTCTCTCTCTTGGCTTAATCACTATCCAGCAGGGTGGTGAAACAGCAGCAAGCTGATGAAAAGAGACAGAGGGAGGAATTCACAATACACACTTAATTCACAGACACATAACGTTGACCAGTTGGGACTCAGGGAGGTAAGTTGCTGTAAATTATGGATGTCGAAGGTTATTCCAAAAACATGCACAAAGGTTATAGCAGTATCTGGGCTCCCCATGCTGTACGATTCCCAAGCTGCATGATTATAAAGATAAAAATAAAAGAAATGCAGCCTCATACTGTAGAAGTTCTCTAACACTGTCACTGCTTCTTCTCAGTAGCCAACTGAACATTTTATAATATGAAAAGTTTATGATACTAAAGAAATTTGTCTGCCTAGACAGAAATGCAGCTAAAATTAATAAACCAATATACATGTATTTCAAATCCAAAGGTTCCTTTGCAAGTCTAGATTTAGACAGAGGGGGGCATGGTGGCTTAGTGTTTAGCATGTTTGCCTCACCCCGCCGGGGTTGGGGGTTTAATTCCCGTCTCCGCGTCTCCTCTTGCATGTTCTCCTCTGGAACCTCTGATTTCCTCCTCAGTCCAAAGACATTCATTGTAGGCTGATTGGCATCTCTATATTGTGCGAGTGTGTGCACAATTGTGCCACAATTTCTTTGGTACCAGGATATCCATCAGCTTGTGCCCTGAGTTCCCTGGGATAGGCTCCAGGCTCCTTGCGACCCTGTATAGAATAAGTGATACAGGAGATGAGTGGATGTATACAGATACCAAGGCATATCAATAGCGTAGTGCAAGTTGTTCACGGAGGATGAGTCTGAACACAGAAACAATAAACACTGCAGTGCAACAACCACACACAGCCTGTGTAGTGTTTCATTGATTTAAGCCAGTGGCCACCAATTCCCAGTGAATCAATTTGAAAGTGCTCACAAAATTGATATAAACAAGCATTTATTAAATGTGTTTGCACACTAAACACGCCCAGTAATGAGACTCAGAATTAGCTGAGTTTATACTAACGTGTCGTCCCCCACCCACCCAAACTGTATGAAGATGGAAGGAAACAAAGGCCAACTGACTCAGCAATGAGCGCTGTATTAGATGTGCACACCAAAATCATTTTGAAAAATATAGAGGCAATTATTTAGTCCTCGACACAGGCTGACAAAATAACTGTCAAGTGAAGCTAGGGGGAGAAATAAATAATGAAAAAGACAGAATAAGAGAAAGAAGTGTGCAGGATTGAGTCAGAAATAGAGAAACCCATATTCACACAAATACATACATAAGCAGATGGCAAAAACATTGCAGATGCAAGCACACAAACACACAGAGAGAGAGAGAGAGAGAGAGAGTTATTAAGCCTGGACCATTTTGTTCTCATACATAATGCAGTTAGGGCAGCCATCATCGACCAGCCACTGTGCGGGAATCTGCAGATGTCAACTATACATTATTCCATAATTAAATTTGTTCACTTGCTAAAGCTTGTTCAGGTGTGTGTGGGTGTGTGTGTGTGTTGTGTGTGTGTGGCATCTGTACTGGAGTGAGTGTACCTGTGTTTTGACAGAACTATTTTTTCAGATATACATCAGCCAATAGTAGAAGTGCCTTATTCAATTATTCTTCTTCAGTAACTGCATTATCCTGGTTAGGGTCACAGTGAATCTGGAACCTATCATGACAACCCAAATATGGCACAGAAAGAACGTGAAAACTCCAACATGACATTAACAGGAACTCATGATAAAAATCTGGACCATGTAAGTGTGAGGTCCCACCCCTTTCTGACGTATGAGTCCCAGTAAAGGTATTTCTGGTGAAATTTTCATCTTTTCATCTTCATCTGGTGAGCTTTCATATTTTAACTAAAAAGTTATATTCCTGAAAATTATCCTTGTTATGTCCACTGATGATGTCGCACAGGTTCAAACTAGGAAGTGGAATTTTACGTGGCGAACACAGAAAAGCAGAGTGATGCACACAGTGAAAATGTCCCAGTGCGGTAATGGAAGGGATAATCAACGGCTAGGTGTGAATTACACGATTTTACTCTACAATGTGGAGTGCATTAAAATCGCGTAATGCACATCTAGCCGTGGATGATCACACTTATACCTTTGTTAAAGCTGTCAATGATGTTTGCAGTGCAAAATTTGACTGAAAGGATAAAAATAACGGTTAATTTTCATTAGTTAGATCTAGAATCTTGCCCCCTCTAAATCATACACAGAGATAAAGTAGTGTGATATGATTACATTTATTTGGATGAATTATAATACATAGTTATTCAAGAGAGCGAAAGAGAGAGAGAGAGAGAGAGAGAGAGAGAGAGAGAGGATGCGCATGTGTGAATTACCTGTGTCTGTCCTCGTTTTCAAAAGTAAAACATAACTTTTTAAGTTGAAATAAAGGTTATCTTCAAGTTGCGTTTACTCACATTTTTAAAGCAGCAGGTGAACTAACGTTTCTAAAGTTAACCACCTGAAATGTTTTACAGTGTTTAAATTAAATATAAGCCTGACCAAAACTAACTGTTATAGATTAAAGGAAAAACCAACATAAAGTGTCTAAGTAAGTAATTGTGCTGTCAAACACCACTGGAACAGGTTCAGTGCACCATGGCACCATGACAAATTCGATAAGTCTGTGCAACTGTACTAAGGGATGAACAGCTTTCTTCCAAAAAATATTCCCTCAGTTTTGATCTGTTTGAGATCTGGTGACTGTGAAGGCAACAGCATATCATTTACATAACTTTCATACGCATCAAAGCATTCAGTGACCCCTCATGCCCCTTGTGCCTTGTGGACGGGGGGTAGAAATATTTCATCATAGAATATCAGTCTGAATAACTTCTTCAAAGTGGGCAAGTGGTGCATGTCATCACCATGGCCTATAGATGGGTAGGACACCCAGTCCCTAATGTGACATTATATGCAGCAAGAACTGCCTCTTCCTCATGGGCATTCTTTACTGGTGTTATGAACTTGCATCAGTGTCCTGAGCTTGCAGATGGTTGCACAAGTTGAAGAACATTTATGTCAAGTATGAGGTAAAAGGGCTGGGAAGTTCCATTTTCTCATTGGAACGATGTCACCACTGTACTGTCACCACGCTTTCCCATTCAAAGAATAAAGTTATATAACCATGCAGAGTTTAACTGTTTCACTATTTCCAGAATGAACCAGTAATCCATTCACTCTGTCCCCCAGAATAGAACCAATATCAAATTTCAGGCTTAAAAATTTATATTTAGCAAAATAGTATGTAAGGTTTAAGAGAACAAGGTTGCTCAATTTTGGCAGTTGCCACCTTAAACAAGTGGTGAACTGTGGAGTTTGTCCTAGGGCTTCAGTACTCTCTTTGTTATTAAGAAGTCACTGGGTGTATTCTGATGACCAGTTGTTGCCATGCTTAGCTTACCTTTGCAAATACAGTGTGATTTCCAATACTTTGTTCATTAGTGAACAGCAGACACTCAAAGCAGTATAGACTTTTGTTATATGCAGATCTTGATAGTCACATTCACTTACCTGAAAGACACATGCAAACATGGCTACCTATGATTGTTGATATACACTTTACTATATAAAGTTTAGCCTCTCCATCACACCCATATGTGAGCCTTCCCAAAACTGCTGCAAAAAAGGTAGAAGCACACAGTTGTGTAGAATTTCCCTTTCACTGGAACTGAAGTTCCCAAACATATTCCAGAATGACAGTGCCCCTGTGGACAAAGTGAGGTCCCTGAAGACATGGTTTGCCATGGTTGGTGTGGAAGAACTCGAATGGCCTGAACAGAGCCCTGACCTCCACACCACTGAGCTTCTTTAGGATGAACTGTAACACTGACAGCACCCCAGACCTCCTCACTGGCCAGTACCTGACCTCAGAAATGCTCTTGTCTAACTGCAAACGTGTGAATTCATAAAACAAGGCCAGCTAGAAATGTTCATGTGGAAACATCTTACCATGAAATCTGATTGACTAAAATATACTTTTCTCACACTTCGATTTATTGACGAAGATTGCAAATAGAAACAGAATGGGAAGTGGAACACCATCTAGAGCATACAAACACACATAGCAGATAAGAATAAATAAAATAAAAAAACATAAATGAGTGCATTTGTTTCTTTATATAAAACATTTTAGGCTAGCAGAGAATAATTTTCTGGCCCTGTGAGTTAGCCAGTGGTATAAATAATATTAAGCTATGGATGTTTTGCATGGCTGTGTACATTCTCATATGAAAATCTGTTAAGACACAAAGTCAGATTAATCACATATGAACAAATGAATGAATATGGAATGTTCATATAGGTTTTTAAAATTACAATAAACCCTCTGTCTACCAATGGTGGTTCACATAAGATTTCTGCACCCATCCCTATTCTGGCTCTCTAATAGGTCTTACTAAGGATGTTTGATTGTCCCACCCCCTACCAAACACTTCCCTACCCCCCACCCCCCTACCCTCACAACACACCTACACACAGAATGCTACTGAACCACAGACAACAGACACAAACGCAAACAACACATATTCTCACACATCACTTGGAGGAACAGATAGGCTTTTAGAAGCATGACTATAGCAACTGTAATGAACCTGTGCCCCACGGTAGCGTGATGAATGCGTGACTTGGCTCAAGGATCTGCCCAAGGCATTCCTGTTTGTAAAGTTTCTTTCTTATGCCCCCTTTCATTCTGTCTTTCACTTTCTCCTGGATAAGCTGATGTAACCACATGACAGAATCGTGCAAATCGAAGAAAGGAGCCCAACTGGATGGAGGAAGAGTGGGCGTCTGGGAGAACAAGTAGACAGCTTGTGGGAAGGTCACTATTTCACGTGGAGGGAGCAGATCATGAGGGACAAACCTCTTGTGCCCATTACACAGCTTTCTTGATTCTTGTGGACAAGCGTATTAGCATTCTGGATGCCTTTGGTGGTCAGATATGGGGTGCATGTCCAAGGCATTCAATCTCTCTTTCAGACATGTGCGATGAGGGTATAGTTAAAACACAAACACTTTTGAGTGGGAATGTGGATGTTCTGATGAGGCCTATTATTTAGTTTGAGAGGCAATGTGCTTTGCAGTGTTCAGGTTTAGTGTAATGACATGTTGGAGAGGTGGAGAGGGAGCAAGTGTATCCTTGTGGCAGCTGATGCAGGGGAAAAGAAATCATTCGATGTCCTTTTTCTTAACAGACTACAGATGTATGTACACATCTGTGATGAATAAGTGCAGAATATTTGCGTGGCCAACATGGTATCATCTGTTATATTTGAGTGAACTGGCAAAATGTAACAGTGTACGTTGCATGTGTGTCTATTTGCATAAACATGTGTGTGCTTCCTGCATGGTGTTGCTTTGTGGGTACATCCGTGGGCGTGTGGGAATGTGTGTGTGCAGCAAAGAGCAATAGACCCTCTGTGTTTTGGGGAACTCTGCTTTGGCTGTCTCCTTGTGGACAGGAAAGTGCCATTCAGAGAAGAATGAGAGACTGTGAGAGTAGAACCTCACACAGAATGTAACGTAATGAATGGACTCATTTTAATAACCTCTCTGTTGCAACTGTAATCTGTCTCTACCCCTTTTCCTTCCTTTTCACTTAAAAAAAACATTCCTTGTTTCTCAGGTGTTGGGACAGTAAGCAGGTGCATAACTCACTTCATTCTTTATGATTGAGTGCCACGTCAGTAAGTACATTTACATGGACAACAATAATCCAACATTAACCCGATTAAGACAATACTCTGATTAAGAAACCACCATGTTAAAAGCAATTTTTAATTACCTTAATCCGATTAAGGTCATACTCGAAGTAAGCACAAATCGAATTAAGACATGTGGAGTACTCCTATTTTAGTCGCATTATCGACGAGTATTACAGACATGTAAACACCTTAGACACATTATTAACGTCGTGTGAGAGTTTTCACCGCATTTTGCGATAGGACACGTTCACACACGCCAGTGCTCAACTGTTTTACGGCAAACAAGAGAGCATGACAGCATCCCAAGCCGCGTAGTTGCCCACTATAGGCCTGTAGTAGGAGAAATACATGTATCTCGGCTACTATATAGACGGTAAGTACGTGATTCGGGACGCAGCCCACGGCTTCTAGCAGTTGTCTATTTGCACGTACAGCATGATAAATAATTAACTGGAGGGACGTCAAACGGCGTGGCGCGGTGACGTTATAACGTGTGCTGTTAATCAAACTATGTTCTATAACATGTAAAATGGGTACATAAGAGGAGTATTCCAAAAATCGACACCATAATCACAATATTATCTTACTCAGAGTAAGGTCAATAATTAGATTACTGCTGTCCATGTAAACGTAGTCAATGAAATAACCACATGGGCACATAATATTCAGAGTTGAGTTAAGCATACACAACTCTAGATTTATGTGAGAGATGTAGAGAAAGCATGTTTTAATTTATTCATTATTCAGACTTTGAAGTTTAAGAGCATTCTTGCGTGATATTCACTCTGACTATGAGCTATATTAAGTCCAGTATTAATTTCTAACTAATTATTCAACTAATATGCAACCTTGAAATATATGTTTTGGCTAATAACCTTCCTTTTATGTTATGGGTCAATTTGACCCATTTCCACATTTGAGATGTCTGAAATACTGGTTAATCTCTCTTTTTCTCTTTTAAAGTTTTTGACTTTCCTCATTTAGTGTCATGAACTTATATGCAAATATTCCTTCTTATGGCTTGTCTTGGACAAGCAATAATAAAGGTTTACTGTTTTAAGCTGTTCTTTGCTGTTTTAGTCTGTATTGAAACTGGAAGTGATTTTGACCCATAACATACTAGATGTAACTTTTTCCCAAGAGAATAGGAGGGTTAAAGCAGCTTTAATTTCATAAATATGGCATTTTCAAATAAATAATTGTGTGACGTGTTCACACTTCTGTTGCAACAGGGTGGATTGATATCAATATCTAGCATACACACATAGCTTGCGTTTCATGCCAGCATTTTATCTGACATATTTTCTGATTCACTTGTGTCCTGATTCATGCTGTGAATGTGTGTTATGATGATTCACACAACACAGATCTTGAACATGAACACGGGATACAAATGATTGTAAAGCCTGACACTATTGCACAACTTATGTCTTGCAGAACTTAAATAAATAGAAGCTTGTAAATAGAAGCTTGACGAGAGTCACTGAGTTACTTTAATATTAGTCTAAACTGTTTTTTTTATTGTCTTTGGCTGTTGTATATCATTATATTGCAGTTAACAGCAAAAAAGTGATTTACTTCATTAGTTCACATTTTCATTCGCACTATTATTTGGGCTTAAGGACAAATTGAGTTTTAATGGGGGTCGCCTAGATGCATTTAAAGCACTTGAGATTACTACATGAGAAAACTCTGGCAACCTTGGAGGGGAAGTTTCAATAATATGAATGGCTTACAGTTCAGGCCAAATTTACATACACCAAGGCTAAAGATATTCTTTTAGTTTTTCATAATTCTACACATTTCATGTTTCAAGTCAATAGGGATAACTTCTTTGTTAACATCAGAGGTAATTTTAAAACTTTTGATTAGAAACAGGTTTATTTCAGCTTTAAGTCAAACTCTTTAAACTGTGTGAAGGGTTCCAGAAATTGATGTAATGACTTTTAGAAACTTCTGATTGGGCAATGGCACAATTGGGAGTGCACCTGTGACTGTGAAAGGGTCTACCTTTAGAGCCAGTGACCACGCCCCAAAAATGCGTACTGTGACAGTACCTACTGCAGTCTATTCAGTACCTACTGCTCGGCTGTTGATACAGTACATACTGATCAGTATATGCGTGTAGTATGAATACAATCCGGACATACTACAGCCACCATGTCGGCACTGTCATGTGACCTACAACTTCAAAAGAGCCGACAACTTCCTCCATTTGTGATTCTGACGGCTCTTTCACACCAATCCCATTGCCTTACGAGATAGTGCAGTATTCATTGGTTCCCTGCTGCACAGTTTCAGAAGAAGCAGTAAGTCATCCGAGTATATCTCACCTAATGTTTTTTGAATACTGAGAATGCGGACATACTACTCCTTTGACTACTGCTTTTCACCTATTGCATAGTAGGGTAGTATGGATATTTGAATGCAGCCAGTGCCTTTTTGCCGTTGTTTCCTTTTGAAAATCCAAGCTCAGGACCTCAGGAAAATAATTATGGGCCTCCACAAGTCTTTTACCTGCTTAGGAGCAATTTTCAAACAACTGAAGGTACCATGAGCATCTGTACAAATTTTTTTATCTTTGGATCACAGACACTACATTGCTCACTAAGGAGGCACAAATTAAATCCCTTCTTAATGTTTTTTTTTTCTGAAAGCTTCAACTAAACCTTAACACAAAAAAGGAGCTGGTAAAGTAGTTGAAGGCATCAGGTACTGTAAAGTACATCAGGTCAATACTGTAAAGTATTTCCAGCCACCATTAAGAGAATACAGCTTCACCATGGCCTTTAAGGCTATCGTGCAAGGAAGAAGCTCCCTCTCTTTAGACAGCCATAAAAAAGGCAAACTGAAGTTTGCAGGTGATCAGCAGCCCTTTGGAGGAGTGTTCTCTGGTCAGGTGAAATAAAAATAGCAAAAGATCTATACATAGATGAAACAAGTGAGCCTTTTTAACCAAAGATTTAGATGAATATGGTATTATGAGGAGGATTGTCTAGAAATACTAAAGCATCAGTCAAATCAATCACATCAATCAGAATTAGTTAAATCCTGGTGGTGTTCCAGCAGGACAATGATCCATAGCACACTTCCAAAGTTGTAACAAAATGGCTTAAAGACAACAAATTGAAAGTATTGATGTGGCCATGACAAAGCCCTGAACTGAATCCCACAATAAATTTTTGGATTGAACTGAAAAAGCATCCCCGAGCAAGCAGAACTACAAACCTGACTGAATTACACCAGTTCTCTCAGGAGGAATGAGGAAAAAATTCTATCCAACATTATTAGGCTTAATTAGGAATTATTCTAGCCTGCACAACACTTTATTATTAAATTCAGTCATGTGTCATGTTTTTTCCCCATCACAGTTCCATTTTTTATATGGTTGCCTTAATGGGTGGCTTGATTTAATGGTAATAAGGTTTGCCATTTGATTTTATAATGATGTGCTGTTTTTATGGAGACTGTTGCTTGCATTTGTTCGTTTGAAGGAGAGCATTTGAGAGGCCAGCCGGAAAACAAGGCTAAAAATAATGACTCCCATGCAGGGCTTGAGTTGACCAGCTCTTAACACTTCCCCAAAGGTATTAGTCTCTAAATGCATGTTGCAAAAATTCAACTTGTATATTTTTCCTCTTTGTCCTTCTGCTGAGACATCTAAACAGAAAAAGAAGAAGATGGGCAAAAAATAGATCCTATTAGTCTGGAATGTTCATACAGTGACGTGGAATGTACCAGATGTGTGCATGTGTATGCCTATACTACCGGTCGTAAGTTTAGACACAATTGCTTATTATTATTTTAGAATAGTAAACAAGACATTAATGCTGTGGAATTATGCAGAGAAAATTGTTAAACAAATCAAAACAATCTTGTATTTTAAGTTCTACCAGTATCCTTGATGAAAAGGTTGCACACTATTGGCATCTTGTCAACCAGCTTCATGATGGAGCTTCACTCCAGAGGAGTTTCTTTCAATTAACTGCTCAGTTGCTTCTTTTTAATTGGAAGCAAAAACTACTTGTTTGGAGAAGAAATATATTTTTAAATAGAAAATACTTTAAAAAATGTGGGCATTCACTAAACTCTTTACATTTGTTCAGAAACAATTTCAAATCCTTGATCAAAATGTATATTTTTCATTAGTAAATAATCACACTGCACATACATGAAGCTAATTCTGCCTGTGCTATCAATAATATACAAATGTATTTTTTTTTTAATTTAACTTATGTGCTGTAACAATTAATCAATTTGGCCATGTGAGTAGAGGATGCTGCGTAGTGAATGTAGCGTGTAATAGACAACACAATGGAGGAACATGAACATTCAATTTGATCTGAGTTTATAGTTTTACTATTTCAAGTTAACCAAGGCAAGCCTGCTTTCAGTAAATAAGCAGCTCTGGGAAATAACGTCATATCTACATGCCACATAAACACACTCCTCAAGAGATACTCTGTAGGCACTAAGATTCAAGAATGTCACACTAGTGCTGCAGTCAGTGTAAAGTACTTCCTGTGATGTAAAATGAAGCTGAGACCTGGCATCCTGTTAAACATTCACCTTAGATGATGATACAAAACGGCTCGCTCTTTCCCCTAACCCTTTGATATAAGTAGATCAAGCTTTTCTCTGCACTCCTCCCCATCTCTCCATACCTATGCCAGGTCCTCTGACAGCTCCAACCCTAGACTATACTTGACACAAAGGGAGTTCACATCTGCGTGTTAGTGCCTCATCAGAGTATAAATGCACCACTCAGTTGTGTGAATACAGATCACAGTGTGATCCACACTCCATTTTCTGCCTTTCTGCGCAGGCATCTGGAGTGTCTCCTGATATAATGAATAGCCTTTAGGCAATTACAAACATAGTGTTTGATGATGAATAAATAAAAGAGAAGGAAAACAAAAGAGAGAATGGGGTCTACTGGATTAGGGAACAGATGCTGGGGTTCTCATGTTCAATGACACTTCTCCCATGCTTGGCAGAGGACTGAGGGAGATCAATGCCAAACATTTTGTGTTGTCGTTTGGCAGATCTGTTGTTTTTTGTTTTTTTGTTTTCACTTTCGGTTGATGTGTGAAAAAAGAAGCATGACATCACAGCCTGCAGCATGCCCATCAGGAACAATGTGTATTTTCCCAACTTGACAATTTCATTTCAACTTTCTGAAACTAAGATCTACTGTATGTTTGGGTGGTGCAATATATCCATATCATGATAAATGATTACACGGTACACTGTTTTGAGATATTGTTGGTACGTTGGTGTATTTTTTTTTTTTTTTAATAATTACAAATTAAATGGTACTGGATGGATGCCCTTGCTTTGACATAATTTGATAACTTAATTAGGATTCCTCTGTCAGGAGTAAAACTATTCTTCTTCTTCTTCTTCTTCTTCTTCTTCTTCTTATTATTATCTCCCTACAGTGCCAAATAACTCTAGATCTGGTACATTGATACTACAGGCCATGTACAACTCCCACACCACACATAACCCATAGGTGGTGCTACAGGCCACACCCAAAATCTACATAATTTCCAATCTTCCCCATAAGTCCAAAATATCTGGAAATTGGTATACATGCCTTATTTCTCATGGGGAACAAAAGCACCATTGGGACCCAAAAAGTTAGCTATTATAGATTTTCCAGTACATTGAAAATTTGTTCAAAACTAGAAAAAAACTTCTCCTCATGTACTGTAGGTCTGATTGACTTGAACTGTGGAACATATGTGTGATATACATGTCTTTCTATAGGTTGATAAGCAATAAGGAATCAGATAAAAATTGGCCGGACTATTTACATTTTGATGAATTTACAACTGTTGCACATATTTCTTGTGTCCATAAATCAATGCAACATTAACACTACAGTATGTTATTATGTGCGATGGCAACCTCAAATCTCCAAAAACAATGACATTAAAAGCAATAATAAGATCTGTTATATTATGTTTAACAATATCTTTATTGTCTGTTATATGGCACTGTTTGTTTTGGATCAAGCCAAAGTACACTTTGGAAGACAAAATGTTATTTGTAGTGTTTATGCACGCAGAAGCCATTTTATTTAAATTTTCATGTCAGTTTTGAAATGGTCCGCAATCTTGAGGAGGAATTTGCCATTTCTGCTTGCAGCTATATTCTTTTTTTTTGTCTTTGTAGGCATTAAAGAAAAATATTGTTAAACTCAGTTTGTCATTATTTTTGTTTATTTTACTACTGTTTTGCAGACAGTTTATTATCTAAATTACATATCTTAATACACATCGTGTATCATAGTAATGCCCTGAAGTATCGTGATATGATATTTTTGTCGTATCGCCCAACCCTACTGCATGTGATTTCAATGGATTCAGGACAAGCATCATTATAAGTACAGAGAATTAACATGCACATGTATTTTAACATGTCTTTTGATAACTACTACAATCTAGTCCAAGAACCTTCAGCCGAATTTCTATTTCACACACATTCCACACTTTCTTAGAAGGGTATCCTCATACTTATTTTACTACTGTGGTATCTCTTATAACATGGAACAAAATTGATGAGACAGGTACTCAGAACTACTGGCCTGGTCCATTCACCCTCCTACTACTATATATATAACTTTTGAACATCCTCAGAACTTCTAGTTGACATGCATCACACTGTCAGTTCAAGTCTGTATCCTGACAGGCTACTGCCTAACACAGAATTATTGATTGTGTTTCCTTTTCAAGGTCTGAGCAATGCACCTGAATGTCCTTTTGTCAAGGCAAGGAGACTTGCTGTGGGGGGGTTCTTACTCTGCAGCAACTTGCCTCAAGAGGGCTTTAGTGAAGATGCTCACACTCCATTGCCAGTGGTGCAAGCGCTGATGAGCTGATGTTGTTGGCATGCTTACCACAGGGTCTAAAAATGAACTGAGCTTAGGGAAAACACTTCTCTGAGCCTGTACTGGCTGAGGAGTTAACTCTGTGCTTGGATCAAACTAATTTTGGCTTTAAACTTGCTTTATTCCCCCTGCGCAGTTTTTTTTTTCACAGATACCGTAGCGTTTATTTGGCTTTCAAGCCTTGATATGGTTGAAGTATTGAGAGCGAGAGAGAGAGAGAGAGAGAGAGAGAGAGAGTGAGAGAAACTTTCCATACAGTCAGCATTCTGCAGTGACCCTGAGGCTAAGTGCCTAAGCAGAGTCAAGTATATATTTTTTATTATTATAGTTTTCATTTTCTTATGGTGAAATATATGTCTCTGGGTCTTGAAGGGATAAACTAGCAGTTCAACTGTTCAACTATCAGTTATCCTGAACACAAATCATTCTGTTGTAACAAAGTCAAGCCAATGTGAAGCCAATGATGACATCTGGGAGTAAACATGACTTTGTCCTTAAACTCCTCATAGGCTTTCTCTCCAAACTAGAATCATCAGTCCCTCCAATATTTCATGATTTTGTGATCGCAGAAATGAATGCAAAAGCAGGCTAACTTCACAGTGTTCAGAGGAGCTTGCAATTTTCCAAATTACAACAGATTTTCTGCAGATTTGGGCCAAGACACATCACTTGATGTCATCACAACGCACATTCAACCTCTTTGGTCCTTTTTTATATGTGCACTGAACACGAGTACATCTAAAAGGTCTCATTTACAACAAACATCACTGCGAAAGGCTCCATCAATCCATCCATCCATCCATCCATCTTCAACCGCTTACACCTTTTCAGGGTCGCAGGGGAACCTGGAGCCTATCCCAGGAAGCATCGGGCAGAAGGCTGGGTACACCCTGGACTGAGTTCCAGTCCATCGCAGGGCACACTGCGAAAGGCTGTGCAAAATAATTTTGTGCGATTGCAAGTACACCAATTCAAGTAATCTTCTGAAAAACAAAGCACAAACAAACTCAACAAATTGTATCGTACATTTTGAAAATTGAGCATTTTTTGCCGCAAGAATAACAAAAAAACTACGCAAAATCCTGTAGGGACTGAATCATGACAGATAATGAACACTGCCCTTCAGTTCAATAGTCACTGTTTAAGATGTTGTAAGAAATGGAGAAAAAAGCATTTGTTAAAAAAAAAACAGTTGGTGACAAAGCTTTTTGTAACACAAGATAACAAATTTTCCTGAAAACAAACCATCACACTGAAACTGTTCACAACAGGAGCCTGCTAAATTTGTTTCTGTCTTCTTCTCTTTATTTATTCCAGCAGCTTCCCCTGTTGTTTCCAGATGCACTTGAACAAATAAAACAGCCTTCAGAACGGAACATAATTTTGAAGCATAGAATAGATACATAACATTCTGTTTCAGCTCTGCTTCCCTCGCGTCTGATGGTATGTCTGATTCATGCTAATGCTACTATGCTAATATATTTTAAGCATAATATATATATATATATATATATATATATATATATATATATATATATATATATATATATATATTTTTTTTTTTTAAGGTGTCAGGAAATGAAAAAGGTCAGACACAGCAAAATGGTTTCTCCAACATTATCTCTGTGCCTGACCACAATGCAGTAATGAAAACTGCTGCTTTTCAGAGCCGTGTTTATAGGCATGATAAGGTAGATGTGGTTACAGTGTGAGAGGCTAATGGATAAAGATGTCCAACAGGTTTATTCTGTCAGAGACTGAATTCAATCAGATTGCCATAAATCCACAGGTTGAACCTATTAAAGTGTCTTAAGCCAGTAAGTGAAAAAAAAATCTCCTATCTAAAAATGACAAATAATTCAATCATAGCCTTTTGACATGTATTATATATTTAACATTGATTTAATCTTATACTAAATCTCGACTAATGTGTTTACTGAAATAAATTGCTGAAGGTATGTTGATTTTATTTATTGAAAATAATGGAGGTCCTTTATTTCATGCAAAGGTAAAAAAGTATTATTTCCCACAGAACATCTGTGCAGTTTGGTGCGTTATAAATGTGGAACTGCTGCATAGTGTACCCTCACCTGTAAACCACAGGCTGCTGATGTGGAGCTCATTATAATGGAGGCACACTGAAAAAGATAACAGATACACATGCAAATGAATCCTTTGTGGATTTTTACATGACAAGTATGAGAAAAAGTGAGAAATAAACTGGCAGAGATGTATGAAAGAATGATTGCAGAAGGGTTTTTTATGACCTCCATTCCATATGGCAGGATAAAAAATAGTTTGCCTGTTTTTTTTGTGTGTGTGTGTTTTTTTTTAATTTAATAATCATTTCTATGTTATTGCTGACTTGTGTAATACAAAAAGATATTTAATTTTATTCGAGCCAATTATATGAGCTAATTAATTAGTTATCTTATTAATTGCCTGCAATTTGACAGTTTAACTCTATAAGAATATTAAAAGAAAAGGAATGATTGAGATTTGTTAAAGCAATTTCAGAGCTAATGGAGCTACCCATACTTTCCTCATTACTTCAAAATTCTCTGTAAGCGTTATTTCCACACTGGTGAATTTTCGTTCTTGGGTCATTTAAAGAACATGACTCCTGCCTCATCAGTCTGGTATCAATCTTACTGTGACTTATAAGGTCACATCTAACAGATAAGAAATATTGCACTTTTTAGCACTGAATGCATTTTTCCAAGTTTTCCCACAAAAGCTTTCTTTTCAGTTAGTATCACTCTTAGACAGGTATTCAACCTCTCAGAACTGCAAATGGGAAAACTATATAGCACTGTTCTTATATACAGTCAGGGCTATAAGTATTTGGACAGTGACACAATTTTGGTCATTTTGCCTCTGCATAGCACCACAATGGATTTGGACTTTGTAGACTTTCAGCTTTCAGGTGTTTAACAAAAATATTGCACTAACCACTTAGGAATTACAGCTGTTTTTTTTTACATAGTTCCTTCATTTTCACAGGCTCAAAAATAATTAGACAATTGACTGATAACTAGTTTCGTGGCCAGGTGTGGCCTGTTCCTTGTTATTTCATGAGTTATTAAGGAGATAAAAGGTCTGGAGTTCATTCCAAGTGTTGAATTTGCATTTGATAGCTGTTCATGAGAACTCTCAATATGCAGTCCAAAGAGGTGTAGATGCAAGTAAAGGAGGCCTGGTAACCCTCAAGACCAGAAAGGCCAAATTAACCTTTGCTAGAAAACATCTAACAAAGATTCCTTGGACAGATGAAACCAAAATAAACTTACAAGAATAATGGGAAGAGAAGATGTTCCAAAACATAAAACATCTTCTGTCAAAACATATGGAGGAAATGTTATGCCATGGGCATGTATGGCTCCCAGTGGAACTGGGTCTCTGGTGTTTATTGATGATGTGGTTGTTGTAAGTAGCAGGATGAATTCTGAAGGGTATAGAGCTATACTTTCTACTCAGATTCACTCAAATGCTGTAAAACTGATAGGATGGCACTTCACCATACAGATGGATCAGATGGATCATGATCCAAAACATACAGCGAAAGCAACCTAAGAGCTTCCTAAGACAAAGAAATGTAATGTTCTTAAATGACCGAAGTACCTGACGTCAATCCAATTGAGCATGGTTTTCACTTATTGAATACAAAACTGAAGGCAGAAAGACCCACAAACAAGCAACTGAAGTACTGTATGTAATTCTGAAAGCAGGGTAAAACATAGCTGGGCAACATGAAAAAACAACAAAAATAAAGCATTTCAAATTCACTTCTGGACCATAGAGAAGACTTGTCAGAGAGTTTTACAGCCATCATGGACATGAACAGCAATTCTAGTTCTGTGTAGTGATGGATCATTTCATAAAAATAGTTCTCTTAAACCCCATAGATTTATCTTGTACATGAATCACACTGTAAAAAAAACAACAACTGGTTGATCTGATGCACATTTCCTCTGGTCATAGGACACAAGCTGAACCCTGTAATAAGCCTCGGTTGGCTGGGCAATGCAGCCAGACTAATGGAGCATAGGATAGATATGACTGTCTGGTCTCAACTGTGGTCCCAGCAGACACTAATACTGGACATTACATCAAATAGTTGTGACCTGAGAACACATTTGGGGATCACTATGGGCTTACATGGGTCAAAGGAAATAGCTTTAGACACCAGGTTCTTTTTTATAAAGCATTTTAGAGCCAAAAATCAACATTTACAGCAACTTAAAATCTCCCTCTAAAAATCTCCCTCCCAGCTCCCTGAAAATACCCATCGTAAGGATTTATAAAATGATTTAAGAACTCTTACTGCAAATGACATTTAAGTATCATTTATGTGTAATAACTGAAGTAGTGAGAGGTTACAATTTTTATAACAACTTTTACACTTTTATGAGCATGTTGCTTTTTTGGTTTCCTTTTAGACATCAGAATGCATGATAATGAACCCAATGGACAACAGTGGTGCATACATCTTGAAAAATGTATCCAAGTTCAGAGGCTGTCAGGTGGCAGGCTGTTTCTTTTTTCAATTATGTTCAAATAGAGCTCGATCAATTTGTGGTGATTTTCTTATAGACAAAGAGAATCCCAGTGAGCTCTATGTCAATAGAGTAGAGGAAAACCAATTGATCTTAGCAGGTGATCATTCATCCGTACTCCCAGTTGTGTTCAGATTGTAATTTATTTGGTCATGTAAAACAATGTTTATTTCTGAAACAAAGATTAAATTAATTCAATAATTCATTTAACTGTTTCCTGGTCAGAGTTGCACTGGGTACATTGCCTTTCTTAGGAACACTAGGCTGGATGCCATCCCATTGCCAGGTACCACACACAAAAATCACACACACCTAAGGGCAATGTAGTGTAGCCAAATCCACCTGCTGACATCATTTAGGTAGGTCTTGAGGCGGCCAAGCATGATATCTAAAATGAATACATTTCTGGGTGCAGTCTATTGAAATAAAAAAAATGAATGCAGTGAAAATGAGCAGAGCAAGACTACGCTCACAGGCTTTCCCTTAAAACCTGCCCTAATTTGTTGTAGTCTTGCACTTTTAACACCCAGAGAAGTATAGTAACAGTTTTGAACGAGTTAAGTCTTCATAATGGATGTTTAATTGGTTTTACTGCTGTGTACAGATCTTTGCTTAAATGGTGTCTCATCTGAAGACTTCATATCAATCTCTATGGCCACCATATACTGGTACACTTTCATGGTGTTGAATTTAAAACCGGCCCTCAAGTAGACAACAGAAAAGTGAATACCCTATTGTTCAGAGATTTCAAAATGAGCACTCTCTCATTAGAGATCATGTCTAACCATGCGAGATTATGGTAAAAGAAGGTAGGAGGAAACCAGAAAGTACTAGAAAAAAACCCTCAGACATAGACAAAATGAGAACATACGCAACTTTATACAGAAATTAACAGGAGCTCAGGTTATAGCCCTGAATCCTGGAGATGTGAGACACCAACATTATCTGCTGCACCGCAGTGCCATACTGGAAAAAAAAGAATATGGCCAAAAATGCTTAATTTTGCGACAGTTTTGTTAAAATTTTTTGGGTTTTTTTTGTTTTTTGTAGAAAACTTTGTTGAATTGGCAAAAATGCAACTGCATGAAATTATTTTGCATGATCTTTCGGCAGTGATGTTTTTTTTTTTTTCAGTGATGATGTCACATAATGCATCCTGAGAAAAATCTGTGTTAATTTTGAAAAATTGCAAGCTCCCCCGAATATTGCAGCGTTTGTTTGATTTTGCATTCATTTCGGTGATCACAAAATCGCAAAATCCTGGAGGGAATGATAGGCTGCTTTTCTATCACATATCAATGATGTCATTTAGCAAAGATGAAACATGGATGTCTTTTCTGATGTGAATACAGCCCACTGTCTCTTCACCCTGTAAGAACAATACCCACTTGCTCGGCCAAGTCACTTTGGCTTAGTGCACTGCATGTGGTTACAAGCCATAAGCAACCATCCACATGGATTCTACAGAGACTATCTGTAGAACAGTGCTTTTCAGGGTACACCTTGAGTGACTTGCTGTTTTTGCGCTGTGATATTCATTATCGGCATTTTATTTCATGTTTAATTTGGTACACAATATTTTTATTCTCATTACATGTTTCCTTTTGAAAAGATAATGTCAGAATGGGTGAGAACACAGACATAGGGCTTTTAAAAGAGGAAAAATGAGGGAGTATAGAATGAAATAAACAGAAATATCTCCACCATCTGGATAGCTTCTGGGCTATTCCTCTGAACTCGCTACTGTATATCAACTAATGCAGAGGAACCAAACCTGCCCTCGGCAATCTGCAAGGGGTTAACTGGCAATTATTTCTCTTTAATGTAATATCACTAGCAGCACTTCATCTTGATAGCACCACTGGGTTATTTTCCCCACTTCTGCAACTACCACACAACCAGGCACAGGCATATGCAGAAGGCATGCCAATGAGAAAATTTTTCACAGAATTAGTTCATTTTCCTCTAAAATTGTAAAAAGGGGACAAAAAACGGTAAGATTAGTGTGATTACGCTTCTCAGCCTAGTGCTGGATTTTAACATGAACAAGCAAAAAAGGACTTAATGTTTTTCTTGCTCCTTAATTGCTCCATCATTTACAGTACAGTATATTCAACACATTAGACTCAACTGAAATTTATGTTCTCTGCCACTGTGTAGCTTGGCTTTTAGGGTAAAGTTACAGGCTCTGTGGGCAGATGTGATTCTTATTTCTCACAATGTTGATGTGTAATAACAATAGAATTTTTAAATATTTTGCAAGCTACATCTAAATCTCAATAAGCTTATGATCGTGTTCATCTACATTAAGTGGCCTTTTACACAAGTATGGTTGGAATAAATAAATGTTTTTTTGCAGATAAACCCAAATGTGGTGGAAACATACAGACATTTTACTCTAAATGAGATGGTGGAAATATGCTGAGACAAACTGTGAGTGCACAAACAGTGTCTTTGTGAATACACAAGGGAGTCCCACACAACAGGATCTCTTGAAGGGACTTAAAAAAAAAGTGAATTAAGCAGGGCTGTCAGAAATTTGAAAAGGCTTTTGAATAGAGAAATGATTCTTTCAGCTTCTATCCATTTTTTTCTTTCGTCTCATCTCCACCATTTTCATACACTTTCATGATCTCTGTTTCCTTCTCCATCTCTGTTTTTCCTATGACAGTGTGTCACGTAATGGAGGCTAAGATGGAAGCAAGTGCAGGTATGGCAGTTTAATAAAATAACAAGTCCAAGGGATCAGGCAGAAATCAATAAACATAGACAGGCTGAAGTGAGGCGATCAGGAAAACAGTCCAAACAAGGCAAGGCAAAAAGTCAAAACAAGAATGAACAAACTATGTATCGAGGCTTGGTAACGGCAGAAACCAAATGTAACTGAGTGTATACTTCGCAATGGCTGTGTGAGAGTCTCTTAAGTAGTGTGGTGTGATTGAGATTGTAATTGGGAACAGATGTGTCTGATTAGTTCTCAAGAGATGGTGACATAACAGTGTGTAGCTTTGGGAGTAGTTCTTGGTGCATTCTGGGAAATGGAATCGCTGGTTTGCCTTGACATGACACAGTGTATGCAGAGGGTTCCACAGCTTTACTGTTGAAACTTATAACTAACTTTACCCCAATAACAGCACCACTGTCTGGATGTTAAAATATGAGTCTATCTGTAACAGCTCATTCAGACAATATAATTTCTGGCAGTCATTTGCTGTTAAACTGTTTTCAAGCTTATGGTCTTTGCCATACCAGTTTCAAACCTTTTACAAAATGTAATAAACACACTATAATTGTGAATACGTCCATGAAAATAGAGAACCAGAACTGAGGTCAAACATCATCTCTTTCCCCTTAAAGCAGATGGCGATTAAGAGTCTAATTGATTGGACTTACTCATTCCTGACACTTTGGGTGCCTGAGTTCCTTTAGTTGTTTATTTGAACATCTGGATCATGCAGATGCTGGAACTCTGTGGCTCTTACCATCCTGCCTGTCTCAAACTGTCAGCACGCCAACTAAGTGACAGTAATATTTTCTATATTTTCTGTAATTTTATTGCTCCATTCAGCACTAAAAGTCTTGTATAACCGAAAGTCAGTAGTTACATGTTGGCTACCACTTGTCTGTCAGATTACTTAGTGGCTGTTAATTGAAACCATTTAGGCCATAAATAGACCTAGTTAAAAGTGAGACTGAGTGTATAAGCATAATGAACGCATACTGAATAGTTGAAGATAATTAAATAAAAGATAATATAGTCGTTTTTATTCAAACTGATATGTCTGGCTAACATAGTTAGAATTTTTCTCTACGGTTGACACACCACATTCACCTGATCAACTAATTATAAAATCCTTAATGAGGTGGACTATGTGTGTTGTGTTTAGGAAAAACTCAAACCAAGCAGGGCATGGGATCCCCAGGATGAAAATGGTTTAATATTATAGCCAATATAATATAGTATCACAGCACAGCTCTGCTAACAAGCCATCTGGGGCTGTTCATGAGACATTAATCAGAGAACCTGGTTATAAACCTGGAGATATTTTGACTTTGATCCTTACAAGTTTATAATACCCTGATATCTAATGGAATGCACATGATCAACATTCCCTCAAATCTATTTCTGCATTTTACATTGGGCAAAAATGTCAGCTAATTTACATGACAACTATACAAATTCCTGTAAACCATTTATTAGCCTTAACAAGTAATGCAAGTTTTGCAGCTCTGTTGGCAGGAGCAATACCACTACTTCAGTATTACCCCAAAATTCCAATTACAGAATAAAATTAAGTTCCAGTGAAGGTAGAGGGACTGTGAGACAAAAAGAAACGAATCTCTGTTCATATTTCTTATACCTCTTGGTTGCATGTGGAATTCTAAATTTGTTTATTAGGAACAGATAGTCCTGCTTCAGTGTTTAGCAGGACTTGATAGCTGTGTCCTACACAACACACATTGCTTGGCTTTCTATATAAAAGTCATGTCCTTGTTTCACTATGACTAATGCCACCAAAAAGCATTTTCCTGCATAGATTTTCGACAGTGCAAAATAATATCAAAATTAGTAATGAGCAAAAGTAAAATAAAGTGGTCTACTAATTGAGAGCTAGTCACAATATGTAACCACTTAATCAAATTGTTTTCTTTGGCTTGACAAAAAATAATAATGACAACAGGCAAAACTTGGGGTGGGGTGGTGTTGTCTCTTGTTTATTTCATAGCACTCTCATTAAGCATTAGACAAAGCAAAGCCAGTACTATAATATGAGTGAAAATAGTATGTATAATGCTAATACAGTGGGGGAAATAAGTATTGAATGCATCAACATTTTTTTCAGTAAATTACGAGGTTATTCACATGAAATTTTCATGTGGCTTAGTGGTTAGCACGTTCGCCCCAGGGTCCAGGGTTTGATTCCCGCTGGGGCCATGTGTGTGAGGAGTTTGCATGTTCTCCCCGTGCTGCGGGGGTTTCCTCCGGGTACTCCGGTTTCCTCCCCCAGTCCAAAGACATGCATGGTAGGTTGATTGGTGGATTGGTAATTTTAAAATGGTTTTAAAATTGGTTATGAGTATGAATGGGTGTGTGAGTGTGTGATTGTGCCCTGCCTAGACTGGCACCCTGTCCAGGGTGTACCCCGCCTTGTGCCCGATGCTTCCTGGGATAGGCTCCAGGTTCCCCGCGACCCTGAACAAGGAATAAGCGGTTGAAGATGGATGGATGGATTACTAGCAGGTTGCCTCACAGTTCCAGGGCCATTCGATTCTGAGCTTGGATTAATGTCTGTGTATCCTTTTTTAATTTTCTCTACATGGATTTCTTCATCCCACTACCCAAAAACATAGCAGTAAGTGGACTAGCCATACCAATCTGAATGAGTGTGTGAATGTGTGAGTGCACATGGTGCCCTACTATGTCCTATGTGCTCCATCCACCCTCATCAGGATAAAGAGATTACTGTAGATGAAATATCACACATTTTTATATGTATTTTGCACTTGCCTACACAATTAATTTAAATTCCCACTACCAACAATAATACCATTTATTCAAATGTATTATTTATAATTTTTAGAAGGGCTCTGATTACCATCAGGAAATCTAATTAGACAGGATATTATTAGGAGGAAATAATCTTCCCAGATAAGATTACGGATATTTTGCTTTACATACTTTAATGTAGAGATATCAAAATGCAAATATAAAATTAAAATATTGTTGAAAAAACACTTGTGTAAACATATACAGTAAATGAAAAATGTTTTAATTCAGTGAACATATATAAGTTGAAATAACTGTGACCAATTTTCAGATGAGGGGTTATAAAAGAGCAAAAAAGGCAAAATTTCCAAGACTAGTAGTGTTTTGATGTAGACTGCATTACAGCTGTGATAAAAAGTATTTACAGCCATAATAATATTCACAGTATTTTCAGTAATATTAAGTTTAGTTGCTTAGCATTTCTGTTTCTTCTACTTTCTATTAATCAAGTAATGCAAAGGTAAAAAAAGTGTATTCACTTAAATGGTAGATTCATTTTCTATTTTTTGGCTGTGTGCCTCTGCTTGACTGGTAATTTGAAGAGGGTGTTTCTGCGAGCTGCAAGTGGATTAGTGTTTGTAGTCAAACTTCAGAAGCACCCATGGACTCGTGCTAAAAGGAGGCTTTCAGCTTTGGAATTTACGATTCTGGAATTGTAATGACTGAAATTAAGGCCCAAAATTGCTTGGAAAATTAGCTTGTCCAAACATGCAGAGAAACTCAATTACATATCCAATTAATGTCGGCCGCGTCTCACCAGGGCAAGAGCTGTAACAATTTTCATTAGTCGACCTCCAAAGGAATATTATGTTTGAAAAATCTGCAAGATTGGCCAGGCATGGCGTGCAAACAATGGTCCCTTGGAAGACTTGCTAAATGGGTGAAATGCGTCTTCTCGCAGCTAGCTTGCTGCACTACAGATTGCTGGTTTGCATGTGAGTGATATGGACTATGCTGTAGACTGGGTGACATAATGACAGTAGTATTTGTACACAGGCATCTCCATGTAGTTAGCCTGTCTGCAAGCACACAGCCTAATTCATCAAGCTGTAAAAGGAAAACAAGTGAAAAGTCATGAAAAAAGCATCCTGCAGTGATGTGTGTGCTGTGACTTGCTGATCCCAGTAGTCCAATAATTTCTACTGGCAGTTTGCCCAAATGTTGTGGTAACCATGTTTTTTATTTTATTTTATTATTTTTAAAATTATTATTCCCCCTATGTGCTTATTCATCATTTGGCATTTCTCCTTTGGGTGGCCAGTTGAAACACACCTCATCTGATTAACTCTTTCATTCTTTTGCTTGGGTGGAGAATTAAGAGCACTTTGTCTATGTCTCACTGTCTCACTTTCCTTCCTTCTCTGATTCTCTCAATGCCCCCCGCCCTGTATGAGGTGCTTCTGCTGGTCAATAATGGATGAGAGCATGCTCACTGTCCCCCTGCAGGGCAGCAAACGGAGCAGGGAACCCTGCCTGCCTATACTGTGAATAATGCAGAAGGCCAAGGGCCGTGCTCACTACCAAGTGATGTTCCAAGTGCAAGTTAGCTCTTTAGTACTTGCTTGCTAAGACTACAAGACTACTACATCACTAAAGACCAGCATCTCCGTTCAGAGACACATGCTGAATACAGGGATTTTCAAGGCCTTACATCATGAACAGAATGTACGATATATAAAGAAGAAATTTATAATGTATTTGGGACTAAGCTAGATGGTCATTGAGATGTTGGCAAGATCAGGTTTCTGACGATTGCAGTGTCATCAGGACTCATGCTGATATCATGAACGCAGGTTGGAAACATTTATTCTCTTTTTTGATGTCCCTACTATCTCTCCAGTTTTGTGCTGAATATGCAGAATTTTTTAAGGCTCAGATATTGGTCGGTTAAAATTATTGTGTGAAGAAAGGATGTGTTTTCAAGCAGGGTTGATTGTGTCAGCAGTTTCAAAGATCCATGACAGGCTTCTATTAATTAAAAATACACACCAATTTTGAGGCATATGAAGGCTGCAATTATTGAATTTTTTTCCCGGTATCATTAGAAGGCACTTTGTCTCAGACAATACTAAAGTGCTCAAGTGAGCTATGAAACCATGCAGACCAGAAGTGCAGTACATGGCATATTGATGTTAAAAAGAAGAAGCCCTGCCACCCTTAGCTCCCAATAACTGTACTTCCTTGGGGACTGACAGCCACTGACAGTGTATGGCACAGCTGGAGATAAAATCCTTAGGGGAATTTATAAAGGCTTGACAGCCAGACTGTGGAAGTTAATTTAATACCAGCATAACCGTAAAAAACACAAGCCTTTGTGTTTAAATATTACGAGCTTTTTATGTGTCTACTAAGATATATTCAGAACAAACATTGAAAAAAGAAAAGGGCTAAGTTAAAAGAGCAAACAGTGTTGTTGTTTTTTTTACTGAGCCCTGTGTGGAATTGTGGTTAATGTATTAACTGGGCTACTTTTGAGTTTCAACACCGGAAACAATACTATTTTGGTCTGATTGAATGAGTCTTTCAGCTCTTGGAAAGCTCAATTAATCACTAAAGACTGTTTTCCCACCAGCCTCTGTTAATGCATGGACTATGTGACTCATAGCAACAGCTCTGTGTATAGGTGGAACAGCATGCATATTCTGGGGTGGCACTATTTTCTCACTTCTGAAGGTTTAAGCACCTCTAACCATAGCGTAAAATATTTCAATAAAGGTTAAGGTCACAGCAAAAGTGCTTTTAGCAGGACATAAGCCTTATTTGTTTCTGGCATTAACACATAAGCAGATTTAAGTGCAAGCAGTTGTCTGGCACACCTATAAAGCATTTAGCATAAGAATAGTGACTCTGACTGACAGCCAGCCATTTAGGTGCTCTGAACAGCACTTCCCTGTTGTTCCTATGATCGCAGAAAAGACCTGAAGTCTAAGTAACTTTGGCTGCTCGAGGCTTCCATAGCATCTGTGTTTGAAGTGGGGGAAGACATTCATCTGGCTATAAAGGAGCTTGTTTGAAGCAATGTTGAAGGTTATTCTTTCATGATGTGATTGTGGAATATATTGTGCGTGTGCTTCTTGGATGTGCTATAGAAATACAGTAGGTATTTTGTCATAGGCAGCTTACATAAAAGAAAAAAAATGAGACCGTTAAAAATATTATGGTCCTTTCAAACCTTAAACCTTCTTAAACAGTAACATCAGTAACTACATAGAAAGCAAAACAAAATACATTTACACATTAAGTGGCTTAATGTTTAGCACACGTGCCTCGCACCTCCAAAGTTGGGGGTTTAATTCTCACCTCTTCCCTGTGTGTATGGAGCTTGCATTTTCTCCCTGTGCTTTGGGGGTTTCCTTGGTACTGCAGTTTCCTCCCACAGTCCAAAGACATGCGTTGTAGGCTGATTGGCATCTCTAAATTGTCTGTAGTGTGTGAATGTGTGTGATTGTGCGCTGCAATGTTTTGGCATCCTGTCCAGCTCATCTCGGCTTCATCCAACCAATGACTCTATGCCCATGCATTTTATTTACATTTCAGTTTAAAGCATCCAATCAATAGCAACCCCTCAAGAATCATTCCCGGTTGTCATTTTCAGTGACCTTCTCATTGGACACAATGTAGTTAGTGCGATAGCTTTCCATATGCATTTGGACATGGATAAGCCATCAAACTGCAGTTATGAACTTGAGGATGAGCACCCCTGGCCCTACCTCAGTAAGATGTTTATAGATATACTGGAGTAAGCAAAGACCCTTATACAATGAAAAGTATGTTCTTTGCCTTTCTAGAAGGTATAAACTCTATCTCATTTGAAGAAGCATATTGAGATCAGTTTGGGTAATTTGCTAAGATTAACTGGCTATTTAACCAAGTCTGTTTCTGTTGCTAATGACAGTTTAGACAATTCCAGTTGCTCATGTAATTGCATAGGCATCAAGTCAAATTGTCAATAATTGTAAATATTGGTTATTTACAGAATTTTTTAAACTTCTGATTAATTTGCAATCTAATTATAGTTAGTCATACAAACATTATGACAAGCAAACTTACAGAGATGGAAAGATGCTTTCTGGCAAAATCTCATGGTTGCTTATAAAAGTTTTAGGAAAGTAATAAAAACGACTTTTCGTGTAAAAAATGACAATTTATATAACATGAACTTTTACATTTTTCATACTTGAGTATGTGTAAAAATAGCAACTTTTTTACTTTCACTTGTTTTTCACTGGATGCTTTCACTTTTAACTGAGTAAGGTTTTGACACATGACTGTATCCATGCATTCTCTTAAGTACAGTTTCTTGGAGTTATTTAGTTTAGGTATTTAGTTACTTTTGATTGGCATATTGCAATATGAAGTGACAGTGATATCACATCTTGCGAAAATCTCAATCTCACTATATTAGACAACAGTTTGTTCTGGTCCACTAATTTGATTGGTCGAGCGTGCTTATACAAGAGTGCTCATATTTCCTATAACTGCACTAGGACATTTCACTGTGTGTATCACTCCGCTCATCTGTGTTCGCCACGTTAAAACTTCCAAGTTCAAAACCGTTATTACAATTGTGTTAGCGACATCATCAGCATACATGCCAAAAGATACTTTTAAGGAATATAACTTTAGACTTAAAATATGAAAGCTCATGAGATGAAGATGAAAAGGAAGAAGAGTCACTAATTATAGCGGAAGTATGTTTAACAGGAATGTACAAATCAGTGTGAGCTAGCCGATGTGTAGGGCTTCTTCGGTTTCTATTTCTGCTTGCGGATCAAAAATAAACAGTACTTATGGACATATTGTGTCCTAAATGTCACTAACTCTATATTAATTTCTTGTTTATAGAACTGTTTTGTAAAAGCAATATCACACTCACTATTGTACAGTTATTCTACATATCGGCAATACTGCAGACTCTTACCTTTGGCCAAATAACAGCCATGGCGAAATTCAGTATATTCATTATTACTCCTGCTCTTGTGATATTGCTAGGATACTATATAATGATACTAGTATACTATATATAGTATCAACTGCAACCCCCACCAGAAAAAGTGGAAGGAAAAAGAAAAAAGAAACGATATAGGAGCAGATTCTCTGTCCCTTCAAGAATTTACTTTTTTCAGGTTGCAGAAAGAAATCATCTTGTAAAAATAATACATCTCAACAAATAACAGTGTTTCACTAGGAAACAGATTGTGTCATTTGTTTTGGATTGCTGCAGATGTTATCAGCCTGTAAAACGGTTTTGGACAGAATAGTTGATAGAACGGTACAGCATTGCCTGATCAAAGCTTTAGATCAATCTAGACTTGATTTATCAAATCCATTTATATTGATTCCTCTACTTTCTGAATGTTAGTGTGAGCCATTCGACAATCAGAGAGAGTGTATTTTTAAAAAGGCCAAAACAGCTGCATAATTTTGGGCCAAGCCAGACACCGAGAAGCAAAAGTAAGGCTTGAAGATCCACTTAGGGTGGCTTTGATTATATTAGCGCTTCCTGAGCACTCTCATCCTTTCAATTTAAGTCAGACTTTCTGCTCATTCCTCAGTGTATTCATCTAACTGAGTGAAATCTCAGGCCCAGACTGGTTTTATAGATGAGCCATTGTGCTGCTGAGAATAAAAGAACTGGCATTGTATTGAACAACAGTCATAAATTTTTAAAAACAAATTACGGCCAGCATTTTTGCAGAGCAGGTGCTGTGTACTGTATACTTTTCAACAACTGACCATTCCTTCTTGAGAGTGCACAGAAATGGGAACTAGATTGCCAGTTGAGCTTAGGTTGAGCTCTGACTTATGCCTGGATCAGTCTTTACTTTTATCCAATACTTGTCTCGCTGTACAAAAGTGTTTTCTGATGTTGTGTGTTGTAGACTAACAACAAACCCTGATTTCCTGTTGTGACATTTCATTAGTCCAGACAAACTCTGCTCTTTTCCTTGTGGTTTTGTCTGAACCCAAACCACTGCTTAAGCTTTGTCCCTCTACACAAATAGTTATACAGTAGCAAGGATTGAGTCTGCATAAAATGCACACCTGGAGAGGACGAGGTGAACCGTGAAGTGTGTGCCTGTGCGTGTTTGAGTCTGTGTGCGGTGTGAGTAGGTTGTGTGTGATGAGTCCAGATGAGATGTACTCTGACAGGTCCGGCTGTGTAATTTTGGTTCCTGCTGATGAGTTGGCGAAATCAGCGTCTGTTCCGAGTTACTTCCAGCATTTACAGACACATGAACCAATAACTCAGGATGTGTTGCTGAAGGCTTCCTAAGGATCATCTAACAGCTTAATCGGCATTTACTGGAAATGAACTCAATTCCATCAGTCTTTAGAAAAGATAATGAATTAAACCAGCAATATTTCTATTGACATTAGATGGCATTTTTATTGCAGACCTCTTATATATTCTCTGCAGTTTCATCGTTACTTCTGCATGTAAACATCCTAAAAGTAATCCTAAGGTGCAATGATTTACAGTTTTCTGCTTTGCATATTGTGCCACTGGCAACCAAATGCAATTTTGCAGAATTCAAATGAGAACTCAGTGAAGCTGTCACTTAAGTTATTTTTGTAGCATTTCTCTCATTGCAAATGCTTACTGTAACATATGTCTGTCACTGAAGAAAGAGATAGAAAATATGGTCTACCTATGAGTCTAGGTATTGAGCTCAAATGAAACTTTTAATGCTTGCCAAAACCTCCACCAGAAAAGGGATTGGTGAAAAGTCATCAAGTGGTGAAAATGCATCATTCAGATTGCCTCATTTAGTGTGATATAGGATGGCACTGGACAAAATAGAGAAAAAGTTTTCTTTGAAGTGTTTGTCACCGCCAGTGTCACACAGACAGGACTTTTGTTAATCTGACAGGCTGACCATATGCTGCATTATTGGTTTCTCGAAAACCCTGGTTTTCTTATGTTCCACTTAGGATGACGTTATTGAGTGACAGATTTGTGTAGCTCCATGGAAGTTGCATATAAAAGTCTGATTGCTTCATCTTTGAAAGCATCAGCCCAAAGACAAAATTCTTTGTATTCAAAAATGCCAAGCCTGTCTTGCATAAATGCTGTGAAGTCTGTGTATAAAAGAGCTGGCTGAAAAACTCCTTTCTTCTACTCCAAGCTTTTGCTTGTCAGTGTCAATCAACATTCATGCTGTGGACTTTAAGGTCTACCTCAGGCATGCATGTGTTTGAATGGCCTCTGTTCTTCTTCTGTCACACCATTTATCCATCCTCCTTCATTCCCTCCCTCTCTCCCACTGTCTATACTTCCATCTCTCCTTTTTTGCCCTTCTTCTTTAGGTTTTTTCCTCCCTTTAATCTCCTCATCCACCCTGAAGCTTTATTCCCTACTTTATGGAACAGATGTCTGGATCTTTTGCACTGGCACACATTGTATGTCCGGTTCCTTCGGTAGCCTGAGGGAGGCAAATCTTTACACATCTCTCTACCTCTGCTTCACCCACACAAACACACACACACACAAACACACACACACACACACACACACACACACACACACACACACACACACACACACACACACACACACACACACACACACACAGGAAACCAAACAGTGCTGGACAGCCTCTGTGATGCCACATCATTGAAACAGAAAACACCAGACAGTTGCCTCCATTCTCATGGGCAGAGAAAGAAAACGAGAACGAGAGAGAGAGAGAGAGAGAGAGAGAGAGAAAGGGAGGGTGAAAGTGAAAAGGGAAGAGAGAGTTTTGATGAGAGGAACAGAAATAAATATGTCAGACATCTTGCCATCTGTACTGGGGGCACTCCAATGGGACTAATTAGGCGGCTGAGGCAAGTTGAGGAGCTCGTTTGAAAATGGTGCACTCTTCCGGGGAAACCAGGAGGTGCAAAAGGAGTCTCCACTCATCACTGACTCACTCCTACATGTTTAGGCGTTTTGAATCCCCTTTTGCTCCAAACGCCTGTTCATCGGCTGTGAAGCCTCTGGATTTGATATTTTTTTCCAAGGCTGATAGATAATCTTTGTATTCCTGATATTTTAGTTAATACCAGATGCTGAAACATGAACAGTTTCAGGAGGTTATTTTATATCTACGTTTGTTGATCGTTTTAAGACATATTCCAAAACAACTTCAGTCTTCTGTCTTGTGCAGTGTACAAAAGTAACATAATGAGAGCTTAATTGATTTTTTAAATATTTGATGCATTTCATTCTTGTCTCACCATAATTTTTGAACAAATTCAGCTAAGGATCAGTGTGATTTATACCACTCACTTGTCTTAAAATGCATTTCAGCTAGAGTTGAGAGATGTCTACTGATCAAAAACCAAAATCTTCTTATTATTCAGTGGCAGTTGGCTTGAGGCTATTTTATATGAGTATAAAGAAAGTGCTGGTATGCAGTTTCAGGGTCATTTTAATAAAAATCTACATTATTAGCCACAACACTGTACTCTCTGTTGATCCCTCTTTGTATATGGCATTGCCTTTCATAACCCTGTCCACTCTTTGCAGCAATTCAGACGAGTGAATGCACAGCAGAGATGCATGGCCTGGCCTCAGGGATATGTCAAATGCTACATAACTAGCTGCTTAACATGGAAACACTGAAACATCATGACTGGTTTGTTTTGCCCTTAAACCAAAATATGACAATAATGCCACTGTGTGTTATTCCTCACACTGCTGGAAAATGTCTAAGGCGTTCTGGCTTTAAGTTTACTGACATCGTCTTTAATCAGTAGATGAGGGTCTACTGGCTAGACCACATGTTATGTCTTTAGGTATATTCACTGTTGAATTGGGTAAGAAGGAGACTAACAAAGAATAAACACTGAAATGACTGTATCAGACTTGCCATCCTTTATGAATTATGTATAGGAGCTCTGCATTTTAGGAACGCTAAAATGTGCCAAAAGAGCTGTCTTATTTTTTCAACAACAAAAAACTAAAATTGTCAGATGAGCCAGTCGACATACGATTGATTGACATGATCGACAGTTGAGTATGTGTTTTGAATGCTCCACTTGATGCGACCTCGTTTTGTGTCCATGTACTGTGTGTGATGTATCACTAAATAAGAATACTGTTTAGTTAATGTATGTTATGAATGTTTATTAGGGATGCCACCAAAGATTTTCTGCTGAAAATGGTACAAGACAGCTCTTTCAGTTTTAGGCCAAACGGGAAAAAAGGCTGATGTTTTTGACTGAAAACAACAGATTAAAAAGGATGATAATGAAGTGTCAAATCTAACACATTACAAATTATTAAATACAAATATTAATAATAATTGTAATTGGACAGTGATTTAAAACACTTTTTGTTTGCTATGCTGTGCAGTGCTGGTCAGTTTGACCAGATCAACAGTGAGAACTCTTCATGGTTTCTCTGAGGGACATTAGACAAGATTTGTAAAAGGATTATAACAAAATATATTGTGTTATTCTGCCCTTCTTCTCTAAAATGTACTTTGTTATATTCTGCTCTATTATATGACTCATTTTCATGTGATTTCATTTAATTTAAGTTTTTATTTATTCAATTTTTTAAATATATTTATTTGCCAGTTAATAATAGACAATTGGTTTCTCCCCCAGTTTGGCCATCTGTCAGTTTCTACCCACCAGCCAGCTATCATAGGACATCTACCAACCAGGAAGGGTGAAAGCTAATGTGCGTCCTCTGAGACACATGAAGCTAACTACTGTATCTTTCCTAATGGTTGCTGTATCACAGGGCGGCATATCACACTCAGAGAAAAATCTTATCTGCCCTCTTCTGCATACATGAACTTGCAGATGCCCATGATTGGCATGAGTGTCATTGCAAATTGACAGGGAAGAGAGAGTATGCCATCCCACCCACCCAGAGAGCTGTGGTGTCAAACTTGCGATCTCGTTACTATAAGGTGAATGATTTTCTGATGTGCCACATGGGAGCGTAGGCCATGATTGAGTTTGAGCCAGTAAGGTTTTGGAATGTTTCTTTGCAATGTGATGAAGCAAACACTGACACAATGACAGGCTTAAATTAGTTTGAAAGCTGAATAAAACAAGTATTATCAAGTGTGTAGTATTTTATTGAATTATTGTTTTATTAGGATATATTAAATTGGCTCTCTTCCTTTGTCATGTCAAGGCTTCAATGAATAACACCTATATTTGTGAGTTTGTGCTAAACACAGTTTAAACCAAGAGTTAGTTTTCAAACATTGCAGTCTTACTTAGAAAGGAACTCTTTTTTCAAACTGTTTTCAGTAATTATTTAATATTTTAAGGTTTTTTCAGAGCTGGAAGTAATACAGATGTAATAAGATGACAAACAAATTATATTGTGAATTGAGTAATAAAAAGCAAAGTGATTAAATTTAATCCAGAGACCCTTTGATTAGAGCAAGCTGAACTAAATTGAACACTTTATCATGCAAAGCTCTGTTTATTGATTTTTTAGACTTGCCATTCATCTCATGAATTTGCAATTATATTTCAGAAGCAAAACTTTATATAATTTGATGCACATTAATCCACAGATGCGAAAATCAATCAGACCATGTCATATATAAGACTCCAAAAATGAGGTCATAGTATCAAGTGTATTGGCCATATGGCACAAAATATACTTTAGAAATGTTATATGAGATAAAAAATAAAAAAATGAAATAAATTAAAGTTAACTATACAGTATAATATTCTACAGGTTTGTAAATAGCATTACCTGTGTTACATGATAACACATATTACATATATAATTATACAATATGATTGGAAGATTGCTATAGTTAATCTGTTACCTTTTAAATGATACTCTGAGAAACTTGTCTCAATATTACTGTCACTCTTTTCTGACTGATTTAAGTAGAAAGTGTCACTATTTTGTGCTGTAACAGTTTGTGGACATATACAGGAAAGGAAAAGTAGCTTGGTAGATGGAAAAGATGGAAAAAAGTGCAAAATGGTGGACCAGATATGATAAAGACTATGGTTATTATAGTCATCATCATCATTACACCTCTATCTTCACTGACCTTAAAATCTTTTTATATTTGAGAGTTTGAAAGATTAGAGATGCTTTGGTGAAACATATAATGACTACAGTCTAGCTAAGACAGCCTCTTGACACTACAGGATCATAGCTCACACTCTGTTATACACCTGGGGAGGTTGGATGATTTTAGTTTAGAATTAAAAAGATTTCCACTTGTGATGAATGAGAAAATTTTTTATCTTGTGTGACTTGAAAACGGCAGCAAAAACTATAAAGCAGAATTTATTGTATTTACAATGACATTATATTACAGAAAGGTTGCTTTATCGAATGCTGTTCTTTTATGAACTTTAACACTGAAAATAAGGACAGAGTGCAAAGAACAAATTCCATAACTCAATAACTGCAGTGTTCACTGAAACTGAGAAGGGGAATCTGTGCTTCCAGGCAAAAAAAAATTCTATGAGAAGCGGTTGATGAAAAAGTCTATACTTACTGCTTAGGAAAATTTTTATGGCTAAAAATTTGGTTGAGAAAGATAATTGTTTGGGATTAACCTGAGAATAGACTAGACAATTGTTTCATGTTCCATTTGAATTAAATTGTGGAAATACATGTGAATATCTACCCAATATTTAGAAAAATAATCGAATATTATAACAATATAGAGTCTGTAACTGTTGGATATTTTTAATTCTGAAAATATTACAAAATATTGATTATATTTTTAATTTAGTAAAACACTAAAATATCTAAAACACTTGACACACACATACAAAAAACAACAACAACAAAAAAAACTACAGCGCCAACACTATCCCCCCCCCCCCCAAATACTAAAAACTACTGTCAGGTTATGCTCTATGACCCCACCATTTCCTACCTAGAGTTTATTCTTAAATAGCAGTCAATTGTTTGTGCTGAGTAGAAAAATCATAAAGCAATTATTTTAAAGGACATGGTCAATGAACTCTTTCAACCCAAAAAAAACAAAAAACAAAAACAAAACATCTTTGTCTTGGTCTTGGTCTGAGAGTCCTTCAGGTGCCTTTTGGTAAACTCCAGGTGGGCTGTCATGTGCCTTTTACTGAGGAGTGGCTTCCATCTGGCCAATCTACCGTAAAGGCCTGCTTGATGGAGTTCTGCAAAGATGGTTGTTCTTCTGAAAGGTTGTTCTCTCTCCACAGAGACACACTGGAGCTCTGTCAGAGTGACCATTGGGTTTTTGGTCACCTCCCTGACTAAGGCCCTTCTCCCCGATCGCTCTGTTTGGCCGGGCGGCCAGCTCTAGGAAGAGTGCTTCTGATTCCAAACTTCTTCCATTTAAGGATGATGGAGGCCACTGTGCTCATTGAGACCTTAAATGCTGCAGAAATGTTTCTGTACCCTTCCCCACATCTGTGCCTCGATACAATCCTGTCTCAGAGGTCTCCAGACAATTCCTTGGACTTCATTGCTTGGTTTGTGCTCTGACATGCATTGTTAACTGTGGGATCTTATATAGACAGGTGTGTGCCCTTCTAAATCATGTCCAATCAGCTGAATTTACCACAGGTTGACTCCAATCAAGTTGTAGAAACATCTCAAGTATGATCAGTGGAAACAGGATGCACCTGAGCTCAGTTTTGAGTGTCATGGCAAAGGCTGTGAATATTTATGTACATGTGCTTTTTTTGTTTTTTATTTTTAATAAATTTGCAAAGATTTCAGACTTCTTTCATGTTGCCATTATGGGGTATTGTATTTAGAATTGTGAGGAAAATAATAAATTTAATCCATTTTGGAATAAGGCTGTAACATAACAAAGTGTGGAAAAAATGAAGCGCTGTGAATACTTTCCGGATGCACTGTATATTGAATTGAGAAGAAAAAGCATGTCAAAGATACCCTTAAACTACTTACCCAAAACTGCAGGATGTATGGTTTTGGAATTTTACCCTCTATGGTAGTAATGGTATGACACACAAAATTGTGAAACGCTACCATATGTGCAGTAGAACATTTTCTTACACCTGTTGTGTTTCTTCACTGTGTGGATTAATCTGACAGCTGCAAGGAACATACAATCAATGAGAATTCAGGGCTGCATTCCAGACCACATTCTATGCCATCGATTGACTAGTTCTTGCTAATTTAACTATATTATTAAATGCAAAAAATACACAACCCATTAAACACACCCTGTTAACCACTAGCCCATGAGCTAAAACCAGTCCTTAAAGGATTTTACTGAGTTTATTTTTGTGATTGCTATGGCCAAAAATGCTTGATATCGCTGCAGCTTAAAAAAAAATAAAAATTTTTTTTATATATATATATATATATATATACATATATATATACATATATATATATATATATATATATATATATATATATATATATATATATATATATTATGGTGTTTTCTTGATTTTGCATTCATTTCTGCGCTTACAAAATCTTGCTAACGATGCAAATCCCCCAACGAGAATTAATCACCTGACTATTATTCATTAGCTTCCCAGTAAATTACAGTACAAATAAATGCTTTACATGTTTATCAAGAAAAAAGCCAAAACTCCATCATGCATGAATCTGTTTTCCTGTTACAGTGTAATATTACACTCTTTCACGCTCTCAATCTTGTTTTCTTTCTATATCTACTGATTGGCTTCAGCTCATGCTGGTTACTATGTATCCAGATTTCTTTCAGCTGGGGTGTGATGTGGGATGTATTTGATGTGGCGTATGACGTATGCATACAAATTTCCTGCCAAGCCCTGAAACAGCACTGACTCTGAATAACTGTTACAGGATTGTCAGGATGATGGAACATCTGATTATGCAGCATTTCTTCCCTGACTCAATACTCATTTTATTTGTTCATTTTTAAACAAAAAATGCTTTACAGTGTAGCTAAAATATTCCATTTAAAAATGGCATTGTTACTTTATAAATACCTTGTTGCAAAAATGCCTTTATATTTTCAACACTCTTTATTGTCCTGTCTTGCAAATACAGTTATTATGAGGGCATGCTCTTATTAAAAGAACAACATGCCTCGTTCAGTGGATCAGGGAGTTCATAATCACAAGCTTTTATTGTTTTAATTATTTAGACACCAAAACCTCCACAGACAAGAGGCAGTGAAAACTTCAGAGCCTGCCTTACCGCTTAGCATATGCAGAAAATCCTCACAGGTCTCTGCCAAGAGAGGAGGAAGAGAGCTCTGCACAATAAACTTATCTGTGCCCTAATTTGATGAGATATGCTAACAAATTGCCTGAAAAGATGACTGTGATTTTCAGATTATATTTTCCCCTTATGGTTAGAACACAGGTTTGGCCAGGCAGTGAGATGAGCCTCTGATTGTTTCTGTGCGTGTTGAGTCTCTCTGGTCCTTTCACGAAGGAATTGCTGTCCAACAGTGTCTGATATTGTATCAAGACCACCGTGTTTGCCAGCTGAGAGAAGCCCATCAAAACAGGGAGGGATTGTTTTCACTGACTAAAACGCTGAAGAATGGCTCACTGAGAGGTTGATATTTGAGAACATACAGTAAATGATTGATGCAATCCTGACAGCACTGAACCAAATGATCCTGTGTTTCTCAACTTTCCAAGTGATGTTCCAGTGCATGCGTATGTGTGTATTTCACCAATACTCTGCAATGAACCATCTGTCTGTTTCTATCTATATCTATCTATATGTTTTTGTGTGTGTGTGTGTGTGTGTGTGTAGGATGCGGGAGAGGGAACTGCGGTGCGTGGGCAGTAGAGTGCTATTGCTTGGCGTCTGCCTGCTGTCTCTGTGGGGGCAGCTGAGCCAGGCCTCCTCACACCGCAGCCACGTCGGTGAGTCACACACATACTGATAATTCTCCATAACAGAAACACCACTTATTAACTCCACGCTTAATAATGAACTACTGAGCCACAGCTGAAGGGATGCTGGTTCTGGACCTGGTCATCATGTACTTGGAATGTCTTTTTACTTCTACAAGATCACTCATTTAACCTCCACTTAACCTCTGTTTGCTATCAGACCTACAAAAAACGAACAAAAGTGCTCACACCCCGCTTGGTGAGTCATATATAGAGATACAGTGCTGGCTAATGCTATCTAACGTCACATCAGTGAACAGTAATACTAGACAAACACTATGTGCATCATCTCAGTACAATATTTCATTTGAATCTTTCAGAAAGGTCATTTAAACATAGGTACCAAATGTTGAATGGTAGTGACGCTTGCCATAAAGAAAAGCCCACAATCAATATAATTCAGGAGTGTGGATCTACCAAGGTTTATTATAACATTCTGAAAAAACTTTATTATTTCCCCCATTCTTATTAATTATCAGTCTTGATTTTGGCAATTTTAGTTTTGTTTATGTTTAGTTTATATATTTATAAAGCACATATAAAGCACACAAACCAAAGTGCTGTACAAGTAGTATAAAACCGATTTAAAACAAAATGAGGTTTTTGTGTGAGAAATCATCTCCTGAATAAACTGATGATTTCCAGAAACAGTTTGATCGCAAATTTATGAAATGGTGTGCTGTTTTGTGTGGTTCTGTGAAGACTGACGAAATGGGCTTATTAACCCCAAGTGTAGACATTTTGTTTGCTGGAGGTTAGGTGCCAAAGACAATGATATCCCACAGAATGAGTGAAGGAGAAAGAAAGAGAGAGCGAGCAAGGGGGTAAGGGGAGCTAAAGGTGGAAGCTGTGACTTCACATCACAATAATGAGCTCCATACACAGGGGCAAACAGTGCAGTGTGGGAGCCTGAAGTGAGAAAATTATGAGGAATTCAACCAAGGGCAACAAAAACTTAGTGACAGCTTAACAATATGCACAAATCTTCCATTGATTGGCTACATGAATTTTAGTGAGGACATGTTTTGTGATCACATGCCAGGAGCCTTTGCAAAGAGCCATCGGGGACAATGTGAAGAGGCAGCAGCAATTAATCTTGCCTTCCTGAGCCAAAGGGCAGCTCTAAATAAAATCACACAGCATTTCAGGAGCTGTGACAAAGATAGCAACAAGTTAAGGGGACCCCATCTTTCTCCCAGCACTGCTATATGTGTGGTGTTGGCAATAACGTCAATGATTGATTATGGAGAGGGCACCCAATCACTCAGCCCTCAGTGAGCAGAAAGAGCTGGTTTCCAAGCTGCCAGAGCTCCAGCGCTCCTGGCTAACACTGAGCTAATCACACATTTAGTCCCAGTAGTGTTTTGAGGTCAGACCAAGGTGTACAAGTAAACAAACCACTTTAGCCCCACTGCCTAAGAGATTTTGGGACCTGCTGCCACTCGAGCACTTCGTATTCTCCCTATAACCTTAAGAGATCACAGATCAATCTACTAATGCAGCAACAGTGCCAGAACTTGTTATCCAGTCATGACAGAAACAAGGAGTTGTGGAGGGATGTGGAATGTAGAAACAATAGAAGAGAACTGTTGGGCATGGAGTTACAAAGACAGTGACACACACACACACACACACACACACACACACGTATTTATACATTCACTGGCTACTTTAACAGGAATATCTACACTGCACCTCATTTATGCAGAAACTGCTGATCTCCTGGGTTTTCACACACAACAGCCTCTAGAGTTTAAACAGTTTGGTGCAAAAAAAATAACTAAAAATAAAATACCCAGTGAACAGCAATTTTGAGGGCAGAAAAGCTTTGTTGATGGGAGAGATCTGAGGAGAATGAGCAGTCTAGTTCAAGCTGACAGGAAGGCTACAGTAACTTAAATAACCACTCTTTACAACCAGGATGATCAGAAAAGCATCTTAGAATGCACAACATGAACACCACATTGGCTTTTATTTATGTAACTCAATAACATAAATTTGAGACTGCAATGGGCACAGGCTCACTGAAACTGGCCAGTTGAAGATCAAAAAAATGTTTTCCAATCTTGAACTCTTCAGTTTCTCAAGCCTTTGATATGCTGTCATATCAGTAAGCAGCAGAAGATGATTGAACCATTAACACTCCCTTGTAGTTGAGGTGGTTGAGGAGACTTTTCCAAGCCTGTAGAAACCTGTCACTGACTATAACTGAACTGGTACTCAAAACTGAAAAGTGGTGTGCTTTTTTTTTATTGATAGTGCAGACCATATTAATTCTTGATAGTCATGCTATGATAACACCTGCTGGTCTCTGATATCTTGGTCTTCTTACTTTGGTGCACCAAACAGCACAGAATCCAAAAGAACCAGCCAGCAAATAAAAAGGAGTATTTCATTTTGTTAAATAACAACATCCATAACCCTGTCAAGAACCCTTTGGGGACTCATTAATTAAGATTATATGAAATGTAATCATTTTAGTATTTCTTGCAGATAGCAGCTGAATTATATAATATGAGTTATATACTGCATGGTTTCTTGCTAGAAAGATTACATTTGTAAGTTATTAGTGTATAGCAATCAGGTATTTTCTGAAGGGGAGTTGTTGGATTGTAGGGTGGAATAAAACAGGCATGACAAACACTGTAGACGCTCATCTGATGAAACCTGACATCTGTTGTCTTTACTGGAGACAGAAAAGTATAGCATATGCCTTTTTGTAATTTGTGTGCATGAGGATATTTGCACCACTGGTAATAGGAATATAACTGGCAGTTTAGCAAGTATATCTTGGTAACCCTGCGCTATTATTGTATTACTGTTATGGTGCACACTCAACTATAAGCACAATTATTTGGCAGTTAGTGCATGCAAGAAGTCGTTCATGGTCACATTACTGCTGGTCTGGCAGTGGGCACCCATGACTACAGAGAAATATGGCAATCCTTGGTTGATATATTCTGTGTTTGTTGGAAGGAGTGCACAGCTGGAGATAGTGTGAGGATGGGGACAAAAAAATCAGATGGAGAAACCGCAGCATTCACACCTTGCCATTTTTGTGCACAAAGTATGGGATATGAAGAGCCATGTGCTCTGGTTTCCACAGTAGATGAGGCCAGAGCACCTGCATGCCATTTGGAAAACAGGTGGATAACAAGATGGAGGGCATAGATAAAATCAGAGAGAGTTGGAGAAAGGGGGTGAGTAGTGACTTGCTCTTTTTTTAATGGATGGTACTGAAATCACTTTGGTGTCCCTATTCACACTTTAACTTATATATATAAAGTTAAGGAAAACAACAGTGAATTTAGCACAAATGCCTTCACCATATTCTGCTCTTAAGTTTTAGAGTAGTTTTGGAACAAATAATCACTGACTGATTTTGGGTGATTTGATATGTGTCATAAGAGCAGAATATAGGATGCATTAAAGATTAAAGATAATGTGTGCAAGAGATACAATGTGCTACCTGTTAAAAGTAGTGAGGTGATGTAAACCAACCTTAACACTGTCAAATTTAAAAGCACAGAGGTTATTGGTATAAGGTATTTATTGGAGGAAGATGACCATATAGTCTGTTCAAGTCTTCATTTTTTTTTTTTTTTACATATTAATCAAAATAACTCAAATAAAAGTATGAGAGGAACTTTAAATATATACTCACTATACACTTTAAAACCTATACACCTGCTCATTTATGCAGTTATCCAAACAGCCAGTCATGTGGTAGAAGCGCAATGCATCAAGTCACACAGATCCAGGTTACAAGCTTCAGTTAATGTTCACATCAAACATCAGAATGGGGAAAAAATGTGATCTCGGTAACTTTAACCGTGGCATGATTGTTGGTACCAGATGGGTTGGTTTGAGTATTTCAGAAACTGCTGATGATCTGGGATTTTTCACACCCAACAGTCTCTAGAGCTTGTACAGAATGGTGTGAAAAACAAAAACACTGCGTGAGCGACAATTCTGTGAGTGATAATGCCTCGTTGAAAGAGAGGTCAGAAGAAAATGGCCAGACTGGTTCAGCTTCCAGCAAGGCTACAGTAACTCAAATAAGCACTCTTTGCAACTGTGGTGAGCAGAAAAGCCTTGCAGCATGCACAAAAAATCGAACCTTCAGGTTGATGGGCTACAACAGAAGACCACATTGGGTTCCACTCCTGTCAATCCAGAACATCAATGTGAGGCCATCCTGGGCACAGACTCACTGAAACTGAACAGTGAAAAAATCACCTGGTCTTTCTCCAGTCTTCTGCTCTCCAGTTTTGGTGAGTCTGTGCCCACGATACCCTCAGATTCTTGTTCTTGGTTGATAGGAGTGGAACCTGATGTGGTCTTCTGCTGTCGTAGTCCATACACCTGAAGGTTTGATGTTTGTGCATGCAGAGATGTTTTTCTCCTAACCATGGTTGTAAAGAGTGCTTATTTGAGTTACTGTAGCCTTCCTGTCAACTTGAACTAGTCTGGGCATTCTCCTCTGATCTCTCTCATCAACAAGGTTTTCCAGCCTGTAAACCCTCCACTAACATTTTTTTTGTTTTGTTAAGTATTTTGCACCATTCTGTGTAAACTATAGAGAATTTTGTGTGTGAAAATCCCAGGAGATCAGCCGTTTCTGAAATATTCAAAATAGTCTACCTGGCACCATCAAACATGCAATGGTTAAAGTCACAGAGATCACACTTTCCCCCCATTCTTCATTGATATCATTCATTGACATTAACATTAACTGAAGCTCTTGACCTGTATCTTCATGCTTTTTTGCATTGCACTGCTGCCACTGGCTGATTAGTTAACTGCACGAATATACAGGTGTACAGGTGTTCCTATTAAAGTGGATGGTGAGTGTAGTTGGCAGCAACAGCTGCAGTGCTATAATGATCAGTTCTTTATTTTGAGTATCAACCTTCCACTTTCTCTGTTTTTAATCACAGTGCTATCTTTACACTCAGCTCTTGTCTGGCTAACTCATCTGGCCTGTGTGCAGTCTAATCACTCATCTGACCTACGGCTATTTCTCATTACTAACCTCTCATTATCACCCATTGAGACATGCGTCTGGATGGCCTGTGACTCAATGCAGCATGGTTTTTCCCGTTTTGGATAAGAATTAATAGGGAATGTAATAATTTTCTGATGGAAACTATAAGCAGAAATTTCTGACCGCGGCACAGTGTCTGCTACTGAGAACTGCGAATCAGTGTGCCTTCAGCAAACCTTTATACTGTAGTGTCTTAGTACAGTTTTTTAAAGGGTTCAAATACACGTGGTCAGGGGCACAATGCTTCAGCTAAACAAAGTCTTGTACTTTTCTTATAATGGTAATTTTGTACTGAAAGAGTGTTCAAATTAATTACTTTAGATACATTTATTTGAAACAGCTGTTGAAGGTGGCATGAAAAAAGTCTATTAATTTGGCTATTGAAAACCTTGTTTAATATTTGAAACCAGCTATAATTGTGCCAAGGCTGGATTAACAGGGGACATTTATTTTCTCCTGGAGAGTACATTACACTGTCTGATTAATAATTCTGGCATATAGTAGATATAATATTTGTAGTGGCTATAATATAGTATAGTATATAATATACAGCCTAAAAATTCCAATCCATAAAAGCCTGCAAAAGGCTTACTGCTGTGTTCTTCTCCCTCTCCTTTATCTTCCTGTTTTAATGTGATGGTAAGATGCTCCCAGCTAGTCGTTTGAGCTTAGTGAAACAGAATGTTCTTGAAGTCGAGTGAAATAGAATGTTCTAAAATGAGGTCTATCAATCGTCTCTGTAGTCACTTCATTACATTTGGTGACTGTGTTCCTCAGTGTGATTCACTGCAGGAATGAACTGCTGAACATGGTATCCTGAACAAGCAGGCAAGCAATACTGAACCATCTTGGCTGAGTGTTCAGCTACACAAACGGGCCATAAAATTTAACAGTATTGAAACTGCTCATCTGCAGTCCAGATTCCCCGAAATAGTTACTGTCTAATTTGTAGGGAATGTTTTTGAAACATACACGTGTCTGGTGGACCAAAATGCCAGCTAAATTGCTGTGGAATAATTTATGGTCTGTGCTTGAAAGGAATACAGTTTTAACCATGAACGTGAAGTGATTATGACTATTAGAGAGGTAGCAGTATTTTAATGACTCATGAACTGGGCTTAGTTAATGTAATTTAGACATTTAAAATTCACATTTATATTTGTAATACTTTACCTTTTTCACAAGGTCCTTTCTCAGTGATCAGTGCAACTTTGGCAATTACAGTCATGGGAAAACAAAAGTAACCCCTCCTTCAGTTCTAGGTTTTTATTTACAGTATCAGAGTCTAAATAACAATTGTGTGGTCCTCACCAACGTCTATAAACAAACAAATAGCCTCAGGTGACAACAACAACAACAACAACAACAACAAAAAACCACAACAGATTTCACAATATAGCCATTTCCCTCCAAAAAAAGTAAACCAACATTCAGAAACTGGAGGAAAAAATATGTCCACCCTATAATTCAGTAACATGTAGAACCACCTTTAGCAACAATAACGTGAAGTAAACAAATGTTTATCAGTCTCTCACATTGTTTTGGAGAAATTTTGGCCCACTATTCTATATAACCTTGGTTCTGTTCAGCCATTCAGATGTTGATTTGGTGATGTGCTTTATCCTTGTAAAGCACGTGATGTATCCTTGGCCTGTTGCATGACCCAATTTCAGCCCAGCTTAAGCTGCTTGAGAGATGGCCTCACATCTGTCTCAATAATATTCTGGTATAAAGGGGAGTTCATCCTTGTTTCAATGACTGCAAGTTTCCCAAGCTCTGTGGCTGCAAAACAAGCCCAGATCATCACCCCTCCATCACGATGCTTGACAGTTGGTATGAGATGACTTTGGTTATACTGTGTTTGGATTTTGCCAAACGTGGTGCATTTTCATGATGACCAAACATCTCCACTTTGGTCTTATCAGTTCAAAGTACAGTGAGGGAAATAAGTATTTGATCCCCTGCTGATTTTGTACGTTTGCCCACTGACAAAGAAATGATCAGTCTATATTTTGAAGGGTAGATTTATTTGAACAGCGAGAGACAGAATAACAACAAAAAAATCCATAAAAACGCATGTCAAAAATTTCATAAATTGATTTGCATTTTAATGAGGGAAATATGTATTTGACCCCTCTGGAAAACATGACTTAGTATTTGGTGGCAAAACCCTTGTTGGCAATTACAGAGGTCAGACGTTTCTTGTAGTTGGCCACCAGGTTTGCACACATCTCAGGAGGGATTTTGTCCCACTCCTCTTTGCAGATCTTCTCCAAGTCATTAAGGTTTCGAGGCTGACATTTGGCAACTCGAACCTTCAGCTCCCTCCACAGATTTTCTATGGGATTAAGGTCTGGAGACTGGCTAGGCCACTCCAGGACCTTAAGGTGCTTCTTCTTGAGCCACTCCTTTGTTGCCTTGGCCGTGTGTTTTGGGTCATTGTCATGCTGGAATACCCATCCACGACCCAATTTCAGTGCCCTGGCTGAGGGAAGTTGGTTCTCACCCAAGATTTGATGGTACATGGCCCCGTCCATCGTCCCTTTGATGCGGTTAAGTTGTCCTGTCCCCTTAGCAGAAAAACACCCGAAAAGCATAATGTTTCCACCTCCATGTTTGACGGTGGGAATGGTGTTCTTGGGGTCATAAGCAGCATTCCTCCTCCTCCAAACACGGCGAGTTGAGTTGATAGCAAAGAACTCAATTTTGGTCTCATCTGACCACAACACTTTCACCCAGTTGTGCTCTGAATCATTCAGATGTTCATTGGCAAACTTCAGACGTGCATGTATATGTGCTTTCTTGAGCAGGGGTACCTTGCGGGCGCTGCAGGATTTCAGTTCTTCTTTAGTGTGTTACCAATTGTTTTCTTGGTGACTATGGTCCCAGCTGCCTTGAGATCATTGACAAGATCCTCCCGTGTAGTTCAGGGCTGATTCCTCACTGTTCTCATGATCATTGCAACTCCACGTGGTGAGATCTTGCATGGAGCCCCAGGCTGAGGGAGATTGACAGTTCTTTTGTGTTTCTTCCATTTGCGAATAATCGCACCAGCTGTTGTCACCTTCTCACCAAGCTGCTTGGCAATGGTCTTGTAGCCCATTCCAGACTTGTGTAGGTCTACAATTTTGTCCCTGACATCCTTGGAGAGCTCTTTGGTCTTGGCCATGGTGGAGAATTTGGAATCTGATTTATTGATTGCTTCTGTGGACAGGTGTCTTTATACAGGTAGCAAGCTGAAATTAGGAGTACTCCCTTTAAGAGTGTGTATAAAAAAAAAGACACCTGGGAGCCAGAAATGTTTCTGATTGAGAGGGGGTCAAATACTTATAAATAGACATGCGTTTTTCTGGATTTTTTTTGTTATTCTGTCTCTCACTGTTCAAATAAACCTACCATTAAAATCATAGACTGATCATTTCTTTGTCAGTGGGCAAATGTACAAAATCAGCAGGGGATCAAATACTTCTTTCCCTCACTGTATATTGTTCAGATGCAATTTTGCAAACCTAAGTCATACAGCCTTATTCTTTTTGGAGAGACTTGGCTTTTTCCTAGCCACCCTTCCATGAAAGCCATACTTGGTCTTTTTCTAATCGTGCTGTCATGAACACAAACATTTAAAGTGCTTAAAGTCACCGGTAGGGCACATGATGTAGCTCTTGGGTCTTTCTTTATATCACTGAGCATTAAACTGTCTGACCCTGGAATGATTTTGCTGTGACACCCACTCCTGGGAAGATTAGCAACTGTCTTAAAGACTCTTCATTTGTACACAATCCTCCTTACTGTAGAATGGTGAAATTCAAATTGTTTGGAAATGTTTTTATAATGCTTCCCAGATAGATGAGCAGCAACAATTTCTTCTCGGCGGTCATGGGTTCTCTGAGGTCATGTCCTTTCTTCTTGGCATGATGCACCGGGCTGTTAATTTCATGCTTAATGATTGTGGAAGTAGGAACGGTGTACTTATTTTTCTCACCTGGTTTATGAATATTGGTTTACTTTTTTGAAAAAAAAATACTGCATATTGAAATCTGTTGTGCTTTTTTTTATATTTGGTGAAGACCACACAACAAATTGTTATTTTTGATCAATAAAACCCTAGAATTGGAGGAAGGTGTACTTTATTTTACCCATGACTATAAGAATTAGTCAATGGCAATTCATGACATTTTCAGTATTTAGGGTCCCTGGTTCGATCCTGAGCTTGTGTTACTAATTGTGGCATGTTATCCCTCTGTTTGTGTGGGTTTTCTTTGGGTTCTCCAGTTTCCTCCCACCTACCAAAAACTTAATAATATGTGCATTGGCTATGCTAAATTGCCCCTAGGTATGAATGAGTGTGTAAAATTCCTTGACAGTTTGGCTTAATTTCAGTATTCCTGATGTTGAGCTTAAGCATAATTCTGTGGTGCTTTTTTCTTTCGAACTTTTTGAGTCCTCAACTCATTGGCCACTGCAGAGCATCTGACCTGATTACCACCACCCACATTTGAGTTGAGATGTAACTGGAATGTGAGGCATAAAACAACATGGGAAACTGATGGTGTTGTTTTTATAGACTTAGTATGCCTGATGACATCTCAGCCTCAGTCATGCTAGGAAGGCTTGAAGAATTGAGTGTGTATATATATGTTTGTGTGTGTGTGTGTATGTATGAGAGATGTAAAACACTACTGACACTTCGAGGGTGGGAACAGCATGCTATTTAGAGCAAGCATGACTGGCATCTCAACTCAAGCAGTGTGCATATGTGTGAGGGGTGGCATTGTGCAGTGAATTTGTCTGTCTACCTGCCTCTCTTAATAAAAGCTCTTAACTGCACTTGCATCTGTCTCTAATCGCATTATGTGAAAGAATACTTCTCCTGAACATGGATGCTGCAGGAAAGTGAAAGGAAAGTCACGCCGGAATCTTTCTGCCAGTGTTTGATTCTGTATGATTTCTCCAATGACTTTTCTTGGACATCCCGGCTCTATTTCAGGGCCTTGAAAGCCCCCTGAATGGATTTTATCACCAATGCCAAATTTATTTTGAGAGTCTGTTAAACCCCAAGCCCGAAAAGAAGCAGTGGCTTGGGTTCATGCTGTCCCAGTTCACTGGCCAACCCCACCAGTGGCAACTGGGAAGCGTGGCTGAGTTGGTGTGCCTCATGATTTTTGGTAACGTGGACCTTCAGTTTGATTTGGAGAAATTTTTGGCGCGGGGCAGCCTATACAGCCAAGAGGCCGTTCATCACATACTATGAAAGGGAGCCAGAGGCTCCAGAGGTGGCCTCACCTGCAGAGCACCCTCCAGAGGCTGACATGGTATGCTCATCTCCCAAGCTACATACTGAGAACAACGATGTGGTCTCCCCTACAGAGCTCCAGCCAGAGGCCAATGTGGTGGCCTCTCCTACCGAGATATGGCCAGAGACCAATGAAGCAGTCTCTCCCTCCAGCCTAAGGTCAATGTGGTGACCTCCTCTCCAGAGCTCCAGTCTGAGACCCACAAGGTGGTCTCTCCTGCAGAGCCCCAGCCGGAGGTTATTGTGTTGACCTTATCTCCAGAGCTCCAGCCTGAGACCCATGAGGTGGTCTCCCCTGCAGAGCTTCAGTCTACCAAGCCCTGATTGCACCTGAGGCTGACGAGGTGGCCTACAAAGACCTGAGCCCTTTATCTGCATGCTTCTCTTAATAAAAGGTCTTAACTGCACTTGCATCTGTCTCTAATCCCATTACATGACACAAGACATATAATAACTCTATATGATTCTGATAAACCAGTACATGCTTTCATAAAATATAGATGAGACCAATATAACATGTTACTAACTACCCCTCCATATCTTTATATAAGGTTCAGTTAGTTTTTGCTGATCTCTGAAGGGAAAATATGGCAGCACGCAGCGGCTTCTCGAGATAGTGAGGGTACGTGTTCCAGGAGGTTTGGGCAATACAACCCACTTGAACTCTGAAATTAACAGCGGATATGAAGCAAAACTACCACATAACCTGAAATCAGAGCTGGGGAGGATGAAGCTTCTGAGGACAGTGGCATGGCGTTGCACCATATGCCGGCTAAGAGGCAAGAGGAAATGGTACGCTCGGAAGCAGAAGAGGGGCAAGCAAGGCGGCCTGCAGGCTAAACCAAAAGCTAACAGCAACAGACTGGTGATTCCGTCTTTTTCTTAGCCAATGTTCGTTCATTAGATAACAAAATGGATTTACTAAGTAATGTGTACAAGGAGATGAGGAACTGCTGTGTGCTTTTATTGATGGAAACATGGCTTAATTGCAATGTACCAGACTCAGCGTTCCAGATTAGCAGCATGCTACTCCACCGAGTCAACTGGAGTCAGTTGTCGGGAAAGACTTGGGGAGGTGGACTTTGCATGTATATTAACAAAGGTTGGTGCACACACTCTTCCATTATTAGCATCCAAATTAGCATTATTATCTGCAGAACAAGCACCCGGATACAGTCTATGCGATTGCTGGAGATTTTTACCAACACTGACAGACGTTACACCAAGTTTTTACCAACATATCACTATTGCAACCTGGGGAAATAATACCCTGAACCGTGTGTACACAAATAGACATGGAGCCTACAGAGCAGTCCCTCTTCACAACCTTGGAATCTCTGATCATATCTCCATATTGCTTGTTCCCTCCTATAACCCTGTTGTGAAGACAAAGAAACCAATACAAAACTCAGCCACAGTGTGGCTCAGTAATGCTGCCTCTGTGCTTCAACACAGCTTGGAGTATACTGACTGGCAGGTCTTCAGGGAAGCAGTGACAAATACTGGAGAGGTGGATCTGGGGGAGTATGCATCTGCTGTCATCATTTACATCAGTAAGTGTGTGGACGATGTTACTACTACCAGAACAATAACTATCCACCCTGACTAGAAGCCCTGGATGACTGCAGGAGTCAGAGCTCTTCTGAGAACACAAGACTTAGCATTCAGGAATGGTGACACTGAGGTGCTTAGAGAGGCATGGAGAAACTTGAGAACCGGCATTAAAAGAACCATGGCTGATTAAGATACGTTTAAGATACAGAGTCACTTTTCTACAAACGACTCCCAGAGCATGTGGACTGGCATTAAGAGCATCACTGATTACAACAGAAGAGACACTGTATGCCCTAGCGACCCATCTCTTCCTGATGTTCTCAACTCTTTTTATGCTCTCTATGAGGACTCCACTCCTAGCACTAGATTGACTATACCACCTGGTGAGCAGCCACTCAGTGTAACCACAGAAGATGTCAGGAGAGTCAGGCATTGGAATGCTACAGGCCCAGATAACATCCCAGGCAGGGTCCTGAAAGAATGTGCACATCAGCTCTTAGAGATACTGAATGACATTTTTAACATCTCACTTTCTAAAGCAGTTGTACCATCTGCCGCCATCATCCCTGTGCCTAAGACCACTACAGTGTCATGCTTGAATGTCGCCTGGTAGCACATAGTGATAAAGTGCTTTGAGCAGTTGATCATGACTCAAATCAGTGAGAAAATTGATGACATCATTGACTTTAATCAGTATGCAAACAGAAAGAACAAGTCCACTGCAGATGCTTTTTCATCATTTGTACATCTGGCCCTCACCCACCTTTGGAGCAACAACACCTATGCAAGTCTGCTCTTTCTGGATTTTAGTTCTGCTTTTAATACAATCATTCCACAGACACTGATACATAAACTGGAGACTTTTGGACTAAGCTCTTCACTGTGCAACTGGGTACTGGACTTTTTAACCAATAGAAGACAGTCTGTAAGGATCCATAACATTATTTCCTCCTCCATTGTTCTCAACACTGACTCTGCAGGGATGTGTCCTGAGCCTGCTGCTGTACACTCTGCTAACACATTATTGCTCTGCCAGACATCTGAGTAACCATATTGTCAAGTTTGTCGATTATACTGTTGTGGTGGGACTCATTTCACAGAATAACGAGTCAGCTTACAGATTAGAGGTGGAAACTGACTGGAGCAGGGACTAAGGAAATGAGCGTGAAAGGCCACCAGGAACCAACCCAATCCCCTCCACGCATCAGGGGAGCTGAGGTTGAAGTCATCTCCAGCTTCAAATACCTGGGGGTACATATCAACGACAACCTCACTTGGAAAATCAACTGCAGCAGCTTGGTAAAAAAGGCTCACCAATGGCTGTATTTCTGAGGAGGCTTAAGCTGGCCGGATTGGGAACTACTGTACTTACATCTTTTTATAAGTGTGTGGTGGAAAGCATCCTCAGCTCATGTGTTACAGTGTGGTATGGCAACTGCTCTGTTGCAGATAGGAAGGCCCTGGAGCGTGTGGTCAAGTCAGGAGTGAAGATTATCGGATGCAGTCTCCCGGTAATCAGTGACACATACATCAGCAGATGCAGCAGTAGGGCCTCCAGCATTATGAAGGACTCTTCCCACCCTGCCAACAGACTATTTGTCCTTCTGCCCTCAGGCACTAGGCTGCGCAGCATCATAACTAGGATGAGCAGGTTAAAAAACTATTTAACTCTGCTACACACCAGAACTGATAAACTGAAAGTTTTTCATCTCTTTTGCTATGGTACTAATTTCTCAGGTTTGAGTGCGTATATATGTGTGTGTATGATTGGGTATTTGTGTTTATTTATTTTTGAGTGGGTTAGCTGTTATTTACTTGTGAGTGATTTTAACCAGACCTTTGATACTTATTTTCATTCTAGCTCATGTACATGTGTTGGAATGAAAATAAAAATCCTTGAATACTTGAGTATAGCCTATCTCAAACAAACTGAGGCAGGCCTACCATTATTCTGGAGAATAACTTGCCCCTAAATTTTGGAATAATCTTCCAGAGAACATTAGGAATTTATTTTTCTATTAACACTTTGTTTATTAATCTGTTGGTTATGTACTCACAATGCAATTTTAAAAAGATTGCATGTTAGTAGTGTAGCATAGAATTGAAACCTCATGTTAAATGATGCTTTTCCAGATCAGATGGTATTGTTTTAGCTGAAGCCTTGAGTGATTCTCTTCAGCTTCACTTGCTCTCACCAATTGCAAGGCATGTTAGCTGGGCAATGATCAAATACTTGTGTGCTCTCCATTAGTTTCAGGGTGCTGCTCTTTTTTTTTTTTCCTGGAAGTGAAATGTAATAACATTCAGAGACCACTGACTGAGATGGGTGTGCTATTCCTCAAGAAAGGGTCATTGATCAGAAGTAGCCTCTAACTGTGCAATGTGGAAATGAATGGCCAGAAGTTCACTGATGCCCTTAGTGGTATACTGTAGTATTTCAGCCCTTGTGTTTTGCTTCTTATTTTCAAGTTTATCTGTATGTTCTTTAACTTTATCTCTGCTAATTTACTTTTAACACACAGACTGCCAAGCCTCAAACTCCAAAGTGTCAAATCAACAAGACAGCATGCATCACACCTGCCATACAAATCCTGTCTTCAAACGTGTTCCTCTGTCATTTATTCATGCTACCTCTTTTGTGTGCCTTCCTGTTGTTTTGATTTTAGTCCTTTTTAGAGTACTTTTGGAACTCTGCTTGGATACAGGCCTGATTTGGAAGTGCTGACTTTACTCCACATTAGCTCTGTCTAACCACAAACTGTTGAGTTGGTGGAACCTAAACCCCTAAATGTCATTGGCAGAGAATTCCAGCCCGAGCCTCCATGCCTCAGCGGGATAGAAGACAAAGACACAGACTAGTAAAGAGTATTTGATGTGACATTTATTCTTTTGGATTTTTTTAGAGCCTGGCTCAATGACTGCTTTTCCTCCTCTTCCTCATCCCCGTCGCTCTAATTGTGTAACTGGAGCTGCAAAGAGCCCGGCTGTTTGATCTCCCTACTCCATGTGCCACATATGGCCAACTCCTTCATCGCTTCATAACAATTTCATAAGTGACTTGCTGTAAATTGCCACACCAATGCCTGTGGTAATTGGGTTGCCACTCTGCTCCTCTCACTCGCAGACTTTGCTAGGAAAAAAAAGGAGAAAAAGAAAAGCGTTTTTCTTGTTTGCTGCTGTCACACTGAGTAATAAGTGTTAGGACAGATGGAGGGAAAGTGAGTTTGATCACTGATTTCCTTAGAGCAAGTTCTCTTACTTCCACCAAGGTAGTTGTGAGTATTTTCATTTAATGTGGTCATACATTGAATTAAGCTTGAGCACAACTCTACTGTCCTTGTGTTCCATATTTCACTGTGTACAAAAAATTCAACGATTAATGGGCTTTTATTGAAATTAATTAGAAGCACATTTGCTACAGGTTAAAATATCTGAGCTCATGTCATATGTAGGTTAACTGTTAGGATTTGTTATTTTTGTGTTAAAATGTTAGGAACAGAGAAAGTACACAAAAAGATGGCGCCTTCGCACTGCCTCACACTTCCCACACCAAGGCCTTGGGGGAGTTTGCCAAATGACACACACACACAAAAATCAAATGGCAAGATCTCTCTTTATTCAAAGTATATATCATGCTTGACACACAACAAAGACAATGGGTTAATTATTTATTGGCTAATTGGAAGGGCATATTTGCATTTAATAGGAAGCATTTCAATGTATGAGAGGAACAACTCTGTATATGGTATTCAGGATGTCATGGGAATGCAAACAGATTTTGTTCAGGAAGGTATGTAAATGTGCACAAATGGTATTTGGGGACACAAAGGAATGTGCAAATGGTTAGGGGTTCTATCTGGCTGTACCTGGTTGGGATAAGTTACAGAGAAACAAAGAGGAAAAGGTGTTAACACAAGAAGAAAGATGGAAAAATAATGTTAACAAGGGAACAGAGATGGAAAGTTGTTCACAGTAAACTTATAATTAACCTTTATGGTTTATACTAACTAAATAGTTCAACAGTAGGTGCCAGTTATGGTTGTTATGTTTAAATGTAAGACATACTGTAATTAGACTAACAAAACATGATCACAATCAACAGTGCCAAACAATTGCCACTGTACAGCTGTACCATTTGTTTGGAAAACATAACATGCACTGTGCTTCTGTGATCTAGTCAGCACAGTGTCTATGAATACTTCATGATGTTACTTTACTTGCTACAAAATCAATATGAACCATCCTCCTTTATTGAGCCTTGCATATTGATGAGAGGAACGCACAGTGCCTGCCTCTTTATTGCAGAACACACTTCCCTAGTACATATTGGGTTTTGAACAACACACTACAGGAAGATGAGAGAGAGAGAGAGAGAGAGAGAGAGAGTTTGCGAGCGAGCACATTCTCGCTTCAATGAGCAGCTGAGGTTGATGTGGTCTGCCAGCTCCAGCTTACCTTGTAAAAAGACTGAAAATTTCTCCACTGGCTTCTATGTGCTTGGTCCTTGCATCCTGGCATGATCTTACTGCTCTCATTGTTGGATGAGTGAGTTGGGCGTTTTAGCTTCACCTTCATTTATAACTGCACCTACTGTTTCTTCACCTACTGACTGTGATTATTTATTTATTTAAAATGATTTAGAATTATTTAACATTAATTTATTTAAAATGTATAATGTCTAGTGACAATCATGAACCTAAATATTTGTTTTCAAGCTGGTCTTCCTATTCAAATCCAATGCCATAAATCGTATATAACACCAACATTAAATGTAAACTATGTTTTATTAGCTTGGCACTATAATTGGTGTTTTGATTGAAGTTTAGTGTTAATGAGAAGTTGCATCATGTCATTCTGAGCTTTTATCTGTTCTTCCATTTTGCCTAATATAAAGCTGGTCAAACACAACACTCTCCACAGGACCTTTGGCAACACAAAGCCTGTTGTCCTACTGCTGTAACAGTTGCCATCTTATGGTAATTTGATATGAGCACAGGGGGTGGCTTTAGATCCCCCTCCCTTTTTTTCACTATGTGTATTGTATGTGAACTGTTTAGGCACAAGCAACCACTCACAGTGCCGAAAGCCTACTCTTAGCCAACTGACAGGACACAAAAAACTTTGAAAAGGGAAAAAAGTCAGCTGCAATGTGTTCTCAATTTTATGTTTAAGTAGCATTTACCCTTGTAAGGTCACACAGCTCAATTAATATTTATTCCAAAAAAAAGAAGAATATATCTATTTTAAGGTCTCACAGTCTATGTTTTAACAGATAGATATTATGGTCCCACACCATCTGTCCAAACATAAGGCGAAATAAGAATGCTGCTCCATTTCTAAAAGATTCTAATATCGTTTTTTGTGTCTTATGTTATTTGTTTGTTTTAAACCAGCTAATTAAAACTAGTTTGCTATCTTAAATCCACTTTTTCTATCTTTACAGACAGAACATTTCCTGCTATGGTTTGTGCCAGTTTAGAGATTATGCAGAGAAAATCTATGCTAATCTAAATCTATCTTTATTATACAGTCCCCTCTGAAACTACTCGAACTGCAAGGCCAATTCAAAAGTTGAGTATGAGAAAAGAGTTATACGTTTATTTCCTGGTATTTATATGTAGATGTTTTAAACAATATAGAACATAGCACATTTAAATATCACACAACCCAATTTGTAGTTGAGGAAAAATATTGGAACAGGCGACAGACAAGTGTTTCTTGTTACCCAGGTGTGTCCTGTTAGATTGTTTAAAATATATATATAGCTCTGATGATGAATTCAGGAGTTTACAGGAACATTTTGTCTGCCAGTTTAAAGAGAAATGCATTCAAATTAAGGATGAGGCAATTTAGCATGCAGCAAGACAGTGATCCAAAACATGTTGCCAAGTCAAAGGACTTGATCAAGGGGAAAAAGTGATAGGTTTCATACTATCCAATTTAATCTCCAGACCTTAACCTAGTTGAGCATGCATTTCACTTCCTGAAGAGGAGACTGAAGGGAGAAACCACCTGAAACAAACAACATCTGAAAGAGACTGTAGTATAAGCCTGGAAAAGCATCACAAATGAGGAAACCAACAATTTGGTGATGTTACTGAGTCAAAGGCATGATTCAATTATTGCAAGCAAGAGATATGAAACCAAATATTATGTGTTATTTACATATAGACTTATCTGTTCCTATAATTTTTTTTTGCCTAACAATTGGGTGGTCTGATACAAAAGGTTGTGTGTTTTATGTTGTTTAACACATCTAGATGTAAATACCAGGAAATAAAACCATTTTTTCATCTCAAACCAAATGTCTATGGTACATAGCACAAACAAATGACTTGACCTTGCCATTCCAATAGTTTCAAAAAGGACTGTATAAAGCATTTAAAGTATAAAAATATATTAATTTGACCGAAGCCAGAATATTATTAGAATTCATTAGTATAAATTAATTAAAAAATATAGAACATCTTTAATAATAATAACAATAACAGTAATAATAATAATAATAATAATAATAATAATAATAATAATAATTATTATTATTATTATTATTATTATTATTATTATTATTATTTTAACATTGGTAGAATGAAAGTATAAGGAATTTTCAATGAATGTCTAGAAGGAACCCATTATATAATAGAAAACAGTAGAGCATCATGAAACCAGTAATAACTGCTATAGCAATCTATTACTCCATCTGTGAGTATCTGAATATGGAGTTACAATTTTTTCTGATTATTTGTGGAAGATCCTGATTAACTTCCTGGAAACATGCAGGCAGAAACTCATGTTATGGACACCTGATCCATAACATCTCATAGGGGTTCTATGGGGTTAAAGACCTTCCTCTGACTGGTCAGATTCAATGCCTTTTTCAGTGCTTGATATACTATATATCATTATTTGTTAAGAATTCTGATCATGTAAGCCATTATAAATAAACAGTTAAAACTGTGGTGATCAGTTAGAGCTGCTCTTTCTGTCCTGGTAGTGACAAATATATTTGAGTGTGATATTGCCTGCCAGCTTTTTCCAATAGCCTCCAGTAATGATAAATCACTTTGCAATCAAGAATCAATGGATGTTAATGAAGAGCCAAGTATTATGTCTGAGAAGCACTGACCTCCTGGAGGTCTAGAGCCCAGTGGCAGTCTATATTACTGTTAGCTCCTAGCTCTTTGCTTCTCCCATGCCTGATGCGTGCTCCCTGACTTGCTAGTTGATGACCAGCCTGAATGCTTTAAGTGAAATCTATTGATTGTAGGTGCAGCATGGCATAGAAATTTTACACAAATGTCAACACGAAGACACAACACCATCTTACAAAAGGTCATGAAGCACTGGGATGGTGTCATCAAGCATAGATTCTCATTGCTCCTATGAGAGAAATGTTCATGCTGGGTTTGTGTGCTGCTCTTTCTGTTCTTCTCCTAACACACAGGGTCAGGGGCTAGTATTTGATAGGTAGAGCTTTCTTTTTTTACCCCTCGTTTAGTAAAAGCCAGAACCATGTCAGAACCAGAACACCTGCTTAGAGGTTCATAGTCTTTTATTCCAGTGAGACATCTCCCAAGGTAGCTCAAACTTACTCTTTGATTGAATGAAACAATTCTTATTTTAATAGCCACTGATAATTTTGTAATCGGGTATACAGACGTTTGTTATTTGAGGGTTCATCAATCCATCTCAATATTATCAAAAGGAACCTGAACCCCCCACCCCATTTTTCCCTACATTCATCATCCCAAACAAACTTTGAATATTCAGTCTGCGACTGTTCAAACTTTCTAAATTAAATTTCACCCTATGTGTGTCTTGGGTTGGGATATAATCACAAATGAATAGCTCAGACCTATACCTTTACATGCCCATACCAACAAATTTGTTTTCTTTCTCCAGCAAACGATTGGCCCTCTGCATGATAGGCCCTTTTGTTTGTTCGCATGGCTTCTTATTGATTGGAGACAAAATGTTTTTAATGTTGTTGATGAGATTTTCAGATTGGCCCACTAATGGGAAGATAGAGGCCCCTTTTTCAATCAATTTTCAGCTCAAGTTGTAAATTGAAAATCTTTACCAATGTAATTAAGGCTGATTTGAAAAGAACACTAAAACTTTGAGAAAATGTCTTTTTTTTTCCTTTGCTACCAGATCTGGCCCACAAGATGTGCCTAAGTAAAGTGTGAATGTTTTTTTAATGTTTGCATACATGCTTCACAACTTCTTTGGAAAACCCAAACATCTTTTCATTTCCAAACATATATGGTAAATATGAAACCAGCTTTTTATTGGTGACATAAAGCACAGATATATCCTATCATTTGTTTGCTTTTGTGTTAATAAAAATAACCCCTTTGCCATTGCAATATTACTTTTTCTTGCTGCCTAGAACCAGAGGTGAAAGCAGACATAAAATTGCAGGATCAAGAGTCAAGGTTTAAACAGCTGTCCAGTTTTAATGGTTTTGTGTCATTGTTTTGTTTCTGCAGTACATGTCAAGGCAGGAACCTGTGAGGTCATAGCAGCGCATCGTTGTTGTAACAAGAACAAAATCGAAGAGCGTTCTCAAACTGTCAAGTGCTCCTGCTTTCCCGGACAAGTCGCTGGCACCACCAGAGCAGCCCCCTCCTGTGTGGATGGTAGGATTTGTTTTTCTCTTTTTGCCTTGGCTTTGATTTCATTTTTGTGAGGTCCTGGGATGAATATTGATAGTATCTAACCTATTTATTTTTTACTACTGCCAAAAAACCCCCCCAGATGTTCTGTTTTATTTTACTACATACCTACCATCATATTAGAGAAAATATTTTCATGTAAATGGAGTGTAATGTAAGTGTCATTTTGTCTAACACAAATACAGTATATGAAAATTGCTGACTGATATAAACACTTCTGTTGCGTCAGTGGTTAAAATTTAATTGTCTGTGTTAAAGTCATGTAATCGATAAAACATGCCGCAAACTGTTTCTGGCCATCAAACTAGAGCCACACATCTCTATCGCAATCTAATTTTTTTTGCACCTGTCACTCCAGAGTCGAGAGCCATTTCAGCATGACACCATCATCCTCCTGCACGCTGGAGCACGGCAGAGCCTGCTCGTCTAATAACATGTTGACAGGCTCTCTCTCTGAACAGGTCAATCGATCCTGCTCTTCTTTTCAGCTCTATAATATACCGGCAGATTCTGGCTGCACTCTTGCCTCTTGCCTCCTCCAGAGCTCTGAGACGCTTTTTCCTAAGGTGCACTAGTACAGTAGTACAAACAAATAAACATTAGTAAATTTTGGTAGGATATACATTTATGCCATGTGTAAATGATTGCTTTTATTAATTAAAGACCAACACATCATACTTTAATCAGTTTATACATAGTTACATTGAAAGTTTCAGAATGTCCACAAGTTGGTCGCTTAGATCACTTAAATTGTAACAGCTATATAAAGTCATCCCCTCACTGGTCTTTTTCTCTTTCTCTTCAATTTAATAAGACAAAAATATTTCACTTGTTATATTATTGAGGAACCCCAAAACATAAAATCCTCTCTCCTGAAGACTCGTGTGACAAAAAACTGATTGTTACGAAGCACTGACACATAAAACTCCTTCTATTTATGTTACATTAATATAAATTATATAAAGCTTCAGCATATTAGCCATTATATACTCAGCAAAAAAAGAAACGTCCCTTTTTCAGGAGACTGTATTTTAAAGATAATCTTGTAAAATCCAAATAAGCTTTACAGTTTAAACCCTTTATTGGAAAGGGTATAAACAATGTTTTTCATGCTTGTTCAATGAACCATAAACAATTATTTCACATGCACCTGTGGTACAATCTGGAAATATTTGCTGGAAATAAAAGCACTAGAATGTAAGAGGACATTTCTTTTTTTTTGTTGACTATGTTTTTCCTTGTTAAATTACATTTTTAATCCACTCATTGCTAGTCTTAGATTTTGTGGAGCATCGGAAATACAAGTCACTGTGAGTTGTTACTATAGCAACAATAGCATATTATAATGAACCTATGATTTGAACCTGATAAACCCTTTGATTTGTCATGTAGCCATTATCGTATATGTATACAGTTCTGTGATAACATTAAAACCACCTGCCTAATATTGTGTAGGTCCCCTTGTGCCATCAAAACAGCTCTGACCCATCAATGCATGAACTCCACAAGACCTATGAAAGTGTGCTGTGGTATCTGGCACCAAGTTGTTGCAGCAGATCCTTTCATTCCTGTAAGTTGCAAGGTGGGGCATCCCAAAAGAGGCTATTGCCATTAGGGAATAACAATGCCATGAAGTGGTGTACTTGGTCTGCAACAATGTTTAGGTAGGTGTTACATGTGTGTCAAAGTAACATCCACATGAATGCTAGGACTCAAGGTTTCCCAGCAGAATACTGTCCAGTGCATCATACTGCCCCCACCGGCTTGCTTTCTTCCCATAGTGCATCCTGGTGCCATCTCTTCCCCAGGTAAGTGACACTTCCTTGGACCACTTTTGGTCTGTACTAACCTCTGCATATCAGGAACACCCCACAAGATCTGCCATTTTGAGCCTTTGTCAAAGGACTGGCTTTTCATTTGCTGCCTAATATTTCCCAGCTCAGGACAGGTGCCAATGTAATGAGATAATCAAAGTTAATCACTTCAACTGGTGGTTTTAATGTTATGGCTGATTGGTGTACAGTGCCTTGCGAAAGTATTCGGCCCCCTTGAACTTTTCAACCTTTTGCCACATTTCAGGCTTCAAACATAAAGAGGCCCATGATCACTCTGGATGAACTGCAGAGAACTACAGCTGAGGTGGGAGAGTCTGTCCATAGGACAACAATCAGTCGTACACTGCACAAATCTGGCCTTTATGGAAGAGTGGCAAGAAGAAAGCCATTTCGCAAAGATATCCATAAAAAGGCTTGTGGCAAACTTTAGTCTCGTCTAAAGTTTGCCACAAGCCTTTTTATGGATATCTCAGACAAGGAGAAGACTGATCAGAGATGCAGCTGTAGTTCTCTGCAGTTTATTCAGAGTGATCATGGGCCTCTTGGCTGCATCTCTGATCAGTCTTCTCCTTGTCTGAGCTGAAAGTTTAGAGGGACGGCCAGGTCTTGGTAGATTTGCAGTGGTCTGATACTCCTTCCATTTCAAAATGATCACTTGCACAGTGCTCCTTGGGATGTTTAAAGCTTGGGAAATCTTTTTGTATCCAAATCCGGCTTTAAACTTCTCCACAACAGTATTATGGACCTGCCTGGTGTGTTCCTTGGTCTTCATGATGCTCTCTGTGCTTTCAACAGAACCCTGAGACTATCACAGAGCAGGTGCATTTATACAGAGACTTGATTACACACAGGTGGATTCTATTTATCACCATCAGTCATTTAGGACAACATTGGATCATTCAGGGATCCTCGCTGAACTTCTGGAGTGAGTTTGCTGCACTGAAAGTAAAGAGGCCGAATAATTTTGCACGCACCAGTTTTTCAGTTTTTTATTTGGTAAAAAAGTTTAAAATATCCAATAGATTTCGTTCCACTTCACAATTGTGTCCCACTTGTTGGTGATTCTTCACAAGAAATAAAAATTTGATATCTTTATGTTTGAGGCCTGAAATGTGGCAAAAGGTTGAAAAGTTCAAGGGGGCCGAATACTTTCGCAAGGCACTGTATATATACTCCGCAAAAAAAGAAACATTCTTTCACCTGCAACTGCTTTTATTTCCTGCTAATCTCTTTACATGTGTAAATATTTGTATTAACATAAAGCATTGAACAACTGAGACATAAACTGAACAAGTTTCACCTACATTTGATGAACAGAAATGGAATAATGAGTCCCTGAACAAAGGGAGGGGTCAATATCAAAAGTATCAAAAACAGTCAGTATGTGGTGGCTACTAGCTGCTTTAAGTACTACAGTGCATCTCATCCTCATGGACTGCACCAGATTTGTCAGTTCTTGCTGTTAGATGTTAGCCCACTTTTCCACCAAGGCATTTACAAGTTCTCTATCATGTCTGGGGACACACATGGTTACATGCAATTTTCCACTGCAAGGATATATATATACACTGCTCAAAAAATAAAGGGAATACTTAAACAACTAAATGTAACTCCAAGTCAATCACACTCCTGTGAAATCAAACTGTCCACTTAGGAAGCAACACTGATTGACAATCAATTTCACATGCTGTTGCAAATGGAATAGACAACAGGTGGAAATTATAGGCAATTAGCAAGACACCACCAATAAAGGAGTGGTTCTGCAGGTGGTGACCACAGACCACTTCTCAGTTCCTATGCTTCCTATGATTTTTTATTTTATTTTTTTTTTTATCACTTTTGAATGCTGGCAGTGCTTTCACTCTATTGGTAGCATGAGACGGAGTCTACAACCCACACAAGTGGCTCAGGTAGTGCAGCTCATCCAGGATGGCACATCAATGGGAGCTGTGGCAAGAAGGTTTTCTGTGTCTGTCAGCGTAGTGTCCAGAGCATGGAGGCGCTACCAGGAGACAGGCCAGTACATCAGGATATGTGGAGGAGGCCGTATGAGGGCAACAACCCAGCAGCAGGACCGCTACCTCTGCCTTTGTGCAAGGAGGAGCAGGAGGAGCACTGCCAGAGCCCTGCAAAATGACCTCCAGCAGACCACAAATGTGCATGTGTCTGCTCAAACGGTCAGAAACAGACTCCATGAGGGTGGTATGAGGGCCCGACGTCCACAGGTGGGGATTGTGCTTACAGCCCAACTTCGTGCAGGACGTTTGGCATTTGCCAGAGAACACCAACATTGGCAAATTCGCCACTGGCGCCCTGTGCTCTTCACACATGAAAGCAGGTTCACACTGAGTTCATGTGACAGATGTGACAGAGTCTGGAGACGCCGTGGAGAATGTTCTGCTGCCTGCCACATCCTCCAGCATGACTGGTTTGGCGGTGGCTCAGAAATGGTGTGGGGTAGCATTTCTTTGGGGGGCCACACAGCCCTCCATGTGTTTGCCAGAGGTAGCCTGACTGCCATTAGGTACTGAGGTGAGATCCTCAGACCCCTTGTGAGACACTGTGCTGGTGCGGTTGGCCCTGGGTTCCTCCTAATGCAAGACAATGCTAGACCTCATGTGGCTGGAGTGTGTCAGTAGTTCCTGCAAGAGGAAGGCATTGATGCTATGGACTGGCCCACCCGTTCCCCAGACCTGAATCCAATTGAGAACATCTGGGACATCATGTCTCACTCCATCCACCAATGCCACGTTGCACCACAGACTGTCAAGGAGTTGGTGGATGCTTTAGTCCAGGTCTGGGAGGAGATCCCTCAGGAGACCATCCACCACCTCATCAGGAACATGCCCAGGCATTGTAGGGAGGTCATACAGGCACGTGGAGGCCACACACACTACTGAGCCTCATTTTGACTTGTTTTAAGGACATTACATCAAAGTTGGATCGGCCTGTAGTGTGGTTTTCCACTTTGATTTTGAGTGTGACTCCAAATCCAGACCTCCATGGGATAAATTTTCATTGATAATTTTTGTGCAATTTTGTTGTCAGCACATACAACTATGTAAAGAAAGGAGTATTTAATGAGATTATTTCATTCATTCAGATCTAGGATGGGTTATTTTAGTGTTCCCTTTATGTTTTTGAGCAGTGTTAATATACTGCTGAAAAAGAAAGGGAACACTGGAGTTACATTGTGCTGTTTAAGTGTTCCCTTAATTTATATATATATATATATATATATATTTATATATATATATATATATATATATATATATATATATATATATATATATATATATATATATGTGTGTATATGTATATATATATATGTGTGTATATATATATATATATATATATATATATATATATTTGTATATTTTATATATATATATATATATATATATATATATATATATATATATATATATATATAATGACCGTTGAAATAATGAGACTCATATTTCTCTTTTTCCTCTGTGTTCCAATATTTCAATCCTTGTTTGATGTTTTGGCCTTAGCCATGTATTTGGCTTCCACCCCCTTAGCCTTTACTGTTGTTATCATTTCTCACTATGGTTCACTACATTTTGACACATCTTGACATTCCAACCTTTGCCTTGTTCCTTGAGACCAGAGCAGCAAACCAGTGAAAGATTCCCGGCATCAGCAAATGTTGAAGCACTCCCAGGCTGATTTCCTCTGATGTAGAGAGAAAGGGAGAGGAAGAGGGAAAACAGAGGGATAGAAAAATAACAGAAAAGATTTATTTCTTTTGTTGATAAAATTTTATAAGGGTTCAATAGGACTTCATCCTTGGAAATATTGGATGTGGGGTGTCTGTTGTGTGTGTGTTTGAGTGAGTGTTTTATTTTTCTCTCTAAATGTGCATGCAGTTTCTAAAGCTATTAGGAGTGAGTGAGCCAGAGAGAAAGTTATTCTCTTCATTTCTCTCTCTATATCTGTCTACATAGCATCTATAGTAGCCCAGAAGTGGTGGTGCCAGATGCAGCCTTGTATGGAGGGTGAGGAATGTAAGGTGTTGCCAGATCTTAAGGGTTGGAGCTGCAGCACTGGGAACAAAGTCAAGACAACCAAGGTGAGTAAAGGCTCCACTGAAACTTCTTTCTTTTATGACTCATGACACCCGCAATGTGTTTGAAAATCAGTCATTTTGATACACTACAAACTCATGAAGTATCATGACTTTAAAGTATCAATAGGAGCAAGATACCAATTATTAAGATTTGGTAAGATGAATGGTTTGGTTAAGGTTAAATAATCCATATGGCACCATTTATGTATAGATGAAACAAATTGTACCTGCTCACCCACCAATTTAGTGACTGGTGAATGAAGATGAGACAAGATACTGTTAAAGAATATCAAGCTAAATCCTTCAGCTATCCAGGGGATTAGTTAACATTCAAATTGCCCCATCAGGTTTTACTGAACAGTTGGTGTAATAGATTTACATTTCAAATGGAAAAAAGCCAAACTAATCCTGGCAGCTATTTCTGAATGATTAGTATGGGTCAGCACATAAAAGCACTGGGCTGGAAATTACTGACAGACTACTGAGTAATTTATGTGCTTCTTATCTATGATTGGAGACTGAAATCATGCGTAGCTTATACATACAAAGGATATTCTCAAAAGCTATTTTGAAATTTACTTGAATAACAATCTTATGTAACACGCATTACTTTCTGTGGAATCATTTACCCCATTGCCATCTAAAGCCTCTATTTCAGGATCTGAGGATTAGCTTCAAATGACTGTTTATAACCCTTGCCTTCTATTCAGACCCCCAGTGTGAATGTCACATTGCTATTTGACCCAGATGAAATTCTGCTTCTAAAATAAACTTAAATTTAGTACTGCAACTAAAAAAGGATTTTGACAAGCTTTCTGGGTAAATATTTTTACAATCAGTATTTCTGCACGCTCTGTGTGAGCCTGTGTGTGTATTTTGAGTTTTCAGGTACATGTCTGTGTGTATCAGTATGCACATCTTAACGCTGACACACTGAGCTCGTAGCCATCCGTTAGCCTGAAGTGTTTGACTAACCAACCACCTTCTTCAGCCAGTTCCTAAATTATTCATAGGACAGAGGGGGCTTATGTGAGGCAGCCCTTTTTCACTTTAGCTACCTTAAATAATGCATGCTAGAACACTCAGTCACGTCAGTGGCAGGCATGCCTCTGAGGTGTTGCCTGCTCCTCTCAAACCTGGCTGCTTTTGATTTTTGTAGCTCTCCCAGCCACCGCCCTCACACATGTCTAGAATACAGCAAGAGTGTGGAATCCCAGATGTGTCACCATGGTGACATGATTGGTTGTTGTTTTTTTTTGTTTTTTTTTTCCCATCGTCAGGGCCGTGGTAATGATTGTAAACCATCGATTGACCTTGTTCTGCTATGGTTTTGTTTTACATCCATCATAAAGCATTGTAGTACTGCAAGGCCACTGATAAACAGATTTGCTCGACCTGAGGTACATACTGCAATAGAGATATGAGAATTTTACTAGAGAGGCTATTGACTAGAGAAGTTATTGTTATTGTCAGTGATTTAACTAACAAAATAGTATGAAACCAATCTGAAAATCATTCGCAACATGCTATAAATTACTTGACATTATTTCAGTGCACAAACAAAATTAGTTACATATAAAAGGACCTCAGTATCCAGCAAGGTGAGGACAAAAAGTAATAAGTGCCATAAAATCCTACATATATTAATATTTCTTAGTCTAGTCACGCTGGCAGGAATTTCGAGCAGGACCAATTACAGTGTGCACCCCGGGAGCATCAACCCAATGTAGCAAAAGTCTACATGCATGAACTTGTGATGCACAGGGGAGTGCACAAGAAGGAAGTGACCTAAACACCTCCCGGCTTGTCAGCGCACCCGCTAGCTCCGTGCTGTCTATGATTTGAAGGTGTAGATTACACTGGGATTCCCTGCACAGCCAAGTAGCATAGTCTTGTCCTTTGATACAGAGACATAACCTAGCTATAGCTAGCTGCGCCCTCCACCCTGCCAGAGTGTATGTGTGTGTCACCGGGCAAGAGCAAGACCAGACCAGCATGCTAAAGGCTCTCAGGCCCAGCAGGGCTCTCACCCCCCATCCCAGCACGCTTCAGAACAGTATTTTGGTTCGTGGCTGCTGAATTGGAAGAGCTGCTGAGGTTAATGAGCCTGATAGTAGCTGTCGCAGGGAGGGGTGTGAGCATGAGTTAACCACAGCGCTAACACCTCATTTGCAGGAAAGAAGCTTTAACAGGAGCAGTTATGGCTTAGATAATGAGGAGAGATCAAGTGAGAAGGACATGAAGTCTATAACAGATGTTCCTTTTGCAGACTGATCTCAGGCTGATAAAATTGCATAAATTCTAATGAACAAGAGTAATCATAGCTTTTCATAGTTGAGTTGGTTCATATGAATTGTTAAGATTTTTCTTTTACATTTACAATAACAAGTGGTATGAGGAAATAACCAGTTTACTGTAAACAATTAATGTAAAATATACAATTGATAAATTCTCAATAGACTAAATTTATTATTATTAAAATTTTAAGTTTTAATTAATAATGTACATTTGTCTTGACTACAGCAAAATTCAATACATTTGATCATTGATTTACAATGACAACTTTTGTACCAGCCTGTACATATTATTTCAATTACAATAAACTGATGTGACATAACAAAAGCCACCGTCAAGAATTCTTAACAGCAAGTCAGTAATTGGTCAGCTGAGCTTGTGTAAAACATTGGCTAAGGTGAAGACTTGTAAGTGAATGAGCCAAAAAAATTACTAGTTAACTAACCAATTAGTTAATTCGGAAGTTCAAATCTAAAGTAAACAGAACAGCAAAAAATAATACATTTTAGTCGTATCTAATTAAAATCAACTCAAAATACTTTGAAGGTGAAGGGGATTAATGTCTCTGCAAATGCTGATTCCAGGATTAATTGCATTTTCTATTATTTTACAGTAACACTCTTAATAATAATAATACATATTTTCCAACAAAGCACAATTCCTCTGCTTTTCATCTCTTTCGTTTATCCTTCAAAATGTCAGCTACCCTAAAAATATTGTAGCATATTATTAAAAAAAAGACCTATCATCTATATTGGAATACCATCCCACTGTAAAAAACAAACAAACAAAAAAACAATAGAGACAATCATAGAATTTGTAATGGTTATAATAGGAATTGCATTGGTTTTAATGGAAGCTGTAATGGTCCTGTGGGTCTCTATTGGTAACTTGTTGCCTTCAATTGGTAGCATGTTATGTCTAGTGGGTACCAATAAGGACCTACGTCTTTAATTCGTTGTACTACGTAATGGAAACCATCTGGTAATGGTTTTAATGTTTAACAGCTGATGGTTTATAATGGTATTTGTAGTGTAAACCATTAGAATTGTCTGTGATGGTTTCCATTGGGGTTTTTTTTCAGCAGGGGTAGCTGTAATAGTGTAAAAAAAAACAAAAAAACATAAAAACAAAAAAACATCTGCGTCAGTCTGAGGTCATCAGATCTAAGAGTTGATGCCACCTCTCAAAATCCATGCCGATATTTATTCTCGTTTTAGCATGGGCTCTGTTGCTTTCCCTTTTTTCCACAGTTTGGGTTTGACAACAGGTGATTCCCCAGATGTGAACGATAATTGCGTTTAGTACTATCCAGATTAACAGCAGCCATCTAGATGCCAAGTTAAAATTCTAAGCAACTGTTGTGAGAACAAGCTACAAACGTTCCACCATCCTCATCACATTCTTTCTGTTTACGGACGTGACATAACCACACAGACGAATGACGTGAAACTGACGTTTCCTGGTAAATCCGACGCGACAGCTCAAATTATCCATCCATCCATCCATCCATCCGTCTTCTATACCGCTTATCCTTTTCAGGGTCAAGGGGAACCTGGAGCCTATCCCAGGGAGCATCGGGCACAAGGCGGGGTACACCCTGGACAGGGTGCCATCGCAGGGCACACACACACACTCACACACCCATTAATACTAGCTCAAATTATAAATCATTATTTTAATCTTACCTTTGTGAATCAGGGTAAGGTAAGGAGACCATTTCAAACACTGATTTTTATGTACTTGCTTAATAATTGATTTTTGTTAATTTTTAACCAAGAAAGTTTGATACTGCAGCTGTAAAGTCTGAAAGATTTATGCATTGGTTGGGCGTTTTAGCTCATACAGTATATTAACATAAGTCTTCTTTTTCAGGTCACACGGTAGTCTGGGATAAGGATATCTGGGACTCATCATCTTCTTCTTATATCATATTATGGAAATGCAGGAACCAGGATTTGAAGACTGCTTGAGGACAGTGGAAATTGTGTATTTGGATTTCAGTGGAATACCGATATCCTTATAAATGGAAACTTTCAAACAGAACTTCTTTGCTTTCTTTGGGCACCCTTCCAAACTTCCATCCCTGTTTTATAACTACCGGACAAGAACTTCCATCATGTAAAATTTCATGTTCACTCTGCAGAACTATGAACAACATTTTCTTTCTTTCTTTTTTTTGAGAAAACATCAGGCTTGAAAAGTTGATTAACTCTTTGAAGTGTATGTGTTTCAGAACCAATTGTGTTCCCTTCTCCATCCCTTAATGCTAACATTTCTTTCTTCTTTTATAGGAAGATTTTTGATCTTTGTGAGGTGTTTACTTTTAAGGACAAACCCAGAGCATTTGTGTTTTGAAATGAACTTGTGCCATTGAAAGAAGTACATTAAGTATTAAAAAAAATTAGAAGTCTAAACTATAATGGTTGGAGTTTGGTAGTGGTCCACTGGAAATTAGTATAACTTTGCAATCACAGATTTGCTGTTTGTTTAAAAAAAAAAGTGACTGCTATTGAGTAAAAAGTGTAAGTATTATCTTAAATAAAAGTGTCTCTATGGGAAACCTCCACACACTATTTGAAAGAGTTTAAAAGGTGACACACCAAACAGCTATTGGAAGCAGATATTTTTAAATGTATTGCAATGCCATGCTGCATTAAGTTGCATAGCCACTTTCATAAACTCATGATCTACTCATGATGCTACTGTTTTTCATATACAGTAATAAATGTCATTTAACTGTCAAGATTATCACAAAATTATGCTAATATCCTAAGGAAGACTGGCACACATTATTTTTGAGATATGCTCTTTGCAGACACTAGTTTGTCAGTCTAACATTCGCAAAGTGCTTATGCAGCTATCACAGAGCACTTAAGACTAAATTGTGGAAGACAGAGGTAAGGCTATTAGCATAATACCATTAGACAGTACTTCTGCCTGGCTAATTTACCATTAGAATTACCAACGGTGGAATGAGGAGAGCACTTGGAGGTAAGTCAACATGTCATTTGCTGAGAGGAGCAAAGTGACGCAAATGATACCCCTCAACATGCCATAAACATCATTTTCAGGTACTAATGTGCTAATGTGTTACCCTACATCACAGACTATACAGAAGCCTAGCATTTAAAGGATAAGCAAGGAGTATTCACAATTTATTTAATTGTTTGCTTGTGTGTGGATGTGTGTGTTAGCGTGTAGGAGCACCAGATGACTCAGTTTCCATTTGTATTCACAGCAGAATTCAAAGAGGTGCAAGGGTCTTGACTTTCCTTATAGCGCACTCACACATCTCTCCTTCATTTGTTCTTGATGCTTTTCACCACACATCATTTGTAGCAGCCAAAAGAAGTGCATTTCGTATGCCAGTAAATCCTGAATGCATATTAAAGACACCAATAAGATTAGAAAGGCTAATCAAACTCCAGCAGTGGAACGTATATGAGTGGTCTCAGAGAGGCTACAGTGACTGGGGAGAGACGCGTCAGTGCTTTGGGGACAAGGATTAACCATTCCCTTCCATGTTGGGTGTCTTTGAGTCTTAATCTATTTAAGACAAGGGTGGACACAGCATACCCTAACATCACAGAACTCTTGGGTATGTGTGAAAGCTCACACATTGTCATTACAGGAATCCTTATCTGAATGCAGTGCTTTCTCAGGTGTCTGGTGAGGAAGCTGTGAAGAGGATTGGGTCTGCAGGTCTCCAGGCAAGGAATGGAGATGGAGAGAGCACACACAGGTTAGGGATCTGTTTGTTATATTTCCAACTGCCACCATGGCCACCATGCTCTCCCCCAAATATGAATTGCAATGCAGATATTTAATATAGGAATACAATACAAATGGAACAGTTGTCTTCTCTCTCTCTCTCTCTCTCTCTCTCTCTCTCTCTCTCTCGCTCTCTCTCGCTCGCTCTGAGGCATGTAAAGTGAGAGCAGTTATATTTTGGCTGATTTTGAACAGGATTTATTTGCTATTTTAGTTTGTCTAGACACAAACCAAATCCTTCATTACGATTATATTTGTTTCTGTGCATCACATTTGGTTGGTGACAGAATGTTCCATCGTAAGTGCAGTTAAGGGATTTGAGAATAAGTGTGTTTCACCACAATATGTTTTTCATGTCCCTTGTTCTTCCTTCATGCGATCCTTCAAGAGGGATATGTTTTAAAGTGGAGAGTGCTAAAGGGAGATTAGTATATTCCATGTTTATAAAGTAGCATCTTACCATCCCTGTCATTTCTGAGACCAGCTAAATATTCTGTGTTCATTCACAATGTGTCAGGTAATTATGGGTTTTAGGGAACTACTGAATATTATTTTGTATGTAAAGCTTATAGGCTGCTTCCTCATCAGGTTCACTACATGTAATCTTTCTTCGCATTTTGATACAAAGACAGAATTTTAACTTTAACATTTTTCGTCTTAGGAATGCCAAAGAAATTAAATGTCAAACTATCTCAAATTAATTAGTGGTAAAAATGAATTGTAATCTGTTACTTATATTACACATCTTTAATAAAAGGTATAAAAGTTAATAAAAGTCTAAATAGTCAACGCTCACATCCACATATTATCTTCTGTCATTTTACTCCTAACATGTTAACTGATAAACATATTGCTTCAAAAATTAAACCAGACATTAGAATAAATGCTACATGTTTTATAATCCTTGGATGTCCTAATTCAAATGCACAAGCTGATATTTTATAAGCCAATTAAATATTGGGGTGTTCATATAAATTATGTGGTAACTAATACTGTATAATTCATGCAAAGCGATGTATTTTTATGTTTCTAATTAACCCATCTATTCCCAAATCTAAAGCTTTTCCATTCACATCATCACCTAAATCCTGTTATCCTCATATTTCCCAAAGGTTTATCATTTTCATGTAGAGGAGAAATGATGTCTAGCTGCTTTCTTTTGATGTAAATCTTAGAAAATGAACCTATATAGTTATGCCAAAATGCTTTGTTAATTAGTCTTTAAATGAATCAGTGAAGGAATGCTCAACAACTAATGCTCATGTACAGTGAAATTTCCAAAATGTTGACTGTAGAGCAACTCAATGTCAGTCAACTAGGTATGTTCTACTGTCACTCTTCTAGAGGCTTCTAACAGTCAGGTGCTGCTAACAGGTCATTAGTCAGAGCCTTTTATGTTATGTTATGTCAATTTTACTCCTGTAATTGAAATTGTTCTCTCACCATAGGGTAGTCCTGACACTGAATACAATTAATTAGTATAAATTAAGTATAAATTAAGGACACATGCTCCCAAGATGTAGTGGGGTGGGGGGTGGGGTATCCCCAGAGTGAGTGGAGAAGAGTGGTTACTGTTAGCAATCTATACTGCAGTCGTGTTTGGTTAAAAGTCATTAAATTACATTAAATGACTAATTTCTTATTCGTGTTTGCTATTCGCCAGAGACCCCTGGAAGTTTTTAATAAAAGAAAGGGCCTGAATAACAAAACAGTAATGTACCCAGAGAGAAGGAGAGAGAGAGAGAGAGAGAGAGAGAGAGAGAGAGAGAGAGAAAAAAAAGAGCGTGCTTTGTATAAAGCAATTCAAAATTGCATTAATAAAACAATATGGAAACATTCAGAAATCATTGGAGATAAAGTCTATTTGCATAATTCATTAAGATTAATCAGACAGCAGGACATTCAGCATCTCCTCTGAGAAGAGGGCAAACACGAATAGTTCATTCCCATGAAAGGCCTTTTTAATCTACAAACAATGATGTAAATCTAGATCTGGATAGCAGAATTAACCTCCGTGTTCTCCATAACCCCCAACCACAAGCCTTCAGTAATTTGTCTTCATGTAGGCAAATTTCATTAATATTTAACACACCCTTTTTATGAAGCCTCATATAAGACATATCCAGTTTGGTCAATGCATAAAGTTCAGTTCCTGTTGATTTAATTTTTCTATAATGGACTGTGGCAATTGCTCTCCAGTAGCAAAGGGGGGAGGACCGGTGTCTCCAAACCATGTCCAACTCCAAATGAAAGATTTTGTTTTTCAGAATATACCTATATGTCAGGAATGCAAAGCAAGCAGGGTGCAGAAAGGATATTAAATTAATTTAATGTAACCTCATCATGCTTGCACCATGTTCCGTGTCTCTCTTTAGACAATATACATCCTTTTGTGCTTAGATAGCAAGGTCATATAGGCCATAAAAAATCTCTCTTTTTTCCTGATGGCCCCAGAGACCTCTAAGGTAAATTGAGTCCGATCTCTGAAAAACTTTCATATTTGTAACGACCCATAGCAACAAAGCCTTTCACCATAGCAACAAAGTTTCATTTAAATAGAATTAATACTAAACAATCTTCAGTGACAAAACAGTATTATGAAATTGATAGGATTAATTAATAAACATATTAATAAGCAGATTGTAAAATTGGCCAAATGTTTGCTATGACACAACTGTAAATCTAAAAGGCTGGATCACACTCCAAAAGACAACATACTGCTGTCATAATGCAAACGTTATTAGCTATTTAGTGTTAAATGCAGCATATGGTAGCTTCTTCTACTTTTACTGCTCTTAATCTATACAGCTAGTTTAATCACACTGGGGTCATGAGGCGGAGGTGTGAGCAATATAAGAAACAAAGCAAGGATAAAATTCAAAAGCACTGCGTTCTGCCAGCTGTAGGGGACTTTAAAAAGTTTGTGGGCAAGGAGCTGAGGGCCCGTTTTCCACAAACACCATCTGCTGGGTTTGTCCAGGCAGCACCTTGACAACATGAATTAGTTTGAAATACTGTCAAACAAGCAGAAGCAAATTAAATTTTACCCACACCATAATAAAAACTGCACAGAGTGTAATAAAGAAAAGTGTTGGATTTGGAAAACATTTAAGATGAACTGGAAGAGAAAAGCCAGACCGAAGAGCTTTGCAGAGATGTTGATCTAATTGTTTGTTGCTTGCTGTTCTGTATCCAGGTATCTCTAAATTGGTTATAATAACTCAGTGTGGGATGGGAATGTGTTATTTTGTGTGTTACTCTGTCATATGTTTGCTAGCTGTCAGCTGTTTGATGGGAAGAAGTCACCATTTCAGCAATTACTTCACTATATTGTAAACCAAGGTAGAATTTTTTGTTCTTATCACACAGATGAATATTTGGAATATTGATACTGCAACTCTGTCCATCTCTGACTTCTGCTGTATACCTAATTGCAGTGATTCATAGTGTACATTATGAAACTATGTGGTACACAGAAAAAAGACCAGGAGATTTTTTCTTCTAATTTTCAGTTGTCTAGTTTGGAGGAGCCTGTGCCCATGATAGCCTCAGATTCCTGTTCTTGGTTGACAGCAGGGGCGTTAGCTGAACAGTTATTCATCCAGGGCTGAGCCCAGATTCTTTTTCATCTAATTAGACTGTTTGAATGTGTGAAAATGTGAAAATTGGATAAAAAGTTGGGATATATCATTAAACTTGCCTCGGGTGTTATCATTGGTTGCAGGACTACCAGACCAATTAAATATAAAACATTTTGGCTATCTAACACAAGACAAAGTTAGTTTGGTGTTGCTAACTAACTAACTAACTAAGAGGAGGCACACCTAATCCCTCACTGTATGGGTTTAGCTGCTACAGTGTCATGCAAAGTACATTATCTGTCCTTATGCTCTGCTCATAACATGTTCATGTAACTTATATAAACTCATATAGCTCACAAACTCATATAGACATTTACACACCTTGTTTTCCTGCTCAGCATGAGTGGATGTTAGTGTTTCAGTTTCAACCATTTACTCGTTTAAAAAAAAGGGTGTATATCCATTTTCTGACTTTGTGAGATAGTGTTAGTGAGCTGCCAACAAGACTCAAGTATTTCCACGTATTTTTCTGTAAACCCTTTTCTTTTTTCTCACTGTTTTAGATGTACCTGTGTTCACTGTAGGTGTAACTTTAGCTGGAACACGATTAGCTTTTCGTTTTGGCATTTTTAGTTCACTACTATTACACCAATATTGACGTTTGGATCAGCTTCATCGTAATGCTGGAGTAATAACGTAATCACGTCGTGATATCATGACGTCATCAACCTTCCGGGTCAAAAAATAATAATTAAATAAGCAAGGAATCATAGCAGAGTAATACCGGTACACCGGACTTACGAGGATAACGCTTACACGGTAAAGCCGTGTTGTTTTATACCTGTTTGTCTCTGTTTATCTGTTCCTGTTTGTCTCTCTTTATCTGTTTGACTGTTTATACCTGTTTTTTTATTTCTGTAAAGCTGCTTTGAGACAATGACTATTGTAAAAAGCGCTATACAAATAAAATTGAATTGAATTGAATTAAAGCCGCTATATTGTTATATTGGCCTTACGGGGATTTGGCATAGACGACCAAACCGGTATTTCGTCCTCACGGGAATAGATCAAAGACGGGCAAGCCGGGTTTTTGGCCAGGTAAGAGACTTAATCGGGGCTAACGAAATTTTTTTTGGGCTATAGTTCCGAACGCCCAGGCTGGGTTACACCCCTGGTTGACAGGAGTGGAACCCAGTTTGGCCCTCTGCTGTTGTAGCCCATCCACCTCAAGGTTCAATGTTTTGTGCATGCCGAGATGCTTTTGTGTGCATCACAGTTCTAAAGAGTGATAATGAGTTGCTATATCCGTCCTGGAAGTGAAAAACCAACCAATGGCCATTTTCATTTGAACTCGCTTATCAATAAGAGGTTTCCACCCACAAAACTGTTGCTCACTCAATGTTTTTTGTTTTTCTTGACATTCTGAGTAAACTGTAGTTACTGTTGTTGTGAAAATCCCAGAAGATCAGCAGTTTCTGAAAATCTCAAACAAGCCCATGCCACAGTGTTGAGCTTTACAAAATGTGAGGTGGCTATAAGAAAATAGCAAAAGCATTGAAAATGCTTATTTTCACCATCAGGGCAATAAATGAGACGTTCCAGTCAACTGTAGTTGTTAGGAATCAACCTGGAATTGTACATGTGTCATATTGTCTCAGTGCACTGTGAAGAGGATGGTTCAAGGTGCCAAAAATTCTGCAAGGATCACAACTGAAGAATTGCGGAAGTTAGTTGCATCTTGGGATCAGAATGTCTCCAAAACTACAATCCGAAGTCACCTATATCATGACAAATTTTTTGAAGGGTTTCAAGAAAAAAGCGTTTTCAGTTTGCCAGCCACTAGTGGAACTTCAAATGGTTCAGGTTCTATGGTCAGATAAAACTAAAGTAGAGTTTTTTGGCAATAAACACCAAAGGTTGTTTTGGTGCACACGGGGAGGTGGCCATATGGTGACGTACTGCATGCCCACGGTTAAATATAGTGATGGCTCTTTAATGTTTTGGGTCTCTTTTTCTGCCAGAGGACCTGGACATTTTGTTAGGATGTTAATAGATGTGATATTCTTCTGTGGAAAAAGTAAGTACACCAGCCTCAGAAGCTAGTATTTCCCCCTTTAGCAGAAATAACTTCTTGTAGACATCTTGCATAATTGTCCACCATGCTTGCCGGAATTTTTGACCACTCTTCCATGCAATATTCTTCCAGTTGCTAGATGTTTGAGGGTATTATTATCCATTTCAAATACCCCCATAACATTTCAATAGGATTCAAATCCAAGCTTTGACTAGGCCATTAGATAACCCTCCGTTTCTTATTTTTGAGCCATTCCATGGTGGCTTTGCTAGTGTGCTTACTATCATAATCCTGTTGAAAGGTCCACTTTTGGTTCAACTTTAACTTTTGGACAGATGGCCTCACATTACTTCACTCTTTGATATGATTCAGAATTCATAGTTGAATCAATGAATGCAAGCTGTCCAGTCCCTGAGGAAGCAAAGCAACCCCAAATCATTAAATTCCCACCACCATGCTTCACAATTGGTATGAGATGCTTCTCCTGAAAAGCTGTCTTTGGTCTGTGCCAAACATGTCTGCTGTTACTGTGGCCAAACAACTCTGTCTTTGATTTGTCTTCCCAGTCTTTCCTGGCATGCCTCCTATACAGGTCAAATTTGTGCAATCTCTTTCTGATTGTAGATGCATTCACTTTGACACCAACAGCTGCAAGACTTACTAGCAGATTCTTTGATTAAATTTTGGAGTTCTTGGAGACTTCTTTTTGCATCAAACAGTCTGCTCTTGGACTGAATTTGCTTTGACGGCCAGTCCTGGACAAATTGGCAGTCATTTTAAATATGCATCATTTGTACATTATTTTCCTTATAGTGGAATGATGTATTTAAAATTATTTGGAGATCTTTTTAAATCTCTTGCCAGACTCAAGGGCATCCACAACCTTTTTTCTGAAGGCCTTACAGAACTGTTCAGATCTTCGCATGATGACACCACACACCTCAGTAGTAAAGGGAACATCAGACACTAGATATGACAGGCCTTTTAAATAAGATCCATCTGCACTTCCTAAGCAGGTTCTAATCGCTGGCACCCAATCACACCTGATTTCAATTTTATGGATTTGAAGGTGTGATAAATGTAGGGATGTACTTATTTTTCCATATGACTGATTTTTTTTGTTAATTTAAATTGTGAAAATTATTGCAATATGTTAATTTTATGTCATTTGATAGAGTGTATCAACGTTATTAATAGGCACTGTTTCAAAGAGGATAAAATGTTTGTTTTCCAAATATGTCAATAAAGCCAACAATTTCCATGGGATATACTTATTTTTTCACATGACTTTATATTTACACAGTATATACATGCCACAAAGTGATTGAAACTGGGAAACAGATCATTTGTGGGTGAAAACCCTCAGCTCTAAATGCTCCTGTTCTTTGCATGGTCAGCAATGACTCTTCTTCTTTATCACCCTTATTTCTGGCTATAATGAATGCAGTTTTAAGTGGGGCTTGGGCTGCAGTGCCGGTGGAAGTCTTCCTGCAAGTCTCATTCTCTCTTCCCGCTCTGAATTACCCCAATGCCCAGGGGTCACCTGAGGGGGCCGCAGTCATTTGAAAAGGAAATGATCTTTTGTGATTCTTACCAAGACAGATAGGGAGTGAGAAATGAGTGAATGACAAGAAAAGTGTGAGGGATAGAAAGGGAGATGGAGAAAAAGGATGGATTTCTTTCTTTGCAACCTATGAACAGGTTAATGGGAGCTTGTGGCGGAATGAGCTGATACCTATCTCTTCTCTGGGCAAGAGAGTGAAAAAGAGAAAAAGAAAGAGAGAGCTGGAGAAAGAGAGGGAATGACTATTTGATGTTTTTTTCTTTCTCCTTGGCTATGTTTCTTGATGTGTGTTATTATTTATTTATTTTTTCACTGGTAAATAGCTTATCCGAGTGGGAGCCAATTTTGCCTAATAGACAGGTTTCCATAAGGTAGGTCAGAACACTGATAGCAAGGCTGATGAGTTGGCAGGAAAGGTGAATGCTGTTGTTTGTCACCATATTCATTTTCAAGCTTCCTCAAGAGACACCCTTCATGTAGCAACCAATATAAGATAAGGACACCGAGATGAAACAAATATGTTTCTTATTCTCATTTGCTGGCAATATGCTGAGTACACTCTTTTGATAAAGCTGGTCCATTCTTTTTGATGTATCTTAAAAAACATTTTTTAATTACTTTCAAATATTGATATGCTTGTGCTATCTCTCTATGACAAATTCTGTATGTTATTGTTACATTCACTCTTATCAACTGCTCTAACACGTCTGACTTTTTTTTTTCCAAATAGGGACAATCATATCATATCACTATACATCAAACAATTCTCGCTGGCCTGGTTTATATTAAAGCTCAACTGCTGAAGCAAGATAAGCTGGTAAAAATAATAAATAAATAAATAATACAGAACATATTAGGGTGTTTATGCTATCTGATTTCTTTGGTCCTCTTCCCCAAATCCGCTTGGTTAGCATTCATTATCGTAATCACACCCTAAATCCCAACAGGCAACACAGTACAATTTATCATCCATAGCAATAAAATTACAGCATCCACCTAAAGCCTTGTTTGACTTGTTTCAGCTCGCATAACCCACCATGGTTGAAGAAACCCTGAAGAACAGATGTTACTGACTAATTATTCCTTGTATCACACTGCTCAAAGGCTCACTGCTCGGTTCCTACGAGAGCTGGTCATTCATGTTTGAGCATTTTCAGTAACTGGAGGGCACACCAGTCCATCTGTGAGGGACCAGAGAGGGTGTTCTGGAGGAACGAAGTCTAACTGAGAGGTGCTTTCTGACTCTCTCCTGTTGCTTAGTGCCTTTGGTGTTGGAAGAGAAAGGCTATTTAAAATGCATGGGTTATTGCTAGCACATGGGATTCTCATGCCTAACAAACTGTTGGTGTTGGAAAAAATGAATGAAAATAAAAAAAAATATTGCCTTTTGCTTGATCCAAAAAGTTAAACAATCCCTCTCACAAAGTTTAAGTTTTATTAAATCTATAGTAAAGCTATACTGCATGTTTCCATGTAAGTTGCAAATTTAACATATGGGAAAAATTGGAATATCGCATAAAATATTCAAAAATATAGCACTATATCCATCCCATGTGTTCAAGAGTACAAAATCGTCACTTCTGGGAAAATCACTTCCTCCTCATCTATCCAAATATACCTCTGACTTTTTTGATGATCACTGAGGAATTTATTCTACTTTAAATATGTTTACATCATGTTTTATGCATGTCTTCTTAGCCAATAAAAAAATTATGCACATTTTGGACATTTTATTGGCATCTGGTTTTTCTATTCAGCGTTTTTATGCAATATCCCAAAATTCGCATAAAAATACATGTATGGAAACATAGCTAGTGATCCTGATTGGCCATTTCTAAAAGCCTATTATTTTTTCGATCAGCAAAACTACCCGGCCTCAATCCACCCTTGCAGCCCATCAGTAGATTTAATCTGTTTTTTCATGTACACATGGTAACATGCTAGCTAGTTCACTGAAGTTTTGAGTCTCATGGTTCATGCTCTCAACACAGGCATAAATGTGTGGCTTGGCTAATGGCTCATGGTGCATGGTAATCCAGGTATCTGGATTACCTGGATGTGGCCTGAAGTGATTCCAGCCACTCAAAATAAAAATAGGATTGGATAATTCCACTGGCACATCTTAATTATGTCACTGCTTAATTGAACACTTAATGCTTTCTTTCCAGCTGTCACAATATCGCCGGCAGATGGCGCTGCGGCGACGACGTGCACGGAGAGCTGGAGAGCATGTGTGCACAAACCAGAGCGAGCACATGTTTGCGCGTTACATAGAGACTTTGTTTACAAGAAACATGTGCGTTTGTTTCTGTTTGGTTTGCACCCTGTTCAGTCATTGGTAGATTTTCGAGGGAGTGTAATGATTGGTGCCCGCTGTCAGCACTCAATGTAATCACAGTTGTTATTTAAACCCCTCGCGTTGCTGCACACTTCACGCAGTATTATAGACTGATTGGTGTAATGGTGCAACGTGGTAATTGTTCCATGTTCTCCTCCGGTTTCGTGTTCCATGCCATGGTCTGAGTTAAATGATTTCCATGTCTAGTTTCTTGTTCCTTGTTCCACGCCATAGTTAAATGAAAGATGAGTATAGGTTTAAAACAGGTTAGATGTGTAAGGGTGCCATGTGGTAGGTTTTCCATGCCCAGCTCTTGTTTTATGTTTTAAGCCTCAGTTCTAGTTCAATGTGTAAATGGGTAATTGTGCTAAGAGGTAGCTTTTCTGTCTTGTAGTTTCACGTTTCATGCCTCAATTCTAGTTTTTGTTTAGACCTCGTTTCCTGTATGAGTGACTTTAATTGGAAATAAAGACTTTGTCCTGCACTTACTTCCTGTCCCACTCTTGTTTCGTAACACCAGCTCCTGAAGTCCTAACCAGTGGAAAATATCTTAGTTGGGTCTATGAGGCAATGTGGGGGAGAAAATATAAATTCTAAGAACTGAATAAGCTTATAATTCAGAGCTAGCTATGAATTTCAGGTTCTTCTAAGGTTTCTTCATCCTTGCTCCCTCTAAGAATTTAGACTTTCACCCACCTTCACCCTTGGTTTGCTAACTGTTCAGGACCTAATAGGAATACTTTAATATAATCAACAATATAGTTTTAATGGTATTGAAGAAATACAGTATGCTTCAACTGAATTCCACTAAAGCAACATCTGGTTTATTACAACCCGGATTCCAAAAAAAGTTCGGAAACAGTACAAAATGTAAATAAAAACAGAATGCAATGATTTGCAAATCCCATAAACCCATGTTATTCACAATTGAACATAAAAAACATCAAACGTTTAAACTGAGGAAATGTACCATTTGAAGAAAAAAAAAAGGTAATTTTGAATTTGATGGCTGTAACGTCTCATAAAAGTTCGGACGAGGGCAACAAAAGGCTGGAAAAGTAAGTGTTACTCAACTTTTTTGGAACTGGGGTTGTGCACAAACAAGTAGAACTGAAAACCAACAGCATTGATGGGCATTTCTCTAGCTCTAAGTCTAGTCTTTCTTGTTACTAATTTGTATGCCTCAAATACCCTTAAAATATACACACAAAGGGAGCTATTGAAGAAAGGCTATTTCAGACATTTGACCTTGCTGTGACACTGACACTGTTTGTGTCAATTCAATCATCTAATCTGTTCATCTGCTGGTTACAATGATAATTCCATATAAATCCTAAAACATTCAACGACTCATACAGTGCCCTCCACTAATATTGGCACCCTTAGTAAAAAAGATGTTTGTGAAAAAATTCTTTATTGTTTAACCTTTTGATCTTTTGTTCAACCTTTTGACATTTTTATACTCTGCTGCATAGATATCAATCAACTGCAAAACATAGGTGTATAAAAAATATATTTGTTAAATATAGGTGTGCAAAAATTATTGGGACACTTTTAGTAAATACTTTGTGTCTTCTCCTATAATGCCTGATTAGGTTGAAGAATACATGGCAAGGGATCTGAGACCATTCCTCAATATAGAATCTCTATATATATACTCTATAACTCTAATTTTGAGGTTCATTCTGGTGGACTCTCCTCTTCAGTTCACCCCACAGGTTTTCTATGGGTTTCAAGACAGGGGACTGGGATGGCCATGTCAGGATCTTGATTTTGTGGTCAGTGTTTGTGTTGATGTATGTTTTGGATAATTTTCCTGCTAAAAGATCTAACCATTGTCCATTTTAAGCTCTCTGCCAGAGGCAGTCAGGTTTTCATTTAAAATCTGTTGATGTTTGATAGTCCATGATGCCATGTATCCTAACAAAATGTCCAGGTAGTCTGGCAGAAAAACAGCCCCAAAACATTAAAGAGCCCCACCATATTTAACCATGTGCATGAGTGCTCTCTGTGTGTGCCAAAACCACCTCTGCTGTTTATTGCGAAATAATTCTGTTTTCGTTTCATCTGACCATAGAAACCGATCCCATTTGAAGTTCAGTAGTATCTGGCAAATTGAAAATGTTTGAGTTTGTTTTTGGATGAGAGTAGAGGCTCTTTTCTTGAAACCCTTCAAACAACTTGTGGTGATGTAGGTGACTTTGGATTGTGATTTTGGAATTTGCAATTCTCCAGCTGTGATCCTTGGAGATTTTTTGGCTACACGAACCATCCCCTTCACAGTGTCTTGAGACAATTTAGATACACGTCCAATTCCAGATTGATTCATAACATTTCCAGTTGACTGGAACTTTTTAATTATTGCCTTGATGGTGGAAATGGAATTTTCAATGCTTGTGCTATTTTCATATAGCAACTTCCCATTTTGTGGAGCTCACCAACTTTTTGCCGCACATCACAGCTATATTCCTTGGTCTTACCTATTGTTATGAATGACTTTGGAGGGAATTTGGCCTATGTGTTACCTCATATTAATACACCTGTGAAACAGGAAGTCATGGTTGAACAATTTCCTGTTCCTAGTTACCCAGGTGTGCTAAAAAAATCAATGTATTTGTAATGAGTATCAATGCATTTACTGTGTATGAATGAATGGGAATATAATTCAAATATATTTTTCTCCTATGAATTAATAGGGGTGCCAATAATGGTGGCACACCTTTATTTAACAAGGATATATATTTTTGGATAAACCTTTTATGTTACAATAAAAAAAATCTGAGAGTATTTTGTAATTTTGTCAAACAAAAAAGAACCACTATGCCACCGTGCACCTTGTTTAAACTTTTCATTGTTAAATCAAAAGTTTAAACAAGAAAGACATCTTTTTACAGCCTTCTTTGCTCATATTTACCAAAGATGCCAATATTAATGGAGGACACTGTAACTGAGATCACTATTGAGAATCTTGGACAGATGGACAGATGCCCAGACACACTGACAGCCCGAAAACATAATGCATGAGCATAACAATAATAAATTAATAATTAATGCATACATTAGTATTTTATCAATGATAATAGCTGCATTTCATGTGGAAATGTTAATTGGCTACTATACTTGGAAAACTACTTTCCCGTACTTTTAAAACCACTGCCTATAAGGCTACAAAGTTTCTAATCCCAGGATGTTAGTTACATAGGTTAACTATAAATAACTAGACAAAAAACAAAACTTTGAAACAAAACAAAAATTTTGGTCAGTTTTTGCATGCAAGTGCAATTTGTGATCTAACCAAGCATTTGCTAATCAAACTAATTTTAACTAAGTTTTTTTTTTTTCTTGAATCAGGTGTTTACATGAAGCAAATACTTGTATTCACAATAACACTTTTTGGCTCACAGTGCAACATCCTGGTCCTTTTTGCCCTATAAATTGCAGTTGTTTTACTATGTAGATGAAGAAAATCAGCATCACTATCCTACCTTTCACAGATAAGATTGAAACCTCAAAGGTATAATGTAAATTTAAGAATTTAAAATACGAGTATTGCATATCCTGTCCAGAAGATATTTTGGATGCCTATACTGTGTACAGATTTCCCTTTTCACTAACCCACAGTTGAATTAATGATTGTAAAAGGCATGTTGTAGTAAGTCAACATGTTCAGAGTAAAGGCTCTAATGTGAAGAGTAATGATTCATCCACTCCTATCTCCCAGAAATTAACTCAGAAAACTGGAATGTTTAATATTCTACCACCTCCACAGAGAGTAAATGAAATACAGCTAAATAAACTTAAAACAGCAAACTGTCCATCACTTCCCAAGCGATCAAGTCCGAGTTGCTGCTCTGTCAAGTCCATGTCAGGGTTGCCAGATTGGAATAGCTGTTTCTACTCTAATTACAAGTGAAAAACCACCTGATTCACTATACACCAGCTTAAATTCTGTCTGCTGACCCAATGTCATTTCTCCACCCCAGTGTATGAAAAAAGTACAAGTGAGCAGGAGTCTTGGCAAGACTGGAGTCCTAGGAAAATTGCATGGCAATTGGTGTAATAACAACCACATACATTAAGAATTAAATTAACTACCAAAGTTGAAAAAAAAACCCCAGGATGAATTTAGATTTCACAAACAGATTCGAGTTTGTATCTAGTCGAACATATCATATTAGGTTTTAGTTACTCAGATGCCAGCACATGTATAATAGAAGAAGAGTGGGATTATAACAGTGGTCACAGAAGGCTGTTCCTGGAGATCTACCTTTCTGGCTGTTTCTCAGTTTGTTTCAGTTTGACTCTGGCTGTTACTCAGTTTTAAGAATGCAAAGAACAGACTTGTATTCTCATGAAAACTGGTCTTGCCAGGCTACCTTGAAAGAATGAACTCGGAAGGACAGGAGCACACAAAATGCATCTTTGCAAGAATTGAGAGTCCTCATCTCTTCAGTGTTCCCTAAGTCATATTTAATATGTTTCAGCTACTGTAGATAGATTTTCTGTTAACTGTCTGATTAACCAAAAGTTAATTAAGCACATTACATTGTTTTAATGTAGTAAGCGCTCTGTTCGCAACTGTGACCTCACGTTAACTAAAAACTAAGCTAACGAGTTTACCGTTACCTCAAGGGTGGAAGCCTGAGTAGTTTAATTAAATACTTCTGAAGGATAAATTAGACTTTTCAACAGCCTCATGTATATGTATATATAAATATGTATACGTGTGTGTGTGTGTGTGTGTGTGTGTACATATATATACATACACTACCCCTCAAACTAAAGGTATGAGTTATGATTCTGTCATCCACTATTGTTTTGCTGCAATGACTTCTCGGACTTCGTGGATTCGGTGCGCTCAGGTCTGCATCGGATGCATCCTTGATATCAAGAACATATCTGGGTAATTTCATGCGTCTCCGGTACTTGTGTGCTTGAGTATTGGAATTGAACTTTGGCGGTGGATGATGACGTGGAACAAGTACACAAGGACGCAAGTTCGCATGAGAATGCATATTAAAAAACGGCCGTTAGCGCCAACCATAATCGTGCCCACCTGCCCATCTAATCATTGCCTTAAGAAATTCTTGCTCAACTAAAACAGGTACTTTGGATTTTGGTTGGAGATAGATCTCAGGAAGATAGAGAAAAGGGTTGGCAACCACTGGATCTCAAAGAAAAGGGTTGGCAACCACTGGATTATAATGTACAAGGGAAAATCAGAAACACATATATATATATATACCTCAAATTTATATGACCAAACAGGAATCCCTACATAATGCCAGAAGAGATGTACTTAATAAAGTGTTATGAGACACAAATGGAGACTGTGTGTGTATTTGAGAGAGAGAGAGAGAGAGAGAGAGAGAGATAGAGAGATAATGGAGCTAGCAGCAGTCTAGTCTTTGGCTGGGGAGATTTAGTGTTGGTAGCTATTTTTTACATTTCCCATTAGACCCCCATGCAATGATCGATATGCGTTCTTTTCCAGGTACCTCATTAACAAGTTTTGATACATGTGTGGTTATGAGAGAGGGTCTTTTGGCAAGTATTACAAAAAGATATTCCCAGAAAAACAGGTGGTTGCACTAGGTGGATAATAATATTGACAATAACTATGAGAATGTGCTATGGATGTATATATGTGGGTGAGTGGAAGAGTGTGTGTGTGTGTGTGTGTGTGTGTGTGTGGCTGTAATGCAAGGTCTGAGTAATTGACAGGCAATGCCAAATAAAGTGGAAAATCATCGTCACAACATGCATTGTTTAAGCCTAAAGTTTAAAATAGCTTACAGTTTACAAAAACCATAAACAGCCAGTCAGAGCATGACACATAACACCTCGTGAGGACATGATATGACATAAGGTGCAGTAGCCCTTTATCTGTGAGCTGCTTTGCACAAGATAATGTTATACCTGAAATGCAAAAAAGATAAGTTGAACACCTTACAAACTGGAGCACATAGAACGAGAGGCTCGAGACCACTAACAATTATGTAGACTATTGACTTTTCTCTCCAAAGGTGTGATCAATTGCCGTGAAAATAATGACATCGCTTGTTGTTGTGACCTGTTCAGCGGGAAGGCAATTTATTTCTGGTGACAGAGGACTCATGAGAGACAGCAGGCCGTCAAAGGCCGGTGGTGATGGGAGGAGAAAGAAATCTCGGAGGCTAAGTGAAGAGAGACAGCTATTAGTGGCAATTACTTCTTCTGATTGACTTACTAAAGTATGTGCTCAGTGGCTGGGCATAAACCATGCTCTTTCAAACAAGCCTTGTTTTTTAATTGGCGTGAAAAAAAATATTATTCAACAAGAATAATTAGAAAAACACACTCCTGGCACTTGCGATGAGCAATTTACCATGTAAAGAAATGACACAATGACACTTTCAATATCATTATGTGTTTTTCCCACAGACAAGTTCTGATACATGTTTCAGATGAGTAACAACTGTTACATAAACAAACTAATTACTGTTTTCAATATAAAACATGACAACTTAGTTGTTGTGGGACCTTGTATTATGACCTCACACCAACCAAACAAAACATGCCAGGTTGTGAAAACCACTATATGTAATAAACCACTTAATGTCAATTACCAAAGTTTAAGTCAGTTACATTGGAAGCTGAGGTCACATGATAACAAGAAAAAACCCTGCAAGACCTATAGTCAGTAAACAACATTGTCCAGTGTGCTAAAAATATTTTTAAATTTATAGAATTAAAAAAAAAAAAATATATATATATATATATATATATATATATATATATATATATATATATATATATATATATATATATATATAGAAAACATTTTCTTTGCATTTATCATGTAATATCAAAGGGCTTCATCACTTTAAAAAGATGTAAACTGTGTTTATCAGTACTGAACGCACTGTATATGTCCATTCATTCTCTGTATTGGCCCATTATTATTTGACAGTATGTCCTTGTCAGAAAGTGATGATAGATGCATTCTCTGTTTTTGCTTATTAAGGTTATAAAGTCCAATTCCAAAAGTGCTGTGAAAAAAAAAAAAAAAAAACTCCCACGATTATAAGTCTAATTGCCTATAACAGTGATATCCCAAGGCAGAATTGAAGATAACAAAGAGCCATTAGTGGTTGAGGAAAACACATAAAATATGAAGCTTAGAATCACATGCTGAATAAAGACTTTACAAAATCCTGCTCTTCTCGTAACAGAGCTACACTACTCTAATGAGAAACATATTCTGTGGTTTGGTTTTTTAGTAGGGTTGCATGATGATGAGCTGGAAACTTGACCAGAGGTAGACCTGGACTGAGATGTGACAGTCTGTGAGTTCAGCTAATATACACAATATGGCCAAAAGTTTGTGGACATCTGACCATAACTCATATGTGATTTTGAATATCATGTTCCAGATATAGTTCCCCTTTGATATTATAATAACCTACACTCTTCTGGGAAGGCTTTCCACTAGATTTTGGTGTATGGCTGTAGGGGATTTGCCCTTTCAGTCAGAAGAGCTTTACTGAGGTCAGACACTGATGTTGGGTGTGGTGGCGCTGGGTGTAGTTGGCTTTTCAATTAATTCAAGTGGCGTTGAGGTCAGGGCTCTGTGCAGGCCACATGAGTTCTTCCACTCCATCACTGGCAAACTATGTCTTCATGGACTGTGCTTTGTGCACAGGGGCATTGTCATGCTGAAAAAGGTTTGGCCTTGGCCCCTAAGTTCCAGTGATGGAAAATTATAATGCTACAGCACACAAAGACATCCAATGTAATGTGTGTGAAGGTCAGGTGTCTACAAACTTTTGGCCATATAGTGTATATTTCTATAACAATGTACACTGGGTATGCTTAAACATATAAGAACAATATATAAGAAAATATTTTTTTAAATGTCTGAATTGAAAGACACTCTGACTATTTATTCCGTGCATCTTAAGGCTTGGCATAGACAAGTGATAACAATGACCGTTTTCTCAGCAGTTTGTGATAAAAGTTGTAAGTAAATTCCACAAATACAATTCTGGAGTCTTTAGACATTCATTTATTAGTTGTTCGCAGAAGATCAATACAGTATTACTCATAGTCATCAGTCAGTCTGCGTATGTATACTAGAGCAAAAATTTAAAAGTGTAACAGAGAGACTGGTGATAAGGGATACAATGTCTTGCTGAATGCGAATGTCCTTGAGATTATCTTTGAAGCAAACACATTTCATACTTAACAGACAGAACATATCATTTCAGGAAGCCTGACTATTATTTTGCAAGGTCACTTGTGAAGTATCTACAGTCAGGAAAACCTCCCACCCATTTTTGGTAAGGTCATTTTAAGCATATTTAATCAGATCATATTCACTGTTAAATGTCACTCTGCTCACAAATTACTTAAAGTAGCAGCCATGTTAATTTGAGAGGGTAATAACAAAAGGTACAAATACAACTACATGAAACAGAAGAGAAAGCTTGGTAGCCAATGTGCTTGACAAGACAACAAAATGTGGGAAAAAATAGCGAAAGTTTTTTTTTTGGTCATTGTTTCTCAAGATAGCCCTCTCAGAGTGAGCTGGATAATGTATATGATTGATGAGTACTGAGATATGGAGTTTCCTCACTGAGGACTACTACAGAATGAACCATTCTCTCTCTGCACACACCTTCGTACATCTGGTCTCGACTCTGACACAGATGAATGGGCCGATTCAGGACAGGAGAAAAAGTTCCCTCAGCCTCTGGGCTTCAACCCAATACATGAAACAAATCTGTCTCTTTTCCTGCTCTCTCTGTCCCTGCCTGTGCACCACTGTGAGATTCCTCCATTTTCGATTGCTCTCATCTCTGTCTTATCTATACTTCATGCCTTTTATAAGTCGCTTTCCTGCTGTAGCTTCACAATAGCTTTGTTGTACAAGGCCACCCTTGTCTTAAGAAGAGCCCTCAGTGCCATTATATCATGTAATGGAAATGCAGCAAGTTGGAATGCAATGAAAATTGCTCAACTGGGTTGTATCTGGTTTTCAAGCCAATCACAAAGTCAAGAGGTTGATTAGCCGCTGCTTTATACTTCCTTCATATCTTTTCTTGAGTGCTCTGTGGCGTGCCACCAGGAGCACAATATCTGGTGGAATGAAAAGATAAGGCAGCCAAGTGCGCTACTGTCATCAGCAGATAAGTGAGGGAGCAGATGCGTGGTTTTCTTATTTTAATTAGATATCAGCAACATGGAATTTGTGCAAGTGAAGAAAACGGGGTGAGGAGATGAAATGTTGAGAGAGGCAAGGAGGGAGAGCAAGAGGTTCTTGTTAATTCCGTTGCTGTCTGCTCACATTTTTGTCCTCATTACTCTGTGAGGGAGTGCACACACCCTATTGTCTTCAGGAGTTGACGGGGAATATTTCAGGTAAAAACGTGAGGGTTTGTGAAATTCTGAAGCTTGGGGGGTCTTACATTTCAGGAATGCTAACCACACTGTGCCTCTCCAAGACAAAACAAAAAAAAAAGTTGTCTGTAGCACGTTGGAACTCAGGCAAAGGAATTGGAATGAATGATTTGCCCCATAGCTCTTAAGCCTGTGACCTTCACAGCTCTTTTATGTTCTTTTTACAGGAGGTGGGTCTTTGAATTCAAATATACAAGAAAAAATAAAGTGTCTCTGCCTCTGAATGGAAATTAGAAAAAGAACAAGGTAATGCCTCTGACCTTGTTGCACATCTCTCACAACTACACTTTGCTCATTGATGGCTAAGTCAACTTTAAAGTGTGACCCTCTTTGATGTACATATCGGATTTATTTCATATTAAAATAAAACTTAAACTGTTATTGTCACATTTCCACAAATGCACAGTAAACTTGGTCCCCTTGAAAATGAAATGCGGCATCTCAAGTGGTCAACAATAAATTTAAATAAATTGAAATAAACTTCTCGGAATCTGGCTAGATAAAGTCAGCATCACTCACTGGTTACTGTCTATTCCAAACAACCACCTGTACAGGGGTTGGCGATAAAGCAGTAGAAGGCTACAGCTTCCCGAAGTACTGTCAATAACCCTCCAATACACACACACACACACACATACACACGGAGCCCAAGGGGCTGGACACAGTGCTGGGCCCAGCTGTCACTTCTGCGCCATTAATCCAGTACTTCAGACGACAGAATCCATCTCCCTCTAGCAAAGCTTTGACAGAGGCTAAAAGCGCCAGTGAGACAGTGGGACGCGGATCAATCCCTTCGATCCTACCTCTCATGCCCGGACCCATTCATCAGTATCTGGTTGTTTGTTTGTTTGTTGCTGTCTTTGCCAGGGCATCTCCAGAGTGCAAGGTACTGTGGTTGCAGGTGCAGGCCAGAGAGGAGAGAGAAAAATGGCAAAGAGATGCAAATCCTCTATTCTATCAGCAGCCACCATAGCATTTAATCTCCATGAGGGCTTCATCCCTTGTGGAAGGTTTTTTTTCCTTAAATGTTTCAAGGCATTCATTCCTGATTCTAAATTTAAATGTGAATCTTTGGCAAGTGCTACACAAAACATATCTCTGGCATCATGAATCTCCATTAATATTTTTTCCAGTCTCCTCAAGTCTTCCATATCTCCCAAAATCTATATTGTCTCCAAGGTGTACAGCTATTTATAATGTCAAACCTTTCACTTGGCTGGTCTTGGTTATTTCAGCATGAATTGCCTGTCAGCTATGTGCTGTGGATCCAGATACTTTCCTGATATTTCCTCCATATACTTCACCTGGTTCTGAATTCTCTTAATGTACTATAGGCTGATGCAAGTGGATGGCTTGACACATGATGGGTTGGCAGCCAATTTCTTATTTCTCCACAGAGGACTGGTGTGTAAAGCAAGGGATACCTGGATAGTATTTGTTTTTATCTAAGGTTTTAGACATGATCTGATGTGTTTCAGAGGAAATTTCTCAGCACAAGTTAAAGTGTCTCAGTATGGCACCATAACATGGCTACACAGCATGAAAGCGAGGGCAACTGTAACAAATAGCATTCATTAGAAAATTCAGCTATGACATGCCATCACTCAGGTTGTCAGTCTCTCTCTCTCTCTCTCTCTCTCTCTCTCTCTCTCTCTTTCTCTCTCTCTCTCCCTATTAACACATAATGAACTGTGAACGTTGTGCCTAATGACACTGGAACAAAGAACAAAAACAATGCAACAAATATTCCAATGATGTACACATTTCTAGTGGTTTTGAAACAATCATTTATAAACTCAAGAAATCTAACAAATTTTATGTCATATTTACGATTTGTCGGCTTTGCCAGTACATTGCAATGAAACAATGAACACAAGAGTTGTTAAATGGCAGTCCACAGTCCAAATGCAGACCCACCAACGTATTTCAGTGGACCAAACCAAGTACTTGAAAAAATACTGTACAGTCCCTCCAGGAATTTGAGATTTTGCGATAGAAGAGATTAATGCAAAAATCAAGGAAACTCCACAATATTTGCAGGCAATTTACCAAAATCATTTCAGATTCATCAGTCCATTGCACCAGAGCTTAGCTACAGCGTTACACACACACAGAGAGGGAGAGAGAGAGAGAGAGAAAGAGAGAGAGAGAGAGAGAGAGAGAGAGAGAGAGAGGGCAATCAACCTGTGGCACTGCTGAGGTGTTCTGGAAGTCCAGGTTGCTTTGATAGCAGCCTTCAGCTCGTTTGTATTGTTGGGTCTGGTGTCTCTCCTAGATTGTCTCTGGTGTTCAGGTCATGCGAGTTTCTGGCCAATCAAGCACATTAATACCATGGTCAACAATCCAGTTACTAGTAGTTTTGGCACTGTGGGCAGGTGCCATGTCCTGTTGGAAAAGGAAATCAGCATCTCCATAAAGCTTGTCAGCTGATGGAAGCATGAAGTGCTCTAAAATTTCCTGGTAGACGCTGCATTGACTATTGACTTGAGAAAACGCAGTGGACCAACAGCAGCAGATGACATGGCACCCCAAATCATCAAAGACTGTAGAAACTTCACACTAGACTTCAAGCAACTTGGATTGTGTGCCTCTCCACTCTTCCTCCAGACTCTGAGACCTTGATTTCCAAATGAAATGCAAAATTTTACATTCATCTGAAAATTGATTGGGGTTATGTGTACTGAACCAGACTGAGTGATTAAAGGCTCATGAAACAGATGTTTTGAGTTAATTAGCTGATTAGAGCTCTTCTCAGGTCGACATTTCTGTATTATAAATTGATTTATTATAAAATTATTTATACTAATATTTGAGATACTGGATTTCCATGAGTTGTAAGCTGTAATCATCAAGATTAAAACAAAATAGGCTTGAAATATTTCACTTTATTTGTAATGAATCTAGAATATATGAAAGTTCCACTTTTTGAATTACATTACATAAAAATTCAACTTTTCCACAATATTCAAATTTTTTGAGAAGCATATATATATATACAGAGAGAGAAATAGAGAGAGAGAGAGAGAGAGAGAGAGTGCTATAAAAAAAAAGTATTTGATTTGTTCTGTATTTGTGTATATTTCATACTAAATAGTTTTAGATCTTCTAACAAATTACAACATAAAACAAAGGCAACCTGATACACCCAATACAGTTTTTATTTCTTTTATTGAAGCAAATTTTAGTTATCCAACGCCTATCACCAATGTGAAAACCTAATTGCCCTTTAAGCCTACATGGCCTACATTGCCCCTTAAGCCATACATGGTGCCAGCCTACTATTGGGAGCAACTTGGCGTTCAATGTCTTGCCCGAGGAAACTTCGGCATATGCAATCATATGTGCCAGGGATTGAACCACCAACTCTGCAATTAGTGGACAATCCACTCTAACAGTTTCATAGATTTGGGAAATTAATAACTACGGGGAAAATAAATTTTCACCCAGGCCCTGTTGGCATTGGATATTTTTTGCTCCAATAAATAACAATATCATTTACAATCCATATTTTGTGTTGACTCATGTTCCCTTGGTTTAAATCTGAATTTTTTATTTATTTATTTATGAAGCAATGTTTGTTTCTTAATTATGCAATCTGACAGAAAATTTTGGTGACACTACTGGTTAATGGTTAGTGGCAAATGAACCCGAAAGCAGGGTGATTATATCATGGCTTAACATAAAGCAGAGGATAATTCATGTAATACATTTTCATGGATTTAGAAAGAAAACCTAGCCTTACTTATGATACAGATAACCCATGCAAACCGACAACCTCTGAGAGAAATCTCCCATGTTCTCGTTCTGATAATTTACCAAGGCTGGCTGTTATAAATGTGCCAGCGTGGTTTAACCTTCCATCTCTTGCAAGATAAATATACATAAAAAGAGGGCTTAATTCTTGGAATCCACGTTGTCTTCAAAACGCCCTTACAGGGGATACTGGAAATAACTAGACTTGGCATATATTGTCCAATCAAAGTACAAATTAAATCCTGTGACAAATGACAGAACCTTATTTTTGTGGACCTTGGTTTGTATGGAAGACCTGGCTAAATGTAATTCATCATTCATTATTTAACTTGAATAATTAAATAAATATTTTATTTGTATTGGTGGCCAGTTTAACCAAGTTTACAGTATTCTCTTCCCTCAGGCATGCTGAGAGTGTGTGTGTGTGTGTGTGTGTGTGTGTGTGTGAAAGAGTGTGTCTGTACGTAAATCCCCCCAAAGAATTTTCAATTGACCATGGCTACAGGATATAATGGGATGATGATATATTTCACACATTTCTCTCAAAAATATCCCACAGGCCAAATAAGTCACTGCTACCATATGTTACACAGTCAGGTACAGACAATCTGCTCATGAATCATTTAGTTATTATCAGGATTATACCAGCCAAGTGAACATGTATACATATTTGTATACTCACCATTCACAGGCAAGCAATACACCTGTTATTGTGCTTCAGGGGCAAAATTGACAATGACTCAATTCTTTGCTTTAAATAATGTAGTGAAATTGTACAACTACAACCAAACTACAGGGCTGTACCCATAAATCATATTTATCGCATTAAACTGATTGTGATTGTTCCATAAGATTTACTCAGGCAATGATGGTACTATTTCATAGGGACCAATATTTAATGATGAACAACAACTAAAAATTTTATCTCCTCAGTTTGGTCTTAAAATTGAAATTGAAATAGGCATAAAGCTGAGACTGATGCTCTGTGGAAACGTAGCTTTAATAAACATAGGTGGGTAGTAACATGCTACATTTACTTTACATTTACTTGAGTAACTTTTAGGACAAAACATTACTTTTAAGAGTAGGTTTAACTGGCCTTATTTACACAATTGACACTTTTACTTCGCTACAATCTTTGGCATTCGTCTGTTACTGTTAAATGTTAAATGAATATGTAGTTTATATCACACATATTGAGGTCAAGAGTCTCCTGATACGCTGCAGTGGTCTGAATGCGGTCGCTACAAATGCTCACTTTTTTAGCGGCTCAGTCCTGGAGAGGAGGAAGAAGCATGCGTGTCAATATGGATGGAAGGACATTTTGAAAATTATATTTTGTGTTATTATTGTACCCATCACAGAATTGGGATATGTTGCTTCATCTTGAAACCAGGTTTAATATCATATAAACAGAACAGGCAGACTTTTAAGGAGAGGTTTGACTTCCAGTTCTCCATGTAGTCTGAGATTCAGGATTTTTCCATCATTTTACTCAGATCCGAAGTAACTACAATGAGGGAAAGAAATATTTGATCCCCTGCTGATTTTGTACGTTTGCCCACTGACAAAGAAATGATCAGTCTATAATTTTAATGGTAGGTTTATTTGAACAGTGAGAGACAGAATAACAAGAAGAAAATCCAGAAAAACGCATGTCAAAAATGTTATAAATTGATTTGGATTTTTAATGAAGATCTCACCTTGTGGAGTTGCAATGATCATGAGAACAGTGAGGAATCAGCCCAGAACTACACGGGAGGATCTTGTCAATGATCTCAAGGCAGCTGGGACCATAGCCACCAAGAAAACAATTGGTAACACACTACGCCGTGAAGGACTGAAATCCTGCAGCGCCCGCAAGGTTCCCCTGCTCAAGAAAGCACATGTACATGCCCGTCTGAAGTTTGCCAATGAACATCTGAATGATTCAGAGGACAACTGGGTGAAAGTGTTGTGGTCAGATGAGACCAAAATGGAGCTCTATGGCATCAACTCAACTCTTCGTGCTTGGAGGAGGAGGAATGCTGCCTATGACCTCAAGAACACCATCCTCACCGTCAAACATGGAGGTGGAAACATTATGCTTTTCGGGTGTTTTTCTGCTAAGGGGACAGGACAACTTCACCGCATTAAAGGGACGATAGATGGGGCCATGTACCGTCAAATCTTGGGTGAGAACCTCCTTCCCTCGGCCAGGGCATGGAAAATGGGGCGTGGATGGGTATTCCAGCATGACAATGACCCAAAACACACGGCCAAGGCAACAAAGGAGTGGCTCAAGAAGAAGCACATTAAGGTTCTGGAGTGGCCTAGCCAGTCTCCAGACCTTAATCCCATAGAAAATCTGTGGAGGGAGCTGAACGTTCGAGTTGCCAAATGTCAGCCTCAAAACCTTAATGACATGGAGAAGATCTGCAAAGAGGAGTGGGACAAAATCCCTCCTGAGATGTGTGCAAACCTGGTGGCCAACTACAAGAAATGTCTGACCTCTGTGATTGCTAACAAGGGTTTTGCCACCAAGAACTAAGTCATGTTTTGCAGAGGGATCAAATACATATTTCCCTCATTAAAATGTAAATCAATTTATAAAATTTTTGACATGCGTTTTTCTGGATTTTTTTGTTGTTATTCTGTCTCTCACTGTTCACATAAATCTACCATTAAAATTATAGACTGATCATTTCTTTGTCAGTGGGCAAACGTACAAAATCAGTAGGGGATCAAATACTTTTTTCCCCTCACTGTAGTAACTTGCTACTAGATTAGTCTTCTCCTTGGATATTTTATTACTCTTACTCAAGTAATTATTAATGTTATTTCTTTCACTGATACTTGAATAATTATTTTAAAAGTAGTTTTACTTGTACTGAACTCAAATTTTTGTTTTGGAGGAGGTGTCATATATCATACAAGGACATTTTAATTACAAAATTGGAACATTTTAAACTGTTTTTTTTTTCATTCAGTGGTATAATATTGCTCTAAGGATTGTGTAGCCAAAATATCTAAAAATGTCAGTGTGATCACTCTTGGTCAGACATCGCTCTAACTCATTTTCTGAACCACAAATCAAAAATTTTATTTCATACAAATACATATTAGGCTTGACAAATCCACAGTGTAGACGAAATGTGTGGTTCATAGCACTGAAAGATTACAGAGTGTAACATTGTGAACTTAGTGTCACAGAAATGATTTTCATGCCTATGGATGGACCCAGTTTGTGCATGGAATGAGTTTCTTTAATCTCTGTAATGATCATTGTATTTAGGTTTTTTTTTTGTCAATTCAGTGTTGATTTTTAGATTAGCAAAGTAATCTTTGTAATATTTAGTTGCCTTCACATTTTCTTGAATTTTGTGGACAAAATTCAGAAAGTGATATATGGTTTTGTCATGGCAGTGTATAAAAATGACCAGGATACATATGGTGCACAACATGTGGAGTATTCAGGCACCATACTGTGATATAGATGGGTTTGAGTGCTAATGCTTGGTTCCTCCATTCGTGCATTAGTTTCATCTGGTGCAGACATCAGCATTGTAATGATTTTCAGACAAGGAAATATGCTTTGTGTAAACTAGTCACGGATTGAGGCTAATGAATTCCAATACATCCACCAGAGGATGAGATTAATTCAGGGAATGAACTTAGTTACATGCAGAAGAAAATGAATGGGCAAATGAATTTTTAGTCAATGAGAGAACTTTGAAGGCACCTCTCTGAATTGCCAAAATTTTATTGAACTGACATAAGGCAAAAAAGTGACAAAAACACATGATCAGCAGGTACTTGTCTCATTATTTTAAAGAATGCAGGTAGGAGTCTGCCAACACACTGCAGGAACGCAGAAGAAATTAAAAAAAATTCTTATGTTAGCATCCGATCAATGCAGTCCCCAGCAGGGAATACAACTAATCTGCATTAAAACCATCCCTACCATCTGTAATTAAAATAAAGAAGAGAAAAATGTAACACAAATTATAAGCCTTTTAAGACAAGGGAACTGAACTACCAGATGGTTTAGAATGAGTTTCTATTTGGACACCATACGCTGATAACTTAGGTCAGCCAAATGATGCAGATTTGTAGGATTTAATAGATGTGCTAAAATAACTTTAATTTATCTCCAGAATTATGGGTACCCTTCATGAAAATGAGGAAATATGAATAACAAATGCAAGGATTTCTATTTTTAGTTTAAACATATGTGAAACATTGTGCAGTTTTTCCAAACAGAAAGGTTTCTCTTAAGTAATTCTGGAAGCTTCAGAATTGTGTACACAGCTGAAGTTCATTTTTGATGAAGCTTGTGCTGAATAGAATAACACAGCTGAGTCTCTTCCTATAACATCTAACAAGGATAGAGATCATTGTAGAGGGTTGTTAAGTTCACAAGTCCCTTTATATGTTTAGGTTTGTGGACGTGGAATGTCCTCTTCAGTTCAGAAAACAGATTTTCAACAGGGTTCAAAATCCAGAGACTGATATGGCCACGGCAAAAGCCCAGCAACAATTTTTGTATTGATTGGGACATCTGTTTGAAGTCATTATCTTGGTACTTAGTACAATGAATGATACCATCAATCTTCACAAGAGCCTCTGCACCACTAGCTGCAACACAGCCCCAAAGCACCACTGATCCACCATTATATTTTACAGTGGATATTAGGTGCTTTAGCTTACCATCTCCTTTTTCACCAGACATTCCAGTGGTGTTCATGGCCAGAAAGGTAGGTTTTGGTTTTACCTGACAAGTGTACAATTTACAGTTCTAATGGCACTGGACAAAATTCAGATGCTGAAATATGTGCATTGCTCTCAGGAGGGACTTTTTTTGTCCAACCCCCTCAAACAGCTTGCTGTTATGGCGGTGCTGTCTTATAGATTATTTTAAAGCAAGTACCAACTATACTGTGCTATTCTGAAACTGTGATCTGTTTTCATTTATTGCATGAATAATTGCTGCTAAAATGTGGTCTGATCTGTAACTCATAGAGTCTTAAGCCACCATTTGGGCTCTTCTTTTTTTTTGGTTTGATTAGTCAAGAATTAATCACCTGTTGAAAAATTGAGATGTCAGTACAATTCATATTGTGTTTGACCTTCTTTTTTTGTGCTGGTTTTTTCACCAGAATTGTAATTTGGTCTAGTGTAAAAGATTTAAGAAAACATGAGGGGAAAACTCCTAAAACGGATACTGTTAAAAAAAAAGAAGAGTTTAACAAATCACAACCTACACTGATCTATCTATCTATCTATCTATCTATCTATCTATCTATCTATCTATCTATCTATCTATCTATCTATCTATCTATCTATCTATCTATCTATCTATCTATCTATCTATCTATCTATCTATCTATCTATCTATCCACATATTCACACACAAACAATTCTGGTGTCCTACATTTTGTTGCAGTGCATAGTGTGGTGCAATGTGGTTTAATAATAAGATAGTTGAGATAACATCAGGGATAAAAACCTCCTAAAACTGAAAGAGTGTCAAAATTATTCTAAAGACATGGGCCATTAGTCTAGAATCTAATAAATATTTTACAAGAGGTAGGAAATAATCATTGTTGCTACCCTCCTTTGGGAGGTCACCATACATTGATCAGTGTGAAGGGCACGCATGAGATACCCCAAGTAGGTAACAAAGAAAACCAGAGTGACAGATAATAATCCGCAGGCATCTTTTCCACTTGAATATGTCTGCATTAGTGTGAGTGCCAAAAGAAACACACCAGGAGGGTAGCGCAGAAGAAACCACTCCTTGCCAAAATCATTGTATCCTTTCTCAGCTTTTCCAAAGGCCATTTGAGTCATGTAACTGGATTGGAGACGGATGCAAATGCAGTGAAAGCTTTTATTAAAGAGACAGGCAGACAAATCCAAAATGTAGGCAATATCACGGGCACAAAACAGGCGAGAGCTCAGGTGATCAGCAAACAACATAAACTAGGTTTAGACAAGAATTGCAAGGACAAAACAGGATCAGGACCTCCAGCATGAACAGGGCTTGATAGGCCATCTCGTAGGCCTTGAGTACGTTGCGTGAGGCAGTTTCCTTAGCCAAAGGAGGGAATCACAGTGGTGTGATGGGTAGCATTTCCTGGTTTGATCCTGAGCTCAGGTTACTGTCTATTTCTATGTAGAGTTTTGCATGTTCTCCTCATGATCACCTAGGTTTCCTCTTATTTCTCATTTTCCTCCCACAGGCAGAAAACATGCAGGTAAGCAGACTGGTTATGGTAAATTGCCCCTAGGTCTGAATTAATGTGTGAATGAGTAGATACATTCTCCTGCCTTGTGCCTAGTGTTACTGGGATCGGTTCCAGCTCCAAAGCTAGAATGATAATCTAAAGAAAAAAGCAATTTTAGATATCCTCCACATAATACATATAGCAGACGCCTCAAATGAAGAGTAAGCAAACTGTGATAACTAGAAAACTTGTTAAATTCATCTGGATATTGCTATGCAATATTAAATAAAGTCTTATCTAAAAGTCATTTTTGTTGTTTGGTTTATTCCTATTCCCCACTGTGAAGCTGGTTTCAAGACAATTCTAGCTTGCGTGTACAAAAAGTTATTCAGTTTTTTTCTAGGACCTTTCTCTAATGTTCAGTTCTGATGAACCATGCATCAGCTACCCTGCAAAGATTTATAGCAAGTGACAATATTTTGAATATGAACAAATGTATCTAATATGTCTTATTATGAGATTATGATAAATAATGTATAATATTATTCAGCCTGTCTTTTGATGCTTTTACATCATTTGAAGCTTAAAATTTTCCTATTCAGTTGGTAGATATTTTTTCTTCTTCTTGTACATTTAAAAAAAAGCTTAAAATTAGAAACATTATCATATAATATATATATATATATATATATATATATATATATATATATATATATATATATATATATATATATATATATATATATATATATCCATCAATCCATCTTCTACCATCAAAATATTTCCACTTGCTATAAATCTTTGCAGGGTAGCTGATTCATGGTTCATCATATATTCTGTTTATTGTAATCCCATAATAGGAAATACTATCTACAGTCATGGACGAATTTATTGGCACCCCTGGAACTTTTCCAGAAAATGTACCATTTCTCCCAGAAAAGGGTTGCAATGACAAATGTTTTGGTATACACATGTTTATTACCTTTAAGTGCATTGGAAAAAAAGCAAATTTGACATCATTTTACACAAAACTCCCAAAATGGACTGGACAAAATCATTGGCACCCTATTAAAACTGTGGGTAAATAATTTCATTTCAAGCATGTGATGTTCATTTAAACTCACCTGTGGCAAGTAACAGGTGCTGGCAATATAGAAATCAAAACTGAAGCCAGTTAGAGTGTATAAAAGTTGGCTCAACCTTTGTGTTGTGTGCCTGTGTGTGCCACACCAAGCATGGAGAAGAGAAAGAAGAGCCGAGAATTGTCTGAGGACTTGAGAAGCAAAATTGTGGAAAAATATCAACAATCTCAAGGTTACAAGTCAATCTCAAGAGATCTTTAAGTTCCTTTGTCCACTGTGCGCAATATAATCAAGAAGTTTATAACCCATGGAACTGTGGCAAATCTCCCTGGACGTGGATGGAAGAGAAAAATTCATGAAAGAATGCAACGCAGGATAGTTCGAATGGTGGATAAACAACCTCAGTCAACTTCCACGCAAATTCAGGCTGTCCTGCAGACTCAGGGTGGATCAGTGTTAGCTCGAACCATACGTCGTCATCTGAATGAGAAGAAGCGCTATGGCAGGAGACCAAGGAGAACCCCACTTCTGACACGGAGGCATAAAAAAGCCAGACTGCAGTCTGCAAAAATGTACCTGAGTAAGCCTCAATCCTTCTGGGAGAACGTTTTGTGGACAGATGAGACTAAGGTAGAGCTTTTTGGCAAAGCACGTCATTCTACTGTTTACAGAAAACGGAAAGAAAAGAACACAGTACCTACAGTCAAACATGGTGGAGGTTCAAGGATGTTTTGGGGTTGTTTTGCTGCCTCAGGCACTGGGTGCATTGATTGTGTGCAAGGAATCATGAAATCTGGAGACTATTAAAAGATTTTGGCGCATAATGTAGGGCCTAGTGTCAGAAAGCTGGGTCTGCGTCAGAGGTCATGGGTGTTTCAGCAGGACAATGACCCGAAACATACCTCAAAAAGCACCCAGAAATGGTTGAAGACAAAGCGCTGGAGAATTCTGAAGTGGCCATCAATGAGTCCGGATCTAAATCCCATAGAACACCTATGGAGAGATTTGCTGTTGCGAGAAGGCACCCCTCAAATTGACCTGTAGCAGTTTTCAAAAGAACAGTGGTCCAAAATTCCAGTTGAGAGGTGTAGGAAGCTTGTTAATGGTTATAGGAAGCGATTGGTTTCAGTTATTTTCTCCAAAGGGTGTGCAACCAAATATTAAGTTGAGGGTGCCAACAATTTCAGTTTTGTGTAAAATGATGTAAAATTTGCATTTTTTCTTCTGCTTTTTTGTGCTGTTCCAATGCACTTAAAGGTAATAAACATGTGTATACCAAAACATTTGTCATTGCAACACTTTTCTGGGAGAAATGGTGCATTTTCTGAAAGTTCCAGGGGTGCCAATAAATTCATCCATGACCGTATGTGTTCACTTGCTAATATAAAATTAAAACAGACTGTACATAAAAATGCACAGATTCTCCCAGCATTTAACGTAATACTGCAGATATTTCTCTACATTCCACTGAGTCAATTTTGTATTGATGGTGCCCCTTTAACAACATGCTCCAACAGTAGAAATTCCATATTTATAAACATCCATGCCAGCCTCTTTTTTTCTCTCTTTTTCTTTTCTACAAATTCAGCAGTGTGATCTAAAACAGGCTGTTTAAGTAAGACATCACAAATATAGATTAACTGAAACAACACTGTATAGAGAAAAAAGTCAATATTAAACAAAATCAATTAGCAGCTAAATAAAATGCTGAGGTCACCACCAGCAAAGGAGAGACTGTTTACACCATCTGTTCAAGAAAGATATTGCACTATAAAAAATGTTGTGTGTGTGTGTGTGTGTGTGTATATGCGCGCGTATGTGGATATGGATGTGGGTGTGGGTGTGTTAAATTGGACTGTCTATACTTATTACTATGACTGATGAATATCAGGTCACAGTTTAGGAGCCATTCATGCAGAAATTCAGATAATTCCAGTAAGTTCACAAACTTGTGCAAATGTGCCTCAAAGGGCCTTCATGTTCCTTTTTTTTCTTCATTTCAATAAATTTTCTTTTAACTTAAAAGTTATTTGGATGTCTCAACAGCTTACTCCTTTCTCAGCAATAGTGTGTAGGACATCAATTATTCAATCGAGGCAGCAGCAATATATGCTAACATTGATGAAACACTCTCTGTACCTAGAGGATTTCATTTCTGAACTGCGTATTGTGCCTGGTGTGTGTGTGTGTGTGTGTGTGTGTGTGTGTGAGAGAGAGAGAGAGAGAGAGAGAGAGAGAGAGAGAGAGACGTGTAGAATTGCTGACTGGTACTTTTGACTTTATGCTGTTTGTAACTCTAAACGCTTGTAAAGAAATTACAGCAGGACAGTGTACAGTAAAACAGTAACACAACAATCTCTCTTTGAGGAAAGGTTATGCTGAGGCCCACACTTGTGTAACTGCCTAATCACTCACAAACATACACAAGAGAGTAAGACTCATCAGGAACTCATTAACCTGCACTGTTTCATAATCTCTCTCTCTCTCTCTCTCTCTCTCTCTCTCTCTCTCTCTCTCTCTCTCTCTCTCTCTCCCTCTCTCTCCCTCTCTCTCTCTCTCTCTCTCTCTCTCTATCTATCTATCTACATTCAGTATTGTCTTTTAGCTTGAGTTCTTTCATTTATTTATAACCTTGATGACTATATGATCACAGACATGTTTGCCTTACTGTCCTTGGGAGGACCTTCCCTTGACATAATTACGAATGCAGCTAATTAATGCTATACTTATTTTCAGTATATGTAATCTGTTTTAGTTTTTAAATCAATCAGTTTTATGAAAATAAAAGGAAAATAATTCCTTTCAGTACAATGTACTATTTATCAAAGCATCAGCTTACAGTGTTACCTTCAATCATTGCTCATTCACAAAACACAGTAGGTCACACACACTATGAAGCACACACACAGTGCCTGGGCCTTCTCAGTGGTCTGGCCTGGGTTTTACCGTGTGGCGATGGGCGAGAGCGAGTGATCATGCTGACCTGACAGCAGCAGCTTACAGCAGGCAGGGGACTTTCAGCTCAGCTGCACAGAATAATAATCAGCCACACTGACCTCAACCCTCAGCCTGTGTACTAATACTGGGCACACAGGTCTGCTGGTGTGAGACCTGTCAGATCTGGCCTTAACCAGCACAACCCCTTTGCTACAGCCCTCTGGGTAAAAAGAGTCACTGTGGTACCATTAATGCCGGTTCATTTCCATTGTGTTCCATCTGGTTTATGTTTAACCACAGAATAAGTAAGAAAGCTGAATTCTTTCTGAATATCACTGAGCTCCACTACTGTATGAGACTTGAACAAGTGACCAAAGCATGAGAAGCATGTTGTGTATGTGTCTGTGTGTTTATAGTCGCGTTCAAACATGTAGCTTCAACTGTAAATGTTTTGACAATTTACCGGGAATGAGTAATGCATAAATGTTAAATGCCATAAAAACCGATATGGCCAAATAAATTTCCAGTAATGTTCCTGTAATTAAGAGACAATAAAAGCTGTCTCAGTAGTGGGTAATAAGAAGACATTTATGACACATTTGTCCAATGATGTCCAATGACAGCCAGCGAAGATTATTCCAAAGCAAATCTGATAATTGCACAGATTCTGAAACCTGAGTTTTTAATTATCCAAGCAAAGGAAGTGATCATTTTGCCAGTCAAAGTAGTTGTTTTGGGTGTACTATTATATGACATAATTTCAAAGAAAGACCTCAGATTTCTGACACTGAGCCTGAAATAACTTTGAGTGCACATTATTTGTAGGTAAGCTTTTTAGCTACTCATCATTTGAGCTTTCCGCATATGCTACCCTAATGTGAAAGCTGGAATTCTGCAAAAGCTCTGGAAAAGCACATTTTCATGTTTTATTTGTGAAAACAGTGTGTTTGTATAGGTGGTTGAACTGCAGGGAGTAATTTGCCTTGGTAGACCACACTGCTACATTATAAAATGGATGAGTTGATTATGGTGAATTGATAAATCGCCATACATTAATTACCATATTATCAGCAGCTAATGAATTTGTAGAACCCAAGTCTGGCTTGGGCAATTAGTGATAAAAAGTGACAAAAATCTAAAGTACAAGTAATAAATTATGTATTGTGCATGGTGGAAGACCCGTATCTTTAGAATGAGACTGAGAAAAAAAATACATAGGATGAATTCAAATAAGAGAATTAATCATTTACAGGTTTACAGGTCAACATTAAATAAGCCGATTTCACACACATTCACACACATTCACAAACTTCACACATACATACACACAGGAGAAGGGCAAAGTGTACATACTCTGAGGCATGAAGAGCATGAAGAAAGGTTTCATAGAGATAGCCTGAAGGCACACATCTCTTTCCATGTCACCGATATTGAGACAATCTCTCGTCTCTGAAGAGTCATAAAGCACCACGCAAATGTCAAATGGGGACCTTTGAGAATGGGATATACATAAAGATGGATAAATCATTAGGCTGAATACTATGGCATCAGAGCCATGCGTTCTAGCTCTAGCTATAACTCGTTTTATAGAGCGTTTTTTCCTGTTATTTCCTGTTTCCTGTTTTTCCTGTTTTTCCTCTCAGTTTTCGGTGTATTTGATCTCATTGTGTGGTTAAGAAACATTTACAGTGTCAAAAAGACTATTAGCCTTTTTAATACATGGTAGTATACAAGTACTGATCTGAAAGCTTGCATCCTTAAATACATTTTTTATGTAGGTCCACCTTACAGCAAGGCTTTATAAACATAAACATTAATATACATCATCTCTGCCTGTGGCAGACTATCAGCATTATATTATTCTTTTTTTATTTAGAAAGGTTTGTGCCATATACTTGGATATGATTGAGATTAATTGTATTGGAATTAATTTTATTTTTGAATTATATTCTCCTCCACATCTGAAACAGCAATAAGTAGCCAATGTAAGGATTTTAGAGTATAAGATTACAATAAAGATAGCACAGAGATAATGAGGTCAACTCACATTTGTGTTTTAATTTTTCAGAACTATTATATAGTACAAACCTGATTACTGTTTTCAATGCAATGAGAGATATGGAAACTTCTGAAAGAGGTTGTGTTAGGCAAAATTACACAATGCCACCAAATTTAGAAACTAGACCAAACTAGAGCAGCTAGACCAGACAGAGCAATGCAGTCAGGATTGTGGTTCACATATAATAGAATTCCCACATCATGCAATTTAATGTGATCATTTGTGTTTATGTCAAACCAGTATATTTCTGTGGCATCTTTTCTAGACATGTTTATGTGTTACGTAATGGAGGCTGAGATGGAAGCAATTGCAGGTAAGGCTGTTTAAAAAGACAATAAATCCAAAGGGTCAGGCAGAATTCGGGAAACATAAACAGGCAGAGGTCAACGATCATGCAAACAATTAAAAACAGGTAAGGCAGAGAATCAAGGTCGAGGGAATAAAAACAATAATGTCAGAGATAAGATCAACTGAGCGTAATTTGGCAAATGAAGAGTGTGTGAAGTCGTCTCTTTTAAGGAGTTCATTGCTTGGAATCACTTACATCAACCTTATAAATTGGGTCCAGATATTTAATTAATATGATTAGTACTTGTATTTAACTTTCACCCGCACCTATCACCATTATTTTTCATTACACATTAAAACCCTTCCCACTACATTAACATTGTTTTGAATATTTCTGAAGCAGAAGATGCTATTTAAAAAAATAATAAATTAAATAATTACAATTAATACAAACTTGTATTAAAAACTGTGCCATTCTAGAGAATATTATGGTCAGAATTGTTTACAGTGCCAGTGATGAGAACCAGAGATCAGAATACCACCTCATAGACAGTTAGTAAGCGAAACAGTACATTAATATATCTTATATATCTTAATATATAATATACCTTCTAAACACTAGATTATATATATGTTTTATATATGTGTGTGTATTCATACATACATACATACACACACACACACACACACACACACACACACACACACACACACACATATATATATACCGTATATTAATAAATATAAATACCAAAAGTATTTTAATCAAAGTATCGTTAATGTAAGTAACTAATGTAAAGTACGAACCGAAAATACAGTGGTCAACATTTACACTCAACACCTTTTATTTTGAGAAAAAATATCATTGCTCTCCATGATATCTATCTAACTCTAACACTTGCATTAAGTGACTCATTTGAATAGAGAAGTGCTCTTACTGTATATCTGCCACCTTTTCTGTTGGTGGAGTTCATTTAAAAATGAGTGACTGGATAACTTACCAAGCTACTTTGAGTGTTTGCTAATGTCATACAGTTTTAGCTGCCTTGGTTTATGCCATCACTTCATTAACTCACATTGGTTTGCTAGTTATAATATGAGTACAATGAGCTGACAGCAAGGAACTCCCTGCTGAGGGTCCCTTAGAACAGTTTACAGCAGAAAAGGACATGGGTTTACTATAGTATGGTCAATAAGTTTATCTGCTTGTTGGATATTGTGTATGTTTGTGAGGCCTCAGAGAAATTTGACTTCACTTTTGAATCCCTTTACAACCTCCACCCATATAAACAGTTATTGGTTTCGCACTAACATGTAGACTATCAAAATAATTCTAAGGATTTTGTTGGGGAACAAGGAGGTAGAATCAATCAACACAGATTACATGTGCAGTGGCTAATTTCATTCACAATATACTTTAGCTTCTCAGCATACACTGATGCCTTTGATGATCTTTGTTGTGTTAAAAAAGGGGAGTGTGTGCATAAGGGGTATAATTTGGTGCTACTATATGTATCCATGTCTTTGTAGTGCTCCAAATGTCCATATTCATCTTTAGTTTTTAATTTAAACCCAAATTGGGTGTGTCCTAAACTAGAAGGTATTTTTTTTCTCTCTCTACCAATATGCCACCTGGAATCACTGGAAAACACTGGAAAAACCACAGATGTAGAAATGCCAGCACTGTCAGCATGGTCTATGAATTCTGATTCTGACAGTTCCTCAACCTACATCAAGCTACATCACTCGAGTTCATAATTGGTCTCAAATACATATCCCAGCTGACAAAAAAGGTCCCCAGGACGTGCCCTAAATGGCCTCTACGAATGTCCCATGAATGTCCACGTGTAAGGTTCCCTTGACGTCCTACGGACGTTGAAGGGGACGTTCACAGGACATCCAGCGACCATTCGGGAAGCTTAGGGGACTTTCGCTGAAATGAACACATTCAGTAATGTTATGCTTTACATTATGTCTCAGACATCCTCGGAACATTTGCCAGCGAACGTTATAAACTGGACCAAATGCGGACCTAAGTGGGCCTTCGTTATGTCTGGGGGACGTCCAATTTTTGCTGGGATGTCTGCTCATGCAGTTATTATTTTTATTTTGTATAATGAATTTAGTTGGTTATTTTTCCCAAAATATAACTAGTAGCCTAGTTAAACCACCATGACCATGACCAGGCATTTATTAAGTGTGCTGTAAATTTATTCCCCAAAGCACTTTGCTGGTTTTTGTCCCATGAGTTTCATGTCCGACTGCATGCTTGAGACCACATGAATGTGACTTTTTCTTGCATCCCACAGGATCCCAGTCCCGATGCACCACTCTAGTCTGAACCAGATGCTTTGTGAAACTTTCTGCAATAAAAACTCTGCCTACACTAGATGAGGAAAGTACAGACAAGGTGAAAAGGTACAGACTGTGGTTTGTGATAATTGTAAAAACCAGTAAAAAAAAACAAAAACAAAAAAAAAACAGTGATAATAACTAGTTCTCAACATCACACTAAACTTTTGTTTAATTTTCCTTTCTTTAGAATACACAATACTTAATTTGTTATGCTGTATGTTTTTACATGTCATCAAATTCATTCTGCAAAATATTGGAACATTTGGGAAACATACATTTAACATAACTAGCTGCAGGCATGCTCATATAAGATGCTATGTGAGATCTTCTGCAAGGGTTCTGGATGCATGGCATTGCAAATGTGAGTGGATGGAGTGTCCTTCATTGAAAATTTGATCATGCTGATATTAAATGCAAATGCAAACTTCATGTGGGCATGCAACTACATCTAGGGAAGCTGCAAAAGAAGATCTCCACATGTATCATTTCTGTCAAGATACTTTTCAGGAAAGATATTTGTCTGTTGGTGCTACTAAATATAGTGCTATGAACTGATTACCTGATGGTGGATGGGCTGCCCATGGCAATGCACCAGTATATTAAAGGGAGCTGTGTATGAAGTTTCCTGTTTATTGAGTTTGTGGTTGTAGCTGAGGCTAGGAAAATAAGATTGCTATTAGATTATACTATATTATGATCTGTTTGTTTGATTGGGCCTACAACTACCTCCTAGATTGCTTTTGAGTCAGGCTGTTGTATAGCAATCACAGGCTTTATGCAAAGATTTGCCTGCCACTAATACAGTGTTAATATGTTTGTACTGGAAGCTGTCAGGGGAATTAAGCATTCACTGTAAAACACAGGAATAAAGATACAGCTGGAACACAGGTTGTTTAATCCATTTCATATTAGATGGGAATTATATTTTTGTACTGATTAGCAAGGTGTAATAATGAAAACATTTACATTCACTCATTCGAAACATGAAAACTGTAGATATGCACAAACTAAGACTTTCTAGATGAACAATTAGCATTTCATAATTTGAAATGCTTTGAAGGGTTGGGGGTTCGATTACCACTGCAGCCCTGTGTGTGTGGCGTTTGCATATTCTCCATGTGCTTTGGGGGTTTCCTCCGGGTACTCTGGTATACTCCCCCATCCCAAACAAATGCATCGTAGGCATTGGCATGTCTAAAATTGTCTGTAGTGTATGAATGGGTGTGTGAATGTGTGTGTGATTGTGCCCGCTGATAGATTGGCAGCCAGTTCAGGGTGTTCAGGGATAGGATCCAGGTTCCCTGCAACGCAGTAAGAATAAGTGGTAGAGAAAATGGAATAATGACTGGATAATTTGCCAGATATAGACTGATATTTTTAATAGTGTGTATTGGAATTTAGAACTGTATTGTGATTTTCTATTTTAAACTCAACCACTAAGGCCTTGCGCCCATTATAGTTTATACTAACTCAAATGCAAAAGACATAAGTAATGCCTTCTAAACCACTCCATGCTGATCAAGGAGATGATCAGGGTAAAAGTAGATGAAGGAGAGACAGTGGAGGCTCCCATTGGGGATGTGCCACAACAGAGAGTGAGAGAAAGCTTAATCATGCGCCACAGTTGGGAGAGCACTGGAGGGATTGAGAAGTTTAGGTCTCCCCAGGGAGCCACTAGCAGGACTGATTCAGTATTCAAAAGTTCTGGGCATACTCTAAGGCTGACTATTTTGTTACATATTGATGAATGTCAGCATTGCTGACACACTAAATGGAAATGAATGGAAATTGCATACAGAGACATTACCATAATTGTGCCCATAATTAGGCACACCAAATAACATAATGATTGATCTGAACCAGGCTCAGAACAACAGAGGTGTTAAATGTGACAATGACAATAACGATCTAAATTGGACTGTGCTTATACCACCTATAAATCTGTAATTAGTGGAATGATGTAGTCTGCATTACTGAGTAAAACTATACTACAGTGTGTCCTGTCTCCATATATAGAGGACTATGTTTGCCAGCACCACATCTCAGTTGCTCCACAACACTTCCAGTCTTTTTGAATTTGTTAATAATTTTGGCAACAGTGTCATGTGTGATGTTCCAGCCATGTTTCCTCTTAAAGTCCATCACAACCTTGTGACAGCTTCCCGCTCCAGCCATGAGAATGATTTCAATGTGTTCTTCTTTTCCAAAGACATCCTTAAAGGCTATCTGGGGGAAATATATATATACTCGGCAAAACAAAAGAAACATCCTCTCGCATTCGACTGTTTTTATTTCCAGCAAATTTCTTAACATGTGTAAATATTTCTTTTGATATAAAAGCATTGAAAAACTGAGACATAAACTGAACAAGATTCACAGACATTTGATGAACAGAAATGGAATAATGAGTCCTTGAACAAAGGGCTGAATAGACATATGAGTGGTGCCAGCATTGCTGCAGATGTTGAAGGGGTGGGGGGTCAGCCTGTCGTCGCAGAAGGAAGCCTCTTCTAAAGATGATGCACAAGAAAGTCCGCAAACAGTTTGCTGAAGACAAGCAGATTAAGGACATGGATTGCTGGAACCAAGATAAACTTGTTGGTTCAGATGGTGTCAAGTGTGTTTGGCTGAAACCAGGTGAGCAGTACAAAGACAAGTGTCTTGCCTACAGTCAAGCATGGTGGTGGAAGTGTCATGGTGTGGGGCTAAATGAGTGCTGCTGGCACTGAGGAGCTACAGTTCATTGAGGGAACCATGAATGCCAACATGTACTGTAACCTACTGAAGCAGAGCATGATCCCCTCCCTTCGGCGACTGGGCCACAGGGCAGTATTCCAGCACGACCCCAAACACACCTCCAAGACAACCACTGCCTTTCTAAAGAAACTGAGGGTGAAGATGATGGACAAAACCCTATTGTGCATCTATGGGGCATCCTCAAACGGAAGGTGGAGGAGCACAATTTCTCGAACATCCACCAGCTCTGTGATGTCGTCATGGAGGAGTAGAAGAGGACTCCAGGGGCAACCTGTGAAGCTCTGGTGGACTCCATGCCCAAGAGGTTTAAGGCAGTGATGGAAAATAATGGTGACCACACAAAATATTGACACTTTGGGCCCAATTTGGTCATTTTCATTTAGGGGTGTACTCACTTTTGTTGACAGCAGTTTAGAGATTAATGTCTGTTTGTTGAGTTATTTTGAGGGAACAGTAAATTTACACTGTTACACAAGCTGTACACTCACTACTTTACATTGAAGCAAAGTGTCATTTCTTCAGTGTTGTCACATTAAAAGATATAATCAAATATTTACAAAAATGTGAGGGGTGTACTCACTTTTGTGAGATATTGTAAGTTCCAATGTGCCTATGTATCCATACTAAAAGAAATGTGTTGAAAAATAGATTAGTCTTTGAAAGTATGAAATACAGAATTGTTCCTTTAAAAATTATCTACTGCAATCCCAAATAAATTTTTAAATATGACAAATTTTTAACATTTTGAATACATCAAAGAACATTGTATTCCCTTCCCCACCAAATCTTTGATGTCCTTTTTTTCAGACTATATATATATTTTTTTAGAATATATAAAATACTAATCAGTATGTGTGTGTATTATGACTACATTCCCAGACATGCTACATCTGCCATGTTGGCATTGTCATGTGAAATTCGTCATCATACACAAAAATCTTAAAGGGGCCACCAGATTAAAGCAACCGCACTAACAGCAAAATGCACACCAGGAAAGTTAACTGAATTAGTCATTTAATGTGTTCAGTGTTAACAGGCTGTGGTAAATTCTTTGCCATTAGCTTGGCCAGCTAAGGTATGAAGGAGATCACAAAAAATGCTTTCAAACGCTGTGATAACTTAAAACTTTTAACAAGTTAACAATATATTCAAGTATTGATAAACAAGCCCTGTTTAACAAAGGTTGAATACTTAAAGCGTATAACAGGCGATGCACTGTCTTCCGCAATTTTTTTCTGAGCTCGTTCACAGCATTCCCATTGTATTATGGGATTGTTTGACTTGCATAGGGTCCATCTGTTGCATATTGCAAAATCTTGCTGGAAACAGTACGCCAAACGGGTATTTCTTACCTACTGTTTTTCGCCTACTGAGAATTCAGACATACTAGCATATTGCTTTTTACCTGCTGTGTAGTAGGGTAGCATTCCATTTCGGATGCAGCCATGCATTGTATAGCACTCCTTGCACTGTAGGTCTTTAGCTGTTGTCATCTGTATGCTTGTCATGTTCATGTTGTTATCTAGCCTGATTATTTCTCTTTCTTTTTTCCTATTTTCACACATTTCACTGTAAATAAACATTTACATGCGTCTGTTTCTACAACCAACCCCTGACAGCTAGCAAGTAACATTGCCACAAACTATTGTTTTTATTTCTAAAGCATGATAAATTGATAATGCTTGTTTATTTACCCAAGCATACAATCTTTCTATTGCCACATCTTTGTTGCCAACCCATCTAGTGATGAAGTAACAGCAGAGTTCTGTACTCTTCTGATCTTCAATTCAGTAATACTGACTTGAGACATTTATTTAAATGTATTCATAATGTGTTTACAGGCGGAAAGTATTTGGCTCAGCCGCTCTGGTCCTCTTACTTAGCTTTCTCTGATTACTCATTTGTGATTCATACAGTGCACTGACAGAACATGAGCTACAGATACAGTATGAGGTTAGTACTCCTTGACTCTCCTTGTGTTCTATTATATACCATCAAATGAGTCACAAGGATCTCTCGCTCTCTCTCTGACTGGAGGTTGTTGGTTTTTTTTTTATCCAGTTCAGTATCTTGTGACCACTAAGATTAATGTCTTTCATGAAGAGGAACGTATAAAGTCACTATAATATACAGCAGTGAAATTGTTGCCCTCACCTTGGTGCTCAGTCTTTACTAATATTTAAAATGTATTGAGCAGGGTCTAACATTCCTCATCTCTCTACTGGGTGTGATTTTCACAGTGGTACATTCTGCGATTTGCGGAATCCACAATCTTGCCACCTACTGAGGTTCATCAATAAATATCAACCTGCAGGGGAAGACATGGCATGTGAATCCATCCATCCATCTTCTACCACTTATTCCTTCTTTTGGGTCACGGGGGAACCTGGAGCCTATCCCAGGAGCCCAGCCCAGGGCACAAGGCGAAGTACACCCTGGACAGGGTGCCAGTCCATCACATACACAATCACATACACACTCACGCACCCACTCACACATCCATTCATACACTACGGACAATTTAGACAAGCCAATCAGCCTACCATGAATGTCTTTGGATTGGGGGAGGAATCCGGAGTACCCAGAGGAAACCCCCGCAGCACGGGGAGAACATGCAAACTCCACACACACATGGGGAGTTTCCCTGGCAGGAATCGAACCCTGGACCCTGAGGCGAACATGCTAACCACTAAGCCACCGTGTGCTTTGGCATGTGAATCCTCAGTTCCTCAATTACATTAAATATCTTATAGTCAGTACAAACAATGATCAAAGCCTAGAATTACTCATTAGAGAAGTAGTGGAAATGGGGCGGAGAAGCAAGAGAGTGAGTGAGAGAGAGAGAGAGAGAGAGAGAGAGAGATTTGTGTTGTATTCCTATTTTAAATCTCCATTGCCATTCATGTGTGGGGGACAGTAATTTAGCTGGTAGTGGACAAAAGCAAAAATGAGCAAAAACAGATCCTTACCTGTGTGTACACTCTTCTCTCAGTCCCTCCAATCGCACTCTTTTCACTCTCCACCTGACATCAATTGTTCAAATGTTTGCTTCGGCATATTTACACTCTCAATCCATTGGTTCCTCAGGTGTAGTGGTGTGTCATTTCTCATAATCCACAGTGAGATACTCAAACAGAGTCACCTACTGGAGTGAAGCCAATGCCTATACAGCACTCAATACTGCTTGGTATTTTTTACATGTGTTCAGTGGCATACGGAAGACTGTGGAAGACTTTTGATTCTATCAACACTGCTTCTGGCTGTTTTAACTTTTAATGATAAATATCACTCAAAATATGCAATATAAAATTTTTCTGGATTCACTTCATACACGACTGACATCTGCTTCTTTTCTGATGTCATGCTCCCTATATTCTGAAGCTGTATAAACCTTGAGCTTCCACTAACTCTTACTTCCTGTTCAAGGTCACAACTGTCAGTGTTGAGGCAGCATTGTTAGGGGAGAGAGGGACAGGCCCAAAAATAGAGCCGATTTCTGTCCTTTGTCAAGCCAGCCATCTCCATTTCCCTGTGGGTCAGCGATACTGATCTAAGAAGCAGCCCCAGTGATAAAGATCACACATCGAGTGGGAAACCTCCCCCAGGAGTTAATTGAAGTCAAAGAGAGTCACACCAGCTCAGATCAGGCAGATGACCCATGCAGTGCACCATTTTCTTTTCTTTTTTTTTCTTTCTACTTTTTTTTGATCAATGCTCACTCCTAGTGTACTTTAAATAAACAGAAGCCCATGGAGATGCCTCTCAATGTCAGTGCTAATGTTTGAATCTCTTGAAACTCTGTGGGTCACCTTCCTGGGACTGATGAGCTACTGTGAGGATGGAGGAGGAATGCAGCATTTGTGGTCTTCTGCTATATGTTTAGAACCAGTGTTAAAAATACAAGCTGACATTATAGATTAAAAGATTTTAAAAAGAAGCAGTTTCTATTGTCATCAGATTATGAAAGATAAAAATGCCTTAATCCTGCTTGTATATTTTTATCAGTCACCTCTGCGAATTAACCTCTTTATAATCACAATACTACATTTTAAATAACATAAAAAATGTGTTCTCTTTCAAATGGAACTTTGACGTTGCATTTAGCATAACAGTATGTCAAGCGTCTTGCAGGCGTGACCGGTATCTGAAGCTTGTGTAAAATCATGCCTCTACTTATAGGTCTGCCATGATCAGGTGACGTGGCAATTAAGCGCGTCACATGATATATATATGGCACCTGTGAATCACGCCGCCAGGCTTATTATCTTTAGCGAGACTGCATGTCTGTTGTTTGTGTGACAATAAACGCTTAATTTCTACTCGATATTGTCTCAAAATCTCTAAATTTTCTAGCCCTTTTTTAGAAAAAAAAGAAAAGAAAAGAGAGGGAAGTAATGAGCGAGAAAGAATTCAGAAAGTGTGTTGTATTCACACCTCTGGGCAGAGGGAAAGTTCTCAGTGAGGGCAGCCGGAATGTAGGGGCAGACATCCTGTCGAGGCAGGGGCTAAGGCTCGGGGGTCCATATGGCAGAGGTTCGGACAAGCAGAAGTTTGTGTGTTCACCTCCGAGGAGACAAAACCCTGTGGTTCGCCCTCACTCCTCCCGCACCGTTAGGGTTGGACTCCGTGGTGCACACGTGGCCAAGGTCACGTCTATATGCTTTTCCCCCGATTTCTCTGCTCCCACAAGTTCTAGCGAGAGTCCGAGAAGCTTCTGACTCTAAAGGTAGCTCTTCTACTGGCCTGGATATCGCTCAACCGAGTGGGAGGTCTAAAAGCTCTCTCTGTTGCCCTCTCCTGCCACTGGATTAGCCAAGACCTTCCTGTATCCTAGGTCAGATAATAGTCCTAAAGTGCCTACATCGGCTGCCCACCCTGTGGTGTTGCAGCCTCCTTTCAGCCCTCCTCTGTTCCTCACATCGGAACAAGAGAGGATGCACCTGCTGTGTCCAGTAAGGGCTCTCTGTACTTACGTCCACCGTACCGGCCAGTGGCGTAAGTCTGAGCAGCCGCTGGTCTGCTTAGTCGGCGACAGTAAAGGTGATGCTGTGTCAAAGCAGCGCATCTCTAATTGGATAGTGGAAGCAATCTCTATGGCTTACGAGGCACATGGTCTCAACACGCCTCTGGGCATAAGAGCTCATTCCACTAGGGCGGTCGCCTCCTCACAGGCTTTGTCCAAAGGGGTATCCTTGCAGGATATTTGTGCTGCTGCAGGATGGTCTACGCTACACACATTACATGTTATTAAAGCCTGGATATTCATTCCACCCCGGGCTCGAGTGCCTTGCAGTGACCCTTGGGCTTGGGTATTTTTGAACAGGTCGTACCCTCTGTATGACGTAGTGGGTATTCCCGTTCCCATACTGTTATGCTAAATGCAACATCAAAGTTCCCTTTGAAAGGGGTTACGCATGTAACCCTGTTCCCTGAGAAGAGAACAAGACATTGCATTGCTCTGTCATACCAGGGTGGGACTGTGAATTGTGTCTTCGCTTCAGATAATAGAGGCTGGCGGCGGGGTTCACAGGTGCCATATATATATCATATGATGCACTTAATTGCCAAGTCACCTGTTCATGGCAGGCCTGTAAGTAGAGGCATGATTTTGCACAAACTTCAGATACCGGTCACGCGCACAAGGCGCTTTCCATACTGTTATGTTAAATGCAACGTCTCGTTCCCATCTCAGGAAACAGGGTTACATGTGTAACCCCGATGTTACTTTGCAAAGTCTCACTTCAGGATTATGTCTGTAACCATTGCAAGCATTTATCTATCTGTTTTGGATAGTGCTTTGACCTTTATGTTTCTGAATATTGCATATACATTGGTTTAAATATACTGTACTGCACTTGCTTTTATTTTAATGACAGAAGACTACAAAATCCCTGTCAGAGAGGGTTTCAAATAACTTTAGGGATGCTAACTGTAAACTATTGCAAGAACCACTGAAGGATCATTGCTTTAAAATGTTAAAAGGCAGTTCAGGATAACAACTCAAAGGTTTTACATCCAAAAAAACCCCTTTCAACTGATATCAGAAGATATACCAGTGTGCCTGAGTAAATTTTGCTGACAATATAGGACTAGGATAGGCTAGGACTATATTAACTTAAGTCATTTACATACAAAAGGTACTTTATAAACAAGAATAAGCACTGAGTTGTCCTCTCACAGACTGCATAGCCCATCCTATAAATCTAAAATTTTAGCTGCTGATTGCATTATTACTTGAATCTGACAGCAATCAATCCCTATATCTGAATTATGTATGCAGCATCCACACTTAATTACTCATTACACTGTGGTGCTCTCTCAACACCTACAATGTCCCCGTGACATGTTCAAAGAGGATGCTGGGGATTAATGCCTTTGCACAGGTCCGGATGGTTCTGCCATCTAACTTCATGCACCAATAATGAGACATGATGGAAGCCCCTGTCAACATGTCATGATAGGAAATGAAGATAGATAGAGTGTTGGATGGAAAGTGATTTTGTTGAGCAGAAAGTTAAGAGATGTTGCTGTGTTATAGGTGGGTGTGATTACTGCCTGTTCACAGAGCTGGAATGTACTGTAGTTACTATAAAGATGAAGCTATTAGGGGCTAATAGACTGCTATTTTCTAGTTGATGTCTTTTTAACTATCTTCAGCGAATGGGTCGGTGGGTGTTTTGGGGGGAGGCTGGTTGCAACACATTTTTTGTTGAATTAAGGTAATGTATGAAGGTAATGCCACTTATACCACAGATAGAGTATTCTAATAGGATTCTATTTATAACTGAATATAAGAAAGAAGAAAGACAAAATGAAAGCTTAGTATTACCAGCAAGAACAAGGCTAAGAAGGCACACATTTCACACAACACGCTGAAGAAGTGTGTATTGATCTTGGTCAACTAAGAAACTTAATATATAAAACATGTGGACACATGCAGTATGTGTGTCATAAAAAAAGCGCTCACCCCAACATCAGGAGACTGTGAGTTTTAAATCCTGTCCATGGCCTAAAGTCTAGAGAGCAAAGCTAACCGTGCTCTCTAGGTGGAATGGATTGCACACTCTCTCTGCTGTGTCAATCAGAGAGAAACTAGTCAATTGTGGTTGTTTGTAAGCTCTGGTATGTGGGTAGATAGTGCTTTCCACTGTGAGTGTTTTGCTGCAGTGTGACACTACATGAGGACTAGTTTGAAGAGATACAGCAGCTGGCTTCACATGTCTCAGAAGAAAAAGGAAGCATATGCTAGCTAGTGAATGGAAATTAGCTAATGATTAATACTGGGAAGAAAAAAAATGTGGATGGGGACGGGGACGGGGGACGGAACGGGACGACAAACCCCAAGATTAAAGCTTCCACATGTTACTACAGTAAAATAGATAGCTACACTTTTAATGAGAAAAACAATATGCTAATATTTTTTTCCCCGTCAAATGATGTTAAACAATGTGCAGTGTACTTATTACCATAACCATAAAACAGAACACCATAACCATAAAATTAACAGAACCACACTGAACACTAAATACAACTAACATGTAATCCCCATCCATCCATCCATCCATTTTCTGTATCGCTTATCCTACACATAATCACGGGAAGACTGGAGCCTATCCCAGGTGTCTCAAAGCAGTGAACACCCTGGATGTGATGCCTAACTATAGCAGGGTACAATCGCACACACACTCATACATTCATTCACACACTACAGACAATTTAGAGATGCCAATCAGTCCACAAGAGATGTCTTTGGACTGGGGGAGGAAACCAGAGTTTCCCAAAGGAAACCCCCAAAGTATGGGGAGAACATATATACTCCATGCACACAGGGCAGAGGCAGGAAGCGAACCCCCAACCCTAGAACCCTATAAGAACAATATAATGTAATAAATAAAGCAATTGCACTTGGATAAAGCAGAACTACTCCACACTTTCCACATTTGGTCTCTATTTAAAATTTCATTATGAATTTGCCAAGTCTTAACTTCATTGCCATGGACAAGAGTTTGTTGGACTAAACTGCTGAAGCTACATTTTTTTCTGCAGCTTATGCATAGTGTCACTCATCCTAAAGGAGACTTGTAAGTGATGTAAATGATGAATGTCACGTCCATCCATCATCAACACATAAGCGTAACTGGATAACATACTTGGTTTCCTACAACAGCACTGTGCCAAGGCAGGAATTGTGCATTTCAATCACCTTTGATGGGTTACGAGGAGCCTGACAGCAGCATTAGCTGTCAAGCACCCTTTTGATCTTCCCTGAAGATATTTTAAGTGCTGGCCTTACTGTGCAGTATGATTTTGTATGTGCTAATAGCTTTGGGACTAAAGAGATAAAAAGGCACAGGGCAGACAGCAAGAACAAGCAAACTTGGTATTGTCCTTTCACACACACACACACACACGCGCACGCGCACACACAATACCTGACCGAGCCCTTAGTTTCAGCTCTGGGTGATTTTAATTTGTCAAAACTGTTTACCGGTATGTGCCAGGCTATTACCACTGTGTCATCTGGGGAGTAGATAGGTAATGAAGGATAGGCAAAAAAAGATAAACTAAGAGAGAAAAAATAGACAGGAAAGGGGAGGGGGGATTGGAGGGATGTTGTGTAGGGGAAAAAAGGGAGCAGGAATGAATTCATTGTTCATCTTTCCTCACAAATCAATTACATCTACATGCAAATCAGGCCAGTTCTCTATTTGTGATGCATAACACAGATATTTACTGGGTGGAGGAGAGAGGACATCAAAATTTGGGCTAATAAAATGCCATGTCATATTTGAGTCCTCTGTACAGCTGCGATATATGCAGACATAGCAGTCATACATTGTTACTTGTGTTATCTATGCTTACTGAGTTAGGATTGAGAACTTTTTCTGAATTTTAAACTATGTTATACTATAAACATGGATTGCATATTAGATTATCACTAAAAACAAGTTAATGTCATAGTGTCATATATCAAGGAGTTCCCATCAGCCACTGCACTGTACTACAATATGTCACATGACCACTTGCACCTGAATCGCGTTTCTGTTAACAAGCACTCATATATATAGTCACTGTTTGTACTGTTTGTCCTGGTCTCACGTAATTGTCTTCTATGCTTTTGTCCACGCTTCCATGTTTAGTTTTTGCCACAGTATTTTGCCAAGTTGTCTTAGTGTCTTTGTTTTGTTGTTTGTTTGTTTAAATAAAACATTGAATATCTGTGATTGCTTCCACATCAACCTTGAAACGTGACACATAGCTCAATACTCATTCATGTAAGAAACAATTGCATTACCATGAGACACCAGATCATAGTTCATAATGTGGTACAAAGTATTATCAAAACGGATTTCATCTTCCTCTTGCTCTGGGATGTGCTGCCTAACAACCAGAAACTGAGGATGACTTTGACAAATTCCACAAGCAGAGCCATCAGCTGCCTGGCCCAGTGCCAGACAGGTCCAGTCATGCTTTGCTGGTTCCATGACTTCAGGGAATCAATCGCTATCTCTATTTGTAATCCATATGTCACTGTTCTCTGAACAGCCATTTTATAGTGCTGTTTCTCCTCCCTGTCACTGACTGAAAACTTTATGAATAAATCATTGGATGGACACACACACACACACACACACACACACACACACAGTTCAGTGCATTGTGTTTAAATCAATTGATCCAGTAAGAAGTAAGTGATTTACTATGGGTGTCATAGACCAAACCTGTGCCAGAACTATTGAACTGATAAAAGCAGCATCTAAAATGCTACTTTTTAATAAATATATCTCAATATTACAATTCGTTTTTATAAAATAAACAGCAGCATCTCTATCCTAGCCAACCACACATATCTAATCTACTCCAGTACATTGCAGACAACATGATGAAACATGGTTCTCACAGGTACTGACATTCACCAGTATTACAAGCATAAAGAAAGAAATGCCCCAGAGGCCCGCTATGAACATGAAAACCACTCACAATCCATTCACATGTAAATGTCACCAAGTGTCCTCCAGAACCAGAAAGGTGTAATGAAGCTGCACATTAATCCTGACCCAGGAGCAGCGCAAATATGTACCATTCCTATTCCAATACAAAATATCAGACATACACATCAATCAAGCACTAATGGCCAAATGTACCCATTAGCAGTGTTTGAATTGTGTCAAAGGTCTTGTGTTAAAGTTCTTGGTTGAAATTTTTGCTTTATTTATGGTTTCAATATAAAATAAATGAATGAATAAATACATACATTTACAACGTACCCTGATTACATATATATATATATATATATATATATACATACAGTGCCTTGCGAAAGTATTCGGCCCCCTTGAACTTTTCAACCTTTTGCCACATTTCAGGCTTCAAACATACAGATATATATATATAAAAAAAAAATTGTGAAGAATCACCAACAAGTGGGACACAATTGTGAAGTGGAACGAAATCTATTGGATTTTTGAAACTTTTTTAAGTAATAAAAAAATGAAAAGTGGGGCGTGCAAAATTATTTGGCCCCCTTGCGTTAATACTTTGTAGAGCCACCTTTTGCTGCGATTACAGCTGCAAGTCGCTTGGGGTATGTCTCTATCAGTTTTGCACATCGAGAGACTGAAATTCTTGCCCATTCTTCCTTGCAAAACAGCTCGAGCTCAGTGAGGTTGGATGGAGAGCGTTCGTGAACATACTGTCTATGCTTTTCATACTTTCTCTCAGTGTTATGAAGAATGTAAACAGAACTAGTATTCTAGTTTCAATGAAACACCAGGGGACCCCCAGCTTTATTATGTTGGGCCTTATGGGAATCCGGGACCTCCCCGGCCTCTACTCAATTCGAAATCTACCCATTAATATTAATATGCACATTTTTAGGATAACCAGCACCTTTGAACATGATCAGCTTTCTGTACTGAACTAGTACAACAATTGTCCACAATCCAAAATAGTAAAAAATAATGGCTTTAAATAAATAAATATAAATAAATAAATAAGTAAATAAATAAAAATTCACTGAGAACAATTTTTCTACCAATTTATCACCATGGTATCATCAAAAACCTGTACAAATGTGCTGAGTTTTGTTGAGCCATGTACTTAATCACCAAGAGGGCACATTTATAAAGGTGCTGACAGGCAGAAAAGGTCTTTTCAGTGAAGGGGGTGTGGTTGACAAGGACACGTCTGCTTCTCTGTCCTCATTTAAATCCCATGGAGAAGGCCGCGACACAGAATCAACCTTCATTAGTATCACCCGCTGCAAAGGAGAGGAATTAATTGTCTTTCTCTTAATGACAAGGTACATTAATGTCTGACAAATCGTAACCATCTGTGTTTATATTGTTTCCTATGCAGTGAACTTGTGTGTGTTTATATGTATATATACAGTATACCCTCACTTTTTTGTAAATATTTTGTAAATATTTGATTATATCTTTTCATGTCCCCGCAACGCTGAAAAGGCCTAAGTGGTAGAAGATGGATGGATGGATATTTTCATGTGACAAAACTGAAGAAATGACACTTTGCTAAAATGTAAAGTAGTGAATGTACAGCTTGTGTAACAGTGTAAATTTGTCTAAACTAAATGTCTAAACTGCTGACAACAAAAGTGAGTACACCCCTAAATGAAAATGTCCAAATTGGACCCAAAGTGTCAATATTTTGCCACCATTATTTTCCAGCACTGCCTTAACCCGCTTGGGGATGGAGTTCACCAGAACTTCACAGGTTGCCCCTGGAGTCCTCTTCCACTCCTCCATGACAACATCACAGAGCTTGTGGATGTTAGAGGCCTTGTGCTCCTCCACCTTCCATTTGAGGATGCCCCAGCGGTTTAAATATTAATGACTGTGTGTTGAGTTATTTTTTATTATGTACTTTACGTTGTAGCATGGTGTCATTTCTTCAGTGTTGTCACATGAAAAGTTATCAAATATTTAAAAAATGTGAGGGGTATACTCACTTTTGTGAGATACTGTATCTATAGTTTCTCATGTGAGTTGCACAGCAATGTGCAATCTGATTTCATTTGGTTATGAGGCCTATAGTAAATGCAGATAGACTACTTTAAGTTGGACCGCAGCTATGTGAACAAGTTGCAACTTGGACTAAAGAGAGAAAAAGAGGGAGGAGGAAAAATATCATGCCAGGGTTAATGAGTAAAAAGAAATGGAAGAGGGCAGAGGTACTGTTTGATCCGAGTTTACTGTGAACTGGAAGGTAGGTAATCACGTCACGTAGATGATAATCTTGAGGGTGAACCATGAAAGGTAAGGCTAACTCTGCATTGGCAGAAAAGGAGCAGATGATAAAAGGCAGGTGAGGATAGGGCTCTCTACTGACGTCTTGATCTATTTTCTGAATTATTTCCAGGAGTCTTTTAGGGCAAAACACATCCATAAATCTTCTCGCAAGGCACATTGTGTGTCTATGTATTTGTGTCAGTACATTTATGTTTGCATATATTTTTTACTTTTAGTGAGTCCTAAGCCCCTTTTTTAAAGGGCAGACACACTGATTAATTGCATCTTTGTATAAAGCAATATTCAACATTATAAAAGCAACATTCAACTCTGTAACTCCCTTGACACTCAGTCAAGTATGTGACATACATATGACAATAATTGTATATTTCTAGAGCTCAAGTACAAACAAACCCCTTTTTTAACTTCAGTATCTACACACCATGACAGACTCTTTTCTATAGTCTGTATGACTGATCAAGACGTTGTAATTGGATATCAACAATGACTAATCCAGACAATACAGGACGATGTCTCCAAAGTCTCCATACATAGGGGCAATGAACACTTTTTAGCCAAATGTCTTCCAATATGTTTTATACTTAGTTTATATTGGGGTTTTTTTCAGATAGCTTTTAAAAATGCATTTGATGAAAGAAGAACATATTGAAATCATTCTCATGGCTGGACAGGGAAGCTGTCACAAGGTTACAGGAATCATGGCAAACACATCACACACTTCACTGTTGCCAAACTTATTACCAAATTCAAAAAGATTGGAAGTGTTGTGGACCAACCGAGACGTGGATGTCCTCAAAATCCCCTGACAAATGCACAATTTGGGGACACCCTTTTGCATTGTAATTTATAGTAATTGTGAAATAGCTTAATAACAAAACTAATATTTACTATTTACTTATTTTTCCTACAGTTAAAAGAAATAAGAGCAGCGTACCAAATATGTAGAATTATGAATCTAGTGATTCATAATCTTGATGTAAAATGTGCACAGTAACATGTGTAGAAATGTTGTCATTGCTAAAAGAAAAAAATATACTATTTAATAAGTAAAAAACTGGTTTGATCTTAAACTTGAGTTACTGAATGTCGCATATTTTCTGTGTCTCTGAACGGTTTTCCTTTAGATTCTCGGGATTCTTCATGCCAGTAAGTGAACTGGTCACTCTAAATTGCTGCTAAGTGTGAATGTATTTGTGCATGGTGCCCTATGATGGACTGGTGTCCCATCCAGTATATATTCCCACCACATGTCCAGTGTTCCCGAGATATAGAGACATAGTCTCCACTGAGACCCTGAGAAAAATAAAGCAGTTATTGAAAATTAATGAATGAATGAATAAGGTCATGTCATATTTTAACAGATTTTTAAGCCCTAATGACACACTCCCAATTGGCTATATACAAGGAAATTTATGACTTGTGAAAATTTATAAGAAAATTTATGATTTTAGTTGGGATGAAGGAACTTTTCATGATATACAATAAAATGTTATATCATCAGAATTATGACAGAATTGAATAATAAGACCAAGGTCAAGGACAAGGAATTTACATAACATTTATCCAGAATGGTGGACAAAATTTGAGTCAGGGAACTGCAAAGATTCATAACCTGAAGGACAATAGACAAATGCTACTTTGTATAAGTGTTAAAAACCTAACTGTGTAAAGAATACAAAATGCAATAAATCTGAAGATGAGAGTCTTTAGCACCTTTTGGGATAGAATAGGGCTATGTCCCTAAATCTCTAAAATTAGCAGTTATTAAACCATTGATAAAAAAACCTGACCTTGACCCGTCTCAATTATCCAATTATAGACCAATATCGAATCTCCCCTTCATCTCTAAGATTCTAGAAAAGGTAGTAGCAAAACAGTTATGCTCATACTTAGAAAGGAACAACATTCATGAAATATATCAGTCAGGATTTAGACCTCATCACAGCACAGAGACAGCACTAGTTAAAGTAGTAAATGACCTTCTTCTGACCTCTGATCAGGGTTGTGTCTCGCTGCTTGTGTTACTAGACCTTAGTGCAGCTTTCGATACCATAGATCACACTATTCTCCTTGATAGATTAGAAAATGTTGTTGGTATTAAGGGAACAGTCCTCTCCTGGCTCAGGTCTTATCTGACCGATCGTTATCATTATTATTATGTTGGATGTTAACTAACTTCCTTTTACTTAATTCTGATAAAACAGAAATACTTTTATTAGGCCCACGTGTAGCTAGAAGTAATCTTCCTGACTACACAGTAACTCTGGATGGTCTTTCTGTTTCATCATGTACAGCAGTTAAAGACCTCGGAGTGATTATTGACTCCAGTCTATCATTTGATGCTCATGTAGATAATATTACTAGGATAGCGTTCTTTCATCTCAGAAATATTTCTAAGATAAGAAACATATTGTCACTACATGATGCAGAAATACTGGTTCATGCATTCGTCACCTCTAGATTAGATTACTGTAATGCCTTACTGTCTGGATGTTCCAGTAAGTATATAAATAAACTCCAGTTAGTCCAGAATGCAGCTGCTAGAGTCCTTACTAGAACTAGAAGATACGACCATATCACCCCGATCTTATCCACACTGCATTGGCTCTCGGTAAAATTTCGCATTAAGTTTAAAATACTTTTATTAACCTATAAAGCACTACACGGTCTTGCACCACAATATCTAAGCGACCTTCTGGTTTTATATGATCCGCCACGCCTACTCAGATCAAAAGATGCAGGCTATTTGATATTACCTAGAATAGTGAAGTCTACAGCAGGGGGAAGAGCCTTCGCTTATAGAGCCCCACAGTTATAAAACAGTCTTCCTATTAGTGTTCGGGACTCAGACACAGTCTCAGTGTTTAAGTCTAAGCCTTAAAAACTTTGTTATTTTTACTCAAGCTTACCCTGACTAGATTATATCGCACTACTTCACAATCCTAATCGTTTTTCTCCCTCTCTCTCTCTTTTTGCCGAGCCCCACACGAATTTATGGAGATATTGGAGATCCAGATCCCCTCTGCCTCTGGATGAGCCCAAATCTTCTGCTGGGACTACGGCTGCTCCTAAGGCCATACTTCTCATTTTTCACATTATCTGTGTTACATTCACATTCTGTGTTACCCAGATGAGGATGGGTTTCCCTTCTGAGTCGGGTTCCTCTCAAGGTTTCTTCCTCAAAAAACATCTTAGGGAGTTTTTCCTTGCCACCGTCGCCACTCAGTGGCTTGCTCAGTTGGGATAAATTCCATTTGTTTTCTACCTGTTTGTCTCTGTTTATCTGTTCCTGTTTGTCTCTCTTTAGATGTTTCTGACTGTTCATACCTGTTTTTTATTTCTGTAAAGCTGCTTTGAGACAATGCCTATTGTAAAAAGCGCTATACAAATAAAATTGAATTGAATTGAATTGAATAGAGAAATGGGGTCATTCAGAGTGGAGGAGGAATCTTGTTCCATCACTGAGGATCCAAGTTGAAGTAGCTACTATGTCTTTCACTACAAGCATGTTTAGATCTGAAAGAAGGACTACCTTGGTTCATTAAAAATGTTAAGTTGAAGTTGAAGACCAGAATTGGTATGCAGCTGTGCATTATGATCACTCTGTCTGAACATTATATCCTGAGCCACCACCAGCCTTATAAGTGAATCACTGACATTCTCAGATGATGTGGCACAGTGCAGCAAGAAGACATTTGATAAACAAATTTGAGTGTTTAAAACACAATATTCAACATAAATTTGATGGGAAAAGGTGTGCACCCAATAACATACCATTTGACGGCTGTAATCATAAAAAGAATGTTGAAAATGTCCCTGCTTCTGAGTGTGAAAACACTATATTAGGATGCAGTGGGCTGTGAGAAGTGGCCTGACACCAGTGCATGCATACAGAGTGTGAGATTTCAGACTAATGTGATGCTCTCAGCGATGTATGAAAGTTGTCAGGGTGTCAAATCTTGGGCCTGACCAGGCCAGGCTAAGACACATTGTGTGAAGTTTCCCTGGGGCTACAGTAAAGGCCTTAATAACCCAATATAAATGGCACCACCCATGTGGTGATGGCAACATAACCATAATACTGACAGCTTGCATTTAAGATGGCAGCTTTTCAAAAGCAGATTGTGTGAGTCTAAGAGAGAGACAGAGAGACAGAGAGAGAGAGAGAGAGAGAGAGAGAGATTAAAACCTAGAGTGCCTGTTTGCATATATAACAATAACCTGCTGAAGTTGACATGGTTTGTGACAAGGAGAATTCAAAATTTAGATATTTTTAAGTTGAAGTAAGAGACAGCATGGCAAAATCCTTGAAAGGCTTGCAAAGACACTTGAGTAAGGAGATGGGAGGGGATAAGAAGAAAATTGCCAGGGAGAATATCATAAAGAGGCACCATGCTGCTGGAATGAAATTGAGAGGAGAGAGGCTGAACATGGCATCCTGCTGTCACAATCTCAGCTGAGTGAAACCATCTACACAAAGAACTGCGTGAGCAGAGGTGGGCTGCATAGGCAGACCTCAACTAAATGCAACAGCCCAGCATGTAGCAGCATCAAGATACATTCTTACTCCAAAGCTAATTGAATGTTTCTTAGACCCCTCTCTTCCAATTAATCATGCTGTAGACCCCGTAACAGCAGTATTGAAGGCACTGCAAGCTCACTGGTAAGGAATGCTGCAGAATTCAGTTTCAGGTGTGTGAATATGCTGAGAGATAGAGGAAAAAGAAAGGGCCAGGGAGTTCTCTCATCTAATCAAAACAATGTCTCCGCTGACATTTGAGACTCTGTGTTACCTACCAAAAGGCCTTGACTCTGCCACAGTGACATTTAGACCAGAAGGGAAACTTTGAATGTTAGATTATCCACTCTACATTGCATGCCATCAATCAAGTTGGGGTCTGGATCTTAAATGGAAACTTCAGGCAGGTCTCGTGGGATGTATTTAATCTCCTTACAGATAGGCCTAGTCAAGATCAGACAGGTTTAATTTGATAATCTCTAAAGATATTAAGTCTGTCTTTGAAGGATATTACTAAGTGCACTTTAAAGTGTTGTTTCTATGAACTTTATACTTAGAGAATTCTTGTTATATATAATGTATTAAATTTACAGTTACAGTAATTTCTTGGTCTTTAATTTGTACTCTTGGGTTGTGTTGCACCCAGTTTTTTGTTTGTTCTTACTTTCTCATTTTTCTAACAGCCATGTAATTCATTTTACATGATTTACACTAATCATTATTGTCAAGTTTGACACTGAAGCTAGCTGTCATGTGTATTCCTTCTACACTGGCCATTTTACAATGAAAACTAATATTTGTCCTATGATGTTAGTATCATGCTAAGGCCACTTATTTCCATGTAAATAGGTAGGGGTCAAGAAACAGACCTCCCTGTGCAACATGGTACCTTGGAAGCATGGAGCTGAAAATAGGCTTTATTACATCAAATAGTTTTCAGACATGATGCACAACAGCAAGCAACATCTCTCAGCTACCAACCGTCAGCGTGACCTTTTCAGTATTCATTTCCTGGTCACATCAGAGGTCCCTTAGCCAGGCAGAGGAAGGGGAATTTGCAGGTGTGTTGTAACATCTCAAAGTGCTTTGGTAGGGGAAAAGGTGGAGGAGGTCAGCAACCTCCAAGGTGCACCAGACTTATCTGACAATTGAAATGAGATGAGATCTCCCAGCAAACAATCTTCAAACAATCTTTAATGTCAGCTAATCTCATTGTGGGAGGAAATTGTGTTGTGGGTGAAATGATGTGAGTGGGAGGGTAGGTGAATGTAGAATATAGAGTGGAAAGGGTAAGTAGGAATTATACCATGTATGCCAAATGCCAAAGTCAAATTTCACACTGTTTAAGTTTTAAAACCCCAAACATTACATTCATAGTTCAAGCAGTGCATTAAAAAAGAAAAAAAATATTGCTTTTCTTAGCTACGAAAGATGTGAAAAGACTAATCTTTATTGCCATGAAGGACATTTAAAACTGTTCATTTATTGTTTAAGATATAATAATATAATAACTTACAACCAAGGATTACATTGATGATTTGCATTATTGTGCATATCTGTGATGAAACAGCCCAAAGACTCTGTTTAATACTGCACACTGTTTAGTAAGCAATGTTCCATGAAACCTTTGTCACGGCGGCCACGTTCCGTGATGTAAGGGAAGATAAGGCAGATACAGGTGCAGTATGAACAGTTGTTTTATTAAAAGAGAGATTGGCAGACAAATCCAAATCGTAATCCAAAAATGTAATCCAAAAAAAGTACCTTTAAAAAGTACCTCCAAATCTTGTGTGAAGGGATTCGCTTTAAACATCCCCTAGTTCTATTGTTCAGGGTTTCTAGTAACATTTTAATGACAGCAAAAATAACTACCTGAACCATGTATTAGACCTCAAGTTCAAGTTCAAGTTCCCTTCATTGCCATTTCAACAATATACAACTGGTACAGTACACAGTGAAATGAAACAACGTCCCTCCAAGACCATGGTGCTACATAAAACAACATACTAACCACATGAGACAACACAGAACTAAATAACATCTACAAATTTTTATATAAAGTGCACATGTAAATGTGTGCGAACAACACAAGACAGTACAGTAACTACTAAAACAGGACAATAGGCACAGTAAGTGACAGTGTAGCGCCGACCAGTAAAGAGTTTTAGAGCGAAGTATCTGAGATACAGTGCATCCTGAAAGTATTCACAGCACTTCACTTTTTCTTATGTTTCAGCCTTATTCCAAAAAGGATTAAATTCATTATTTTCCCCAAAATTCTGCAAACAATATCCCATAATGACAACGTGAAAGAAGTTTGCTTGAGATCTTTGCAAATTTATTAAAAATAAAAAATAAAAAGCACATGTACATAAGTATTCACAGCCTTTGCCATGAGACTCAAAATGAGCTCAGGTTCATCCTTTGTCCACTGATCATACTTGAGATGTTTCTACAACTTGATTGGAGTCAACCTGTGGTAAATTCAGTTGATTGGCCATGATTTGGAAAGGCACACACCTGTCTATATAAGGTCCCACAGTTAACAATGCATGTCAGAGCACAAACCAAGCCAAGAAGTTCAAAGAATTGTCTGGAGACCTCCGAGACAGGATTGTATCGAGGCACAAATGTGGGGAAGAGTCCAGAAACATTTCTGCAGCATGGAAGGTCCCAATGAGCACAGTGGCCTCCATCATCCATGAATGGAAGAAGTTTGGAATCAGCAGCACTCTTCCTAGAGCTGGCCGCCCGGCCAAAGAAGTCAGGGACCAAAAACCCGACGGTAAATCTGACAGAGCTCCAGCGTGTGGAGAGAGGAGAACCTTCCAGAAGAATAAACATGTCTGCAGCACTCCACCAATCAGGCCTGTATGGTAGTGGCCAGAAGGAAGCCACTCCTCAGTAAAAGGCACATGACAGCCCATCTGGAGTTTACCAAAAGGCACCTAATTGAATCTCAGACCAAGATCAAGGCAAAGATTGAACTCTTTGGCCTGAATGGCAAGTGTCATGTCTGGAAGAAACCAGGCACCACTCTTCACCTGGCCAATACCATCCAGTACAGTGAAGCATGGTGGTGGCAGCATCATGCTGTGGGGATGTTTTTCAGCAGCAGGAACTGGGAGACTAGTCAGGATCGAGGGAAATATGAATGCAGCAATATACAGCGACATCCTTGATGAAGACCTGCTCCAGAGCTCTCTGGACATCACACTGGGGCGAATTTTCATCTTCCAACAGGACAACGACCCTAAGCACACAGCCAAGATAACAAGCGAAGATAACAGTACAGCCATGATAACAGCCAAGAGAACAGGACAACTTTGTGAATGTCCTTGAGTGGCCCAGCCAGAGCCCAGACTTGAACCCGATTGAACATCTCTGGAGAGATCTGAAAATGGCTGTGCATTGACGCTTCCCATATAACCTGATTGAGCTTGAGAGATACTGCAAAGAAGAATGGGAGAAACTGCCAGATAAAGAGTCAAGAAATTGAATATAATAAAAAAGATAGGCTGTTGGTTCTGCACCAGTCTGTTAACTGCTGCACCTCCTCTCTGTTTGCTGACTCATCATTCTTGCTGATGAGACTCACCACGGTCGTGTCATCGGCAAACTTGATGATGTGATTGGAGCTGTACATTGCTGCACAATCGTGAGTCAGCAGAGTGAACAGCAATGGACTGAGCACACAGTCCTGTGGAGCTCCTGTGCTCAGTGTGGTGGTGCTGGAGATGCTGTTCCCAGACTCCCAGTCAGGTAGTCTAGGATCCATTTGCAGATGGTGGTGTTCAGGCCGAGTAGGTTCAGCTTTTCAATCAGGTGCTGAGGAAAGATTGTGTTGAATGCTGAACTAAATCAATAAACAGCATTTTAACGTACAGTAAGTGTCCTCAGTTACAGTTTAGAATGTTTCAGTAGTGTCAGTTTGGGTTTGGCCCTGAGGACAGGCTATGGAGTGAGAGAGGTTACTCTCTGATGTGCAGTATTAAAGAGAACCTTCTGAGTTGGATTGATTCAGGAAGTAAGCTGAGTCAATGGCTTCCTATATCAGTTGTGTGCATGGCCACATGTGCACACCCTCCAGAATTAATCTGCACACACTGCTAACACCCTCCGTCCACATGTAGAGTGCCAACCCACTGCTGGGCACAATAACACACACACAATTTAGAGATGCCACTCAGCATACAGTGCATATCTTTGGACTGGGGAAGAAACCAAAGTACAAAGAGGAAAACCTGAAGCACGGATAGAACAAACAACATCCACGCACAGGAAGAAATCAAAGATTCACTTACCCTGGAGGTGTGAGGCAAATGTGCTAACCACTAAGCCACCATGCCTTTCTGACAATATACATATGGGTGACAAATTAAACATGATGTGTGCCACCATGAACTGCCAGAACAGCTTCAGTGAATTCTTGGCATAAAGTCTCTTTTAATGTGAAGGAGCACCAGGAGCACTATTCTTTCAAAACATATACCTTCAGTTGGTATTTTGATGATGTTAGTAGAAAGCTCTCTTAACATATCAGTCCAAAAACTTATATTGGTTTTCAACTGGGTCAAGACCTGGTGAGCGTGAAGGCCACAGCATATAATTGACATCTTTTTCATCCTCATCAAACCATTCAGTGAGCCCTCATGCCTTGTGGATGGGGACATCCTTGAATAGTTCACTCCCATCTGAATAAAAATGTTTTATTGGAGTATAAAGGTGATCAGTTAAAACTTGTATTGGTTTAAAGTGAATCTTCTGTCTAAAGGGACAAATGGACCTAAGTCATGCCTGCAAAATGCCCCCCTACAGCATAACATAGTCACCTTTTTCTTTTGTCACCCAACTGTATTTCTGGTGCAATTAAAATAGTTGTCAGACAAGAGATAAAGGCTTTGAATATACAGAAATCAATTCAGTTTGATGGAAGAGTTCCTTATTAAAAAAGAAAATCTGTTATTACCGAGTAATAACTGCTCAATGCTAAACAGAAGGGCAATCAGAATACATACAATTGTTTAAAGGTATGAAATAGAATGACCCATTAAATGTTATATACTCATTCAAAATACTTTATGCGTTATGACAAGATATATTCTAGGGTAGAGTTTTTGAAAAGCTGGATAAAAAAGTTAAGAAAAACAACACAAACAAGTGCACGTCTGTGATTCTAAATAAAGGCAGATAATTTATTACTGCACTCTAATATAAAATCATTTCCCCTGGAATTTAAAATAGCCTATACGATGTGAGCCTCTTGGCTTCAACATGGCTTCAAGGAGGTACTTAGTTGACTCATAAGAGGAATCTGCACATACATTAAATGCATATCTGTTTCAGAACTTGTGGGAAATATCCTCTATATATTTATAAAGCACTAAACTGTTTGCTATCCAAATGGTTTAGTGGTTGTTTGAATTCTAGGTCTTGAGGGACCGCTGCATGTGAAGCAAGCGCTCATTCTGAATTTAAAATACATTTCAACACTTCTCAAAATTCAGCCATAAAATTCTCTCCCAGGGACAAAGCATCTGCTTTCGCCTGGCCCTATATGCTAAAAATGAATAACAGATGAAGTCAGTGGAAAATGCAGGGCCATTGGATGCAAAGCCATTTCCAGCTAAAGAATTTTATTTAAACCAAAATGTTAACAAAACGAAATTACCTACACCTGAAATGGCAAAGAATAATGAAAAATAATGAATAGTGAAAATAATGCCATTAGTTCCATTATTTAATTTCCCTTCAAATGAGTTTATCTCTCTTTCTCCATCAGCTTTATTGCTATTTCCAAGCACACATATTCATTGTGTTTCAGGCACACACTGTTCAAAGCTTTACCAAACAAATCAATACTTTCAATTGGAATAATACAACTAATGGCTCCCATTCAGGGCTTTCTATCTCATTTTGAAGGTAGCAAATGTGGACCTATTTAACCACACAAAAACAAATGAATAGGAGGTAATTGGAAAATGTATTGTGCTTCTGTTGACCGATTTAAAGCTCTGTCTGCAGCCACATGGGTTTTTTGTGATACATGTTAGCTGAATTAATATTTGTCTATTTACGTGAATGTTCAGATTTTTGTATGATAATTTAGTGCCCAGATAACAAGCTGCAGAAAACTAATTACAGATCATTTTAACGCCATTGTTCATTGAAATGCTTTGAAAATTGCATACTGGCCATACATATAAAAATATACTCATTTCAATTACTATAGTCATCTTTCTAATTCTAATGCTAATATGTAAGTACTTATTAGCAAGTTATAATAATTTACAGTGAAATGGGTTAAAATTAACCTGGAACATGTTTTATCCTTGTAATATGTTTTTTTTTTTTATCACCATAGTGAAGAACATACAGAGTGAAGCAAATTAAGACATCTAACAAAATCAATGAAATAGGTTTATGCTTTACACCTGATCCACACTTCAGCCATGTGCATAGTTCTTACATGACCTCTGAAGAGTGACAGTGAGTGTTAGAAGTTGCCACTAAATACTCTCCACCTAGATAGTTAATCACCCAATCAACCTTGCCTTTTGTCAAAGTCGCCTCTGCTGGAACATCTCTTGTTGCAATCTCTTCTTCATCTCTATCTCTATCAGGCCTGGGAGACAGGGAGGGAGGAAGAGAGAATGAGTGGGGTGGGGAAGTTGGTTTGCTTAATCTACTGATTCAATTCTTGCCGATGCTTGTTGCTCCCCTTCTATGTCACTAAGGGCAAATGGAGCATGCAGCCAAAACGGCCAGACCAAATCACATTTTTCCTCTGAAGTTTGTTTCTCTCTAACACATCTCTCTCACTCACTGTCTATATTTCTTTGTCTTTTTTCTCCAGTGAGTTTTCTCCTACCCCAATCCAAGAATGAAGCTCTTTATATTCTAAGCATCATATATTTCTCTCTCTTCTCTCTCTCTCTCTCTCTCTGCCTCTCATCTAATGAAATCATGCCCACTTGCTTCACCCACTATATTACTCTGTTATGTATGCACAGTCACTGGTGCTGCCACATAATGTGCAAACAGTCATCCAACATATTTGCACACTTACAACATGGACCCTTGCAAGGTTCCTCAGAGCAAATACTTGAGTTACAAACACAATTATTTCTCAGATCCTGGAAGATTCCTTGTTATTTAAACAAAGGAAATGTGCCAGAGTAGGGTGACCAGATGCAAACTAACCAAATGTGGGACAAGTAGTAAGTTTGTGTGGGACAGTGTGGGGCATATTTCTGACACCCAAAGGCCTACGATTTTGATATCTAAACAAATAATAAACATATACACTCTGCCAATTTCTGTATATTTATATATTAATGTATTTTGTATCAAACAGTGCAACAACGAGAAACATTACTGCATAAAAAAAGGGGAAAAAAGGGATTTCTAAGACTTGATCTCAAGTATGCCCAGTTTGAGTAAAAGCTGACAGCCCTTTGATGACAGACTTCCATATTTCTTTACAGCCACTGGATAAATGTCAGATCTGGCCACCGCCTCCTGGGGATGATTACTTCTTCAGCGATGCAACTGATTTTTTCCATCTGTTTCAGTTTATAATTTACTGAAATATTAACATAGAAACATGACAACAAAACCTTAGTGTAACACTTTCAGGGTAGGGACTGAGGAATTCAGGTAGGGAATGAGGAAGTTGAAGTCAGGCTAGGAACATCTCAAAAGGTGTTATGTTGTTTATCTTTCACTTTCGCTTTTCATCAGGTTTATTTTACAGCTCTGTGCTGGTTGGCTCTCTCTGTCTTTCGAGGCGCCTGTCTCTCCCATTTTTATTCTTGCCTCAGCTAACTGCAACACAGAACATTCATAAGTATAATACCCCGCGGACGTGCAATCCTTACCACTCACCTTCTCCGACTCTGCCCTTCAATCACAATCCAGCATTTGAACATGCTCCCGTTTCCACACTTAGTCTGTTCATTTCCAATCAAAATATGGTATATTATCTCATGTTGTGGGATGCAGGACGAAGGACTAAAATGTTATGCATTACAGCACAAAGCGGGATGTCTGGTCACCTTATGCCAGACTGAAGTATTATTATAGGTGATAGGTGATTAGGCAAGGAAAGGCAACTTTATTTATTTAGCATATTTCATGAAAAAGGTGTTTTTTTTAAATTAAACAAACAAACATTAAGACAATGTTTTTAAAGAAGTAGATTCAATTGCAGTTTGAAAGAGAGGTTATTAATGTAATATTGACTATAAAATTCATCTGTAAACCACGTAATCAGCCTTATTATCTTCAGTGAAAGACCACATGTCGAATTGTTTGTGTGAACGTGCCTAAAAACTCTTCAATTCCTCTCTATTTTTTCAAAAAAGAAAATATCTTTTTACTTTTCTGACCATTTAAACAAGAAAAGTCAGAAAGACTTCAGGAAGTGTGACTCCTTTCTCTTACGGGGGAGGGCAAAACCCCTGAGAGTAATCAATGTCACATGGCTTATACCTGTGTGCTCTGAAAACTTGGAGGTGTCTCTGGTTTATAGACTTGGGTCACACTCTAGTGGCGTATATTATTGCAAGACGGTAATGTCAGACACCTCCCTCATAGTCTCTGGAGTGGCCCTCATTTAACGTGGCACATAAATCACCTAGAAGTGTGGGCTGTACTCCTAGCACTGAATTCCTTTTCCTCAGTTGAGAGGTCACCATGTGTTAGACAGTACAGCAGTGGTCTCATATATCAACCACCAGGGAGGATTTCGTTTGCACCCCCTGTTCAGGCAGGGTCAACTAATTTTTCTCTGGCAGAAGGAAGGTTTTGTCAGTGAGTGCAAAGTACATTCCAGGAAACCGGAATGTGGGGACAGACATCATATTGAGGTAGGGGATGAGGCCCGGGGACTTGAGGCTCTATACACAAGTGGTTGAGTCCATATGGTGGAGGTTGAGCCAAATGGAAGTGGACGCGTTCGCCTCAGAGGAGACAACACACTGCCCACTGTGGTTTGCCCTCACACCTCCTGCATCAAAAATAGATCAGGGTTGGACATCATGGTACACACGTGGCCTGTACACCTTTCCCCTGATTGCTCTGCTCCCACAGGCTCTAGCAAGAGTTTGCCAAGATTGTGCTATGTCTGCTGCTAGTAGCACTGGATTGGCCAGCTTGAATTTGGTTCTCTGATATAATATCTCTGCTGGACGTCACTCCCTGGGAGAGTCCCATTTGCAGGCATCTATTGCCTCAAGCCAGAGGGTTGATTTATCACCCACGGCTGGAACTATAGAAGCCATGAGTCTGGCCTCTGAAAGGCACCAGCTCAGAGATTCTGGTCTTTCAATTGAGGTTGTAGAGACCATGTTAAATGCTAGAGCACCATCCAAAAGAGAATTATATATTTAAGTAGAAACTTTTTTATCGTGCTGTGAAAAACACCAGTGAGACCCAGTAACTGTGCAATAGCTGCAGTTCTGGAGTTTATACAGGAACGTTTCTCAGCACGGTTGGTTACTTTTACAATTAGGGTCTACGTGGCTGCCATTTTGACCAGCCATGCGCCTATTTATGGAGCCTCTGTGGGGCAACAACCTTTAACTTTGCAGTCTATGTGTGGTGTCAGATGATTGAGGTGCATCTGCAGACCATGCATACCTTCCTGGGACCTTCTGTGGTCCAGGAAGGTCTGCCAGACGCCCCATTTGAGCCCTTAGAGTCCGCTTCAGAGAAGGTTCTGATTCTAAAGGTAGCCCTTTTTACGGGCCCTGACATCTCTGTTGCCTCTCCCTGCCTTAACTTTGCCCTTGGACTAGCCAAGGCCTCCTGATATCCTAGGCCAGATTATTCCTAAGCGCCTATGTCTGCTGCCCAGCTGGTAGTGTTTCAGGCTTACTCCCTCCTCCATTCCTTACACTCGAGCGAAGAAGATGTACCTACTGTGTCCAGTGAGGGCCCTTTGTACGTACATCCACCTCTCCAGCCAGTGGTGTAAGTCGGAACATTTGCTGGTTTACTTGGCAGTGACAGTAGAGGTGATTCTGTGTCAAACGTTTAGGGTCTCTACTGCATCTCTATTTGGATAGTGGAAGCAATCTCTATCGCTTATGAGGCATGCTATCTCTGGGCATAAGGGCTCATTCCATTAGGGGGGTAGCCTCCTCAAATGCTTTATGTAAGGGGTACCCCTACAGGAACTGTGTGTTGCAGTGGAGTGGTCTTTGCTGCACACATTCATTTGGTACTACAGTTTGGCCTTATCGGCCAGCTCATATATGGTTCTTGGAGATAATATCTCTGCTAGACAGCACGCCCTGGGATATTTCCATTCATAGGGATCTATTGTCTCAAGCCAGTGGGTTGATGTATCACCCTCGACCAGAACCATATAAACTGTGAGTCTGGCCACTGATGGGCACCAGCTCATAGATTCCAGTCTCTCAACTGAGGTTGTAGAGACCATGTGAAATGCTAGGAATGTCAATGAGACCCAGTAAACTGCACAATGGTTATGGTAATGGAATTCTTACAGAAACGTTTGTCAGCAAGGTTGGCTCCATCTACAACTGCGGTCTACATGGCCGCTATTTCACCCAGCCATGCTCCTATTGATGGAACCTTGTGACAGGCCATACCCTCAGTATAAGTGGGTATACTTATTCACACAAAGTGAAGCTGACGCAACGTCGAGTTCTCTTTGAAAGGGAATGTCTGGGTTATGCATGTAACCCTGTTCCCTGAGAAGGGAACGAGATATTGCATAGCTTTGTCATATTGAGGCATGCCTGTGAATTGCCTCTTCGCTTCAGATAACAGAGGCTGATGATTACAGGCACTGTTTTATAGTCACACGGCCCGCGAAATGGCACATCACCTGACCACGTCAGGCCTATAAACAGGTGTGATTTTACACAGACTTCAGATATTGGTCATGCGCGAAGGCACTTCATACAGCATGAAACTCACACAACGTCTCGTTCCCTTCACTTCATGTGTAACCCAGAAGTTTTTCTATCACTATCTTTGTGCTTCTTAGGGCATAACAAAGAAATTCTCCTGCTTTAAAAGCACTTTTTTAGGTTGCTGTATTACATGCTGAAGCTCTAACTGCAGTGCTAAACATTGTGAGCTCACAAATTTCTGACTTTCTTCTATCAGTCTGACTTCCTCACAGTTCCACACTCTGTAAATACTGATTCTATATCGAGGTTGACTTTTTCAGATTACTTTGAAGAAGATTAACAATGGGAGATCTTATCTAATTTGAAATGTCAGAATTAAGGGGAAGACTGTCAGCTTGCATTAAAATTTTTTTAATTCATTTAATTCAGATATTAAGTGCTTTATTCAGGGGCCAGCACAGTGGCGCCTCACAGCTCCATGGTCTCCGGTTTGATTCTATGCTCAGGTTACAGTCTATGTGGAGTTTCACATGTTCTTCTCATTTTTGTGTGAGATGAGCTTCCTCCAAGTTCATTGGTTTCCTCCCACTGTCTTCAAACATGCAGATAGGCAGATTGGTTATGCTAAATTGCCTCTAGGTGTGAATAGGTGTGTGAATGTGTCTGTGCACGTGGCCCTGAAATAGACTGGCATCCCATTTGTAGTGAATTCTCCCACCTCACACCCAGAGATGCACTCCAGAGCCCCCATGACCGTGACAACAGTAAAGCAATTACAGTAGTTGAATGAATGAAAGTACTTTTTCATGCTATTTAAAATAAATATCTTTATAAATTATATTGAAATTAAACTGTTGTATTAATCAAATAACTAGCCTTATGTACAATAAATAAGAGAAAAATAGGCATTTTCGAGGCTGAATGATCTGAATAATGTTGAGGAGTTGCAAAATATGGTGTATGTCAGAATCCATTGTTTATCACATCAATTAGATGGAAAAAAAACTGAGGAGCTCAAAAACAATATGATTTCTGATTATCAGTAGGAGAGCGTCTTTTCTACAGTTTTATAGAGTATGTAAAAAAAAATAATCATGCTGTATATGATCCATTAAAGGAAATACCACACAACAAATTATTTTTGCAGTTTTTAGTTTTACTTTTGCTGGTTTTGCTGATACTGTTTTTGACCTCAATTTATACCCATCATGACATGCATTTCAAATATGGGATGATGTAAATACATTCCAGACAAGAGAAATAAAGACATATGCAGCACTGTGAAGGTGCACAGCACCTAGTGATATACAATGTATCTTCAGGATAGGTACCACTGAATCTAATAATTTTGACATTAAACATTACACATTATTAACCACTAAACATACAGTATATGTACAAATGTAATATTTTTTTTATATAGAAAACTAACTTATTTTAATCTCTGTGGTTAGTGTTTATGTTCCAATACAGGTTTCAAACAGATCAGCCTAAATCATCTTCTTTCAGCTCTTGCACATGCTGCCATCAGCAAAGGCATAATTACTTCACTATCAAAGCTCATGTGTTGTGTGAAATTATTGCCACCCTCTTGAACACAATTACAACACTTGATTAACATGATCAATGAATACAATTTCATTTATGTGACTGTTTGAAACCAGTAGTAGCAATCATGAGTCTAGGAATAGAACTCCAAATTGATACTTCTGCAGCAGTCTGGTGTTTAATTTCTGAAAACATCCTATGGCATGATTATGATGTGTGAGTGAAAAGCAGACAGTGTTGCATGGTGAAAAGAAAAACATCATGTGATTGTGTTTGATAGACCAAATGTCATTTGTAATAAACTTTTCCACCATTTAATAATCAATATCTGCATGCATTTGTACAAATAACCTTGTTGTTCCATGAACGATTACCGACTATTAATTGGTATTTGAAAGTAAATAAGTCAATAATTTAAAAAAATCCATTAGCTTGTTAAATCTGGCTTAAACTCAGTAGACATACAGTATCTCACAAAAGTGAGTACACCCCTCACATTTTTGTAAATATTTGATTATATCTTTTCATGTGACAACACTGAAGAAATGACAGTTGTAAAGTAGTGAAAGTACAGCTTGTATAAGAGTGTAAATTTGCTGTCCCCTCAAAATAACTCAACACACAGCCACTAATGTCTAAACTACTGGTTAAGACTAAGTGAAAATTGTCCAAATTGGGCCCAAAGTGTTAATATTTTGTGTGACCACCATTGTTTTCCAGCACTGCCTTAACCCTCTTGGGAATGGTGTTCACCAGAGCTTCACAAGTTGCCACTGGATTCCTCTTCCACTCCTCCATGATGACATCACGAAGCTGGTATATGTTCAAGACCTTGTGCTCCTCCACATTCCATTTGAGGATGCCCCACAGATGCAAAATAGGGTTTAGGTCTGGAGACATGCTTGGCCAGTACATCACCTTCACCCTCAGCTTCTTTAGCAAGGCAAAAGTCATTATTATCCTGGAATACTGCCCTGCTGCCCAGTCTTCAAAGGGAGGGGATCATGCTCTGCTTCAGTATGTCACAGTACATGATGGCATTCATGGTTCCCTCAGTGAACTGTAGCTCCCCAGTGCCAACAGCACTCAAGCAGCCCCAGACCATGACACTCCCACCACCATGCGTGACTGTAAGCACTCTTGTCTTTGTACTCCTCACCTGGTTTCTGCCACACACACGCCCAATTTAGACATTTTCACTTAGGGGTGTACTTACTTTTGTTACCAGACATTAGTAGCTGTGTGTTGAGTTATTTTGAGTGGACAGCAAATTTACACTTTTACACAAGCTGTACACTCACTACTTTACATTGTACAAGTGTCATTTCTTCAGTGTTGTCACATGAAAAGATATAATCAAATATTTACAAAAATGTGAGCAGTGTACTCCCTTTTGTGAGATACTGTACATTAAAAAGAAGAAGATAGGAAAAAGTAACCTCTGATTTCTTTTAATTATCTATTATCATGTTTCTGCTCAGTTTATCACACACAGCAAATTACATGCACATTAAACTCACTGATTAAATACACAATATTTATCTTTCCACTTTAGTTGTTGTAAGACCAGAGTTGTTCATAATGCATTGCAAAAAAAATGTTACTGTATTCTAATGACTTTTTCTGATAACACACTAATGTAATGCATTAAATTTTAATTTATATAATTTGATTACAGTTACTGATGTCAATAAAATTACCTTGCTTGCATAAAAAATGTATTGTTAAGAAAACAATATTAAGTTAAATATATCACCTTTTGTGTGGCAGTAACATGCTCTGACGCTGAGCAGGAAATTAAAGTGTGTAAATGTCTGTATGAGTTCCAGTTTACGTGAACATGAAATGAACAGAGCATGAGGAAAGATTATATACTTTGCATGGCACTGTAACAGCTAAACCCATAGCTTAGTCGTTCCTCCCCTTGGCTAGTGACTCCAAACTAGACTAGTTAGAAAAGTTTTATATTTTATTGGTCTGGTAGTCCTACAAACAGTGAGAACACCCAAGGCAAGATTTATGATAAATCCAACTTTTTCTGATCATGTCATACATTGATGTGCGCTAAAATTACTCAAAGAACTATGAGTTTCACTTTATAGTGTATTTTTGTACGTTTGATAAGTTTTGAAGGTAAAGTAATTAGTAATCTAATTACATTTTACATGCAGTAATCAGTAATGTAATCAAATTGCAATTATAAAGTAGTAATATGTAGTGGATTTCTTTTTTTGAGTAACTTACCCAACACTATATAAAAGAGACAGAAATGGTCAGATTGTAGAACCACAGTGTCTGTCATGATCTCACCGGCAGATGACGTTGCGGCACACGTGCTTGAAGTGCGCATGGATGATAAGACTTTATTTACAATGGACGTGTGCACTTGTTTTGGTTTCTGTTCTGTACCCTCCCTGTATAGTTATTGCCGGAGGTGCGAGGGTGTGTTTCCAATTGTTACCAGCTGTCAGCAGTTAAGGTAAATGTCATTGGTTATTTAAACCCCTCGCGTTGCTGCGCACGTCACACAATATTAATGACTAATAGGTGTAAAGTAGTTACTTTGTGTAATGTGCCATGCGATAATGTTTCCATGCCCTGCTTTGGTATCATGTATCATGCCTCGGTTCTAGCTAATGTGTACTGAGTAAATGTGCTAAACGGTAGCGTTTCCATGATTTGTTCTGGTTTTGTGTTCCATGCCATAGTCTTCGTTAAATGATTTCCAGGTCTAGTTTCTTGTTTCATGCCATAGCTAAACACTAGATGAGTATAGGTGTAAAACGGGTTGATCATTGTGCTACGCTGCATTGTTTCATAGTCTTGTTCTAAGTTTCGTGTTTCATGTCTCAAATCTAGTTTCTGTTTTAACCCTGATTTCCCATTTCCTGTACTAGTGACTTTAGTGTGTAAATGAAGACTTTACTCATGTGCTTACTTCCTGCCCCAGTCTCGTATCATAACTGTGTCTAATACTTTACATCAGCTTATTAGGGTTTAATTAAGCACATATTTCTAAAACTTGCATCTTGATTCTCAGAAGTCCTGCAAATACTCCAAACCTCTGTGGTTTCCACATCAAAGTCAGTGAAGAGGAAAAACAGTGCCAGTCCAAGCAAGCTGTGCAGAATGTTGTTGTTCCCTATGGTATGTGACTAAATGGAGCCCTGCAACCCTGGGCAACAAAATAAATAGAGACCGGACTAGTTGTAGCCTTCACATGCACCTATCTCACAAATTTTCTACTCATGGAACTGAGGCAGATGACACTGGAGGATTAGTGAATGACACAGGAGACACTGGAGAATTATTATCTTACCCTCACTGGCTACAGTGCTTATGGTATAAAACCTTGCCAGTGAAAAGTTGCACTGCAAGGGGAGGAATGACTTCTTCCAAAGCACAAAAATACCTTACACATATTTTGTAAAAGATAGCAATGTAAATTATGTCAAATCTTTCCCCACCTTTAATGTGAAATTGCAAAGTATACAAATAAAGTAAAAAACAATCAGAAACTTTTTCAGAGAAAAAAGTATAAATGAAAAACTTTATATAATCTAGTTGCAAAAACATTCCGAATCTGTCAAATTGTGAGGGCATCTCCTGTGCACAGCTCACTTCAGGTGTCCCCACAGATTTTGAGTTGGACTCAGGTCTGGGCTCTGGCTAGGTCATTCATAAAAATTTATATTCTTTTGGTTAAGTCATTCCTTTGTTTATTTGGAGGTATGCTTTGGATCATTGCCATGCTGAAAGGTGAAATTCCTTTTCATCTGTAGCTTAATAGCACATACCTGAAGTTTTTGAGGATTATAACTTTTCATTAAAAAGTAAATGAATAAATAAATAAAATAGTAACAATACTACTACTACTACTAATAATAATAATTGTTGTTATTATTATTATGTTTCTGTGTTTTTCTTATATATTACCTCCCCAGTTGAGTTTTTAGACTGATGTTTTTCTTATTCTTTGACCTAGCGAACCAGTATTAGGATGTATTCATTGATAGATAGACTTCAAAACAATTTTGTAAGTCGCTCTGGATAAGGGCACCTGCCAAATGCCATGAATGTAAATGTAAAGCTGACTGGTATTTTGTAGCTATTCATGATTCCCTCCATCTTGATAAAACCAACAGTTCTGGCTGAAGAAAAGCAGCTCTAAAGCATGCTTGATCATGGGTATGGTGTTCTTTTGATGATGTGTTCTTTTTGGAGAGTTTATTTTTTTTTTTTTGCACCAAACATACCTTTTGGAATCATTGAGTTATTAGAGCCTTTGTAATTGGTCTCATAAGACCATAACACATTTTGCCACAGGGTTTGGGGTGATTTACTGTAGTTGAGCTCAATATTTTTTTGTGAGAAAGGACTTCTGTCTAGCCACCCTACCCCATAGCCTAGACATGTGAAGAGATGACATGAGAGATTTTTTTTCACATGCAGAGAGTAATCAGTACTTTCGGTAATCGGTACAGATTTTCCAGCAGCTCTTTTAATGTTGCCGTAGGTCTATTTACAGCCTCCTTGATAAGTTTTGGTCTTGTACTTTTTGAAGGGCGTCCTCTTCTTGGTGATGTCACTGTGGTGTTACATTTTTTTCCCCACTTGTTGATGATGGCCTACAAAAAAATCATACAGAAAATCCTACAGAAACAGCTGATATTTATTTGGGGTTTATCAGAATAATGTAATTGATGAAAAATATATGAAAATTACTTTTAATCATGAGATTGAATGTGATTGGTTCATTCTGAACTCAGCCACACCCAAAAAGATAAAAGGATGTGCACATTAATACATACAGTGGTGTGAAAAAGTGTTTGCCCCCTTCCTCATTTCCTGTTCCTTTGCATGTTTGTCACACTTAAGTGTTTCGGAACATCAAACCAATTTAAACAATAGTCAAGGACAACACAAGTAAACACAAAATGCAATTTGTAAATGAAGGTGTTTATTATTAAAGGTGAAAAAAATCCAAACCATCAGGGCCCTGTGTGAAAAAGTGATTGCCCCCCTTGTTAAAACATACTATAACTGTGGTTGTCCACACCTGAGTTCAATTTCTCTAGCCACACCCAAGCCTGATTATTGCCACACCTGTTCACAATCAAGGCATCACTTAAATAGGAGCTGCTTGACACAGTAAGGTCCACCAGAAGATCCTTAAAAGCTACACATCATGCCGAGACCCAAAGAAATTCAGGAACAATTGAGAAAGAAAGTAATTGAGATCTATCAGTCTGGAAAGGGTTATAAAGCCATTTCCAAAGCTTTGGGAATCCAGCGAACCACAGTGAGAGCCATTATCCACAAATGGCGAAGACATGGAACAGTGGTGAACCTTCCCAGGAGTGGCCAACCGCCCAAAATTACCCCAAGAGCGCAGCGACGACTCATCCAAGAGGTCACAAAAGACCCCACAACAACGTCCAAAGAACTGCAGGCCTCACTTGCCTCAGTTAAGGTCAGCGTTCATGCCTTCACCATCAGGAAAAGACTGGGCAAAAATGGCCTGCATGGCAGAGTTCCAAGGAGAAAACCACTGCTGAGCAAAAAGAACATCAAAGCTCATCTCAATTTCTCCACAACACATCTTGATGATCCCCAAGACTTTTGGGACAACATTCTGTGGACCGATGAGACAAAAGTGGAACTCTTTGGAAGGTGTGTGTCCAAGTATATCTGGCGTAGAAGGAACACTGCATTTCATAAAAAGAACATTATACCAACAGTAAAATATGGTGGTGGTAGTGTGATGGTCTGGGGCTGTTTTGCTGCTTCAGGACCTGGAAGACTTGCCGTGATAAAAGGAACTATGAATTCTGCTGTCTACCAAGAGATCCTGAAGGAGAATGTCCGACCATCTGTTCGTGTACTCAAGCTGAAATGAACTTGGGTTCTGCAGCAGGACAATGATCCTAAACACACCAGCAAGTCCACCAGCGAATGGCTGAAGAAAAACAAAATGAAGACTTTGGAGTGGCCTAGCCAAAGTCCTGACCTGAATCCTATTGAGATGTTGTGGTATGACCTTAAAAAGGCCGTTCATGCTCGAAAACCATCTAATGTAACTGAATTAGGACAATTCTGCAAAGATGAGTGGGCCAAAATTCCTCCAGGACGCTGTAAAAGCCTCATTGCACGTTATCGCAAACGCTTGGTTGCAGTTGTTGCTGCTAAGGGTGGCCCAACCAGTTATTAGGTTTAGGGGGCAATCACTTTTTCACACAGGGCCATGATGGTTTGGATTTTTTTTCACCTTTAATAATAAACACCTTCATTTACAAATTGCATTTTGTGTTTACTTGTGTTGTCCTTGACTATTGTTTAAATTGGTTTGATGTTCCGAAACACTTAAGTGTGACAAACATGCAAAGGAACAGGAAATGAGGAAGGGGGCAAACACTTTTTCACACCACTGTATGTTACCATGTTATTGTAAGTTTTAGTTTTCCTAGTTTTCCCTAAAATGTTTCTGATTGTTTTTCCCATTGTAATTTCACATTGAAGGTGGAAAAAGTTCTGACATCATTTATCAGTGTTTAATTTTTTGACATCACAAAAACCTGCCATTTTTACTTTTTATATTCATTGTAAACATATTTTAAAATTCAAAACAGCTTGCAAATATTTTACAAGAAAATACTCAATCAGTGAATGAGAATCTCTGTGACCTTATGAAACAAATATTTCTCTATTGAACCTTCCATTCAGCTACAGAGTGATCATTCTTAAAAGGATTGAACATCTATGAGGACATGTCAATTGTCCAACAGAATGTATTGTACCCAGCCCATTAGATTAGAGTTGTAAATTAACATGGTAGCTTAATTGTTGTGGCTACTGTAAAGTTTAAAATATCTCTAGGTCTCATCAAGAGAGAGGAGTTTTATTTCTGATTTTAACAAATACACACACAGAGGAGTGGGAGGGAGCTGAAGTTTATCTGTGAGGTTTGTCTTTTCAGTCATAGGAGGGAAAGAGAAAGAAGGGGTGAGCTTCTCATAATTCTCTCAGTTTTTTTTTTTCTTTTTCATTTCTAATCTAGAGTATGAAGATTATAACCATAGACAACAACAACAAAAAACATTTGGTGGAGAGGTTACAGTATTTGAATAAACCTGACAAGGCATTTTGTGGCACAGCTCCAGGGTCCGTTCTTCAATCTTGAGCTCAGGTTACTTTTTGTTTTAAATTTCTGTGCATTTCTGTGTCCATGTGAGTTTCCTCTGGGTTCTCTGGATTCTTCCCACCTCCCAAAACATGCCAATGTGTGGATTGACAAAATTGCCCCTAAATATCTACAGTATGAGATCCACTCTGATCCTGACCAGGATAAAGCTGTTCCCTTTCAAAGGGAACGTCGACGTTGCATTTAGCACAGCAGTATGGGAGCGCCTTGCACGGTTGACCGGTATCTGAAGCTTGTGTAAAATCATGCCTCTACTTATAGGCCTACCATGATCAGGTGACGTGGCAATTAAGCGTGTCGCATGATATATATATGGCACTTGTGAACCACGCTGCCAGCCTTATTATCTTCAGCAAGACTCCATGTCTATGGTTTGTGTGACAAAGAAAAATAAATGCTTGATTTCTACTCTGTATGTCTCATTATCTCTCAACTTTTCTATCCCTTTTTTAAGAAAAGTAATGAGCGAGGGAGAATTCAGAAGGTGTGTTACGCCTTGCTCCCATTTCATCATGGGAGGAGATGGACACGCTTTCTGCTGAAGTGTTTGGGCGTAGAACATGCTACGCCCTCAAGGGGTCTGACTGTCAGTATTTTGAACGTTTCACGATTAGGCAACTATGCTCTCGGCTCACTCTCTTCTCGTCCGAAGGGAGTTGGGTTTTAGATCCCCGCAGATCTGGGCCGGCCACTGCAGAGGCAGCCAGCCTTCTCAGGTCCTGGAATTCTTGTATGGATTTGGAAAAGGAGCGGCTCTATCATCTCTTGCTCTGTCTTCCGGGCCCTGCTCTCCGCCTGACTTTAGAGCTCGCGTTGCGACTCCTCCTTCCCCTATGCAAAGCCAAAACACCCTCAGGCAGGCAAGGAAGGAACGGTCTTGAAGCGTCATGGAGGGATATATCAGGGGACATGAGGCTGCCAGGGCAACAAGCCTCCAGTGCTACTGTAGGGCCTGCCCTGGCCGAGGCCATCCCACGTTTTCAGTCTTCTCAGGTCAGTCAGCTGTGGTGGAAATCTGATGCTTTCCCTCCAACAAAATGTGGAAAAGCTAACATTACTGAAAGACCATTTGGCAGCGTGGAAACTACTGCCAAATGTGTCCCCATGGGTTCTGTCTACCATAGAAAATGGTTACTGGGTCCGGTTCAGAGCTCGACCCCCCCGGTTCAGAGGTATGCTCACCACAGTTGTCAGCACAGAGCAAAGCCCAATGTTAGTGCAGGAAATAAGTTCCCTTTTGGACTAAGGGGCCATAGAACATGTACACCGTTCCCTGAGGGAGGGAGGTTTTTACAGACATTATTTCCTGGTCCGCTAAAAAGATGGGAGTAATTTTGTATCTGCGTCATCTGAACCGTACTCTTAGGACATACAGGTTCAAGATGCTGATGCTCAAACTTAATGTGCCACACATTCAATCCGAGGACTGGTTTGTGACGATAGATCTGAAAGACGCATATTTCCACAAAGGAATATCGCCCGGTCACAGGAAGTTCCCGAGGTTTGCGTTTGGAGTAAACACATACCAATTGCACCTAAACAAAGTGCATGGATGCTGCTCTGGCTCCCTTGCGACTCCGGGGCATCCCTGAGCAAGATAAAGCGAGGTCTGGGCATCCCCTCCAGCCTTTATGAGAGGCTGTTGGGCCTTATGGCAGCAGCAGTCAACGTCATATCGTTGGGCCTATTGCACATGAGACTGTTTCAGTGGTGGCTGAAAAGTCGGGGGGTGGGGGGTGGGGTGGTGTTGTATCCAAGGATGAAACCGTTGAGAGTAATCAGAGTCACGTGGAGATGCCTACGTGCTCTGAGTATTTGGACGTGCCCGCAGTTCCTAGTCTTGGGTCACACTCTAGGGGTGTCCCCTTACCGCAAGACGGTAATGACAGACGCGTCCCGCACAGGCTAGGGCACAGTCTTAAATGGCTGTCCAGCTCACGGTCTTTGGAGCGGCCCTCATCTGAAGTGGCAAATAAATCACATAGAGATGCGGGCTGTATTCCATCCATAAGTGGTGGAGGCCATATGGCAGAGGTTCGGACAAGCAGAAGCGGATGTGTTCACCTCCGAGGAGACAACACACTGCCCGCTGTGGTTCGCCCTCACTCCTCCTGCACCGTTGGTCACGTCTATATGCATTCCCCCCGATTGCTCTGCTCCCACAAGTTCTAGCGAGAGTTTGCCAAGACCGTCTATGTCTGCTGCTAGTAGCACCTTATTGGCCAGCTCAAATATGGTTCTTGGAGATAATGTCGCTGCTCGACAGCACTCATTGGGAGATTCCCATCCGCAGGGACCTACTGTCTCAAGCTGGAGGGCTGATCTATCACCCTTGGCCAGAACTATGGAAACTGTGGGTCTGGCTCCCGAGGGGCACCAGCTCGTAGATTCTGGTCTCACAACTCAGGTTGTAGAGACCATATTATCGCACCATCCACAAGGAAATTGTATGTACTCAAGTGGCGGTTTTTTGTCTTGTGGTGTGAGGAACGTCAGTTAGATCCAATGAATTGCGCAATAGCTACAGTCCTGGAGTTCCTACAAGAACGTTTCTCAGCCGGGTTGGCTCCTTCTACAATCAGGGTTTACGTGGCCGCCATTTCAGCCAGCCACGCCCCGGTTGATGGAGCTCTGTGGGGCAGCATCCTCGAACTTCGAGGTTCATACGTGGTGTCAGACGGCAGAGGCCCATCGGCAGGGTGCAAGTACCTTCCTGGGACCTTTCTGTGGTCTTGGAAGGTCTGTCAGGGACCCCGTTTGAGCCCTTAGAGTCAGCCTCTGAGAAGCTTCTGACTCTAAAGGTAGCTCTTCTACTGGCCCTGACATCTCACAAGCGAGTGGGAGATCTACAAGCTCTCTCTGTTGCCCCCTCCTGCCTTGACTTCGCCCCTGGACTAGCCAAGACCTTCCTGTATCGTAGGCCGGATTATATTCCTAAAGTGCCAACATCGGCTACCCACCCTGTGGTGTTGCAGGCCTTCTGCCCTCCTCCGTTCCTCACACCGGAACAAGAGAGGATGCACCTGTTGTGTCCAGTAAGGGCCCTCTGAACTTACGTCCATCGCTCCGGCCAGTGGCATAAGTCAGAGCAGCTGCTGGTCTGCTTTGATGGTGACAGTAGAGGTGATGCTGTGTCAAAGCAGCGCATCTCTACTTGGATAGTGGAAGTGTAACTCAGTGACAATACAGGGTTCAAATAACTTAAACTTGTATTAAAATAGCGTAATGGCCCTTTAAGAAAATCAGGCAATCAGAAGCAATAGACCCGCCTCCAGCTGAACATGATTAACAGGTCGCGACGCCATTTCGTGATCCTGTTGAGACCGCGTGCGTGTGTGAGAAAATAGAGGAGACGCACATGATTTTGGCGACCAGAGGAAAGGGAGGAAAATTATAGAATTAAAGTGAACAAAGTGATAAAAGTAAACGTATTAGCAAGCTAAAGAACCACTACAGAAGACAGGATAAGGAGGAGCAACTGGGATTTGGAGAAATCCTGGTTTATACCTATATTGTCTCGGTAAGCTAGTAAACTGCATGATGCTAATACTGCTACCTGTGTGTATTAAGAGTTAAGGGATGTTCACGGCTAGCGCCGTGGAAATCAATTACTGACCGTGATATAAGGGTTTCATTTCAAATAACAACTGAAATATTAAGCTAATATTTAAGTTACCTGAGCACAGCATTTCTTTTTTTTTAAGGGGTTATTTAAGTGAATTATATAGCATTCCTATTGGGGAGAAAGTAAATATATATGGTTTCCTATGATGATTTTACCTTAATGTTGGGTGTAGAATTGTGAAACCTTAATGTTTACATTCTTTTGTGAGTAAACATTTTGTTATGTTAAGGGTAGTCTAATTAGAGTATTAGCATTTCAACTACAGTTTGTGTGGTAACTTAACTCAAGTAGAGCCTATACTGCCTGTCACGTATCGTGATGGCAGACAAGTAGATAGGATGCAATTGCAGTTCCAACGGTGAGTTTTATTTACAAAGTGATGAAAGCAAAACAAAAACGGAAACAAGAAACATAACTCTCTCTTCAATTAAGCTAAGCTAAACTAAACTAGGACTATGGCTAACGCTAATGCTAAGGTTAAGGCTAAGGCTATGGCATAAACAGGACATGAAACCAAGACTCGCTAAAGTCGCACTCGAGCTATACATGGCAAGCATACATACATACATACATAGATACGTACATATATTCAACACATTCAACCGTGCCGCGTGAAGCACGGCTCACGGTATATATCCACACAGTCATTAGCCCGCAACCGCTACCAGCTGCGGGCACTTCCAGTATACGTCACACATGACGCGAGGGGGCGATGACATGACGTTACTCTGGAAGCAGCATGCGCATGTGCGCCAGCGCCCAAGGTGAGCTGCAGCATGGAGGAATCGTGACACTGCCTACATTCCCTAATACAAGATAAGAGTAGCGTGATGCAATTCTGGTTGATTTATCATCAGCTATTATTGAAAATATTATAAGATAATACATGTTATATGCTGATTACTGTAGATATATCTAGATATTGAATTGAGATTTGAAGTTTGAACTGAAGTGTGACAAATAGGCCCAAACATGTGATTATTGAGTAGTATGAAGTATGTGATGCTTAAGTCATCTAGAGCACCAACAGAGCTACGTCCGGATGCTTTTCGTGGATTATAGTTCGGCCTTTAATACAATCATTCCAGATATTCTCTTCACAAAATTGGTCAATCTTTCCCCCCCCCCCCAACATGTGCCTGGATAAATAACTTTCAGGTGACACAAATTTTGATTTTATTTTTAATTTTTTTATTTTGACATATATACTGATTAATCCAGATCGTGATCACAAATTTAGACTTTACCGACCCCAAAAGGGAAGGAGATCAAAAGACTCATTTACTTTAAAGGGCCCATTTTTTATTTTCCTTTGTCTGTACATAATTGTGTTTCAAATGTTGTTTGAAAAAGAAATGTAAGTAAAGGTTATATTGTTACAACTTACCTGGTATCATCCTTCCTTGTATTGGTTCAGTTTACACCATTTGGCTCCTTACGAACCTTGCACAGTGTTAGCTCATATTTAGAGGATAGCACGGTTACAGAAGCAATCTCTATGGCTTACATGGCGTGTGGTCTCGCCACGCCTCTGGGTGTAAGAGCTCATTCAACTAGGGCGGTCGCCTCCTCGAAGGCTTTGTCCAAAGGGGTATCCTTGCAGGATGTGTGTGCTGCTGCAGGGTGGTCTACACCACACACATTATTCGTTATGACAGCCTGGATATTCATTCCACTCCGGTCTCGAGTGTCTTGCAGTGACCCTCGGGCTTGGGTATTTTTGAACAGGCCGTACCCTCTGTATGACGGAGTGGGTATTCACGTTCCCATACTGCTATGCCAAATGCAACGTCAAAGTTCCCATTGAAAGGGAACGTCGGGGTTACGCATGTAACCCTGTTCCCTGAGAATTGAACGAGATGTTGCATAGAATTGTCATACCAGGGCAGGCCTGTGAATTGCATCTTCGCTTCAGATAATAGAGGCTGGTTCACAGGTGCCATATATATCATGCGACGCGCTTAATTGCCACGTCACCTGATCATGGCAGGCCTATAAGTAGAGGCATGATTTTCCACAAGCTTCAGATACCGGTCACGCACGCAAGGCACTCCCATACTGCTGTGCTAAATGCAACGTCTCATTCCCTTCTCAGGGAACAGGGTTACATGCATAACCCCGACGTTATTGAATATGAATGAATGAAGACATTTTTTTCTGAATGAATGAACATCATGTTTCATTTTACAAGAATACCTACAGTACATCTCTGGATAACATTCCCAAACAAATCCAACATTCACTAATTGTGACACTAAAAACTGATATCAATAACCAAAAGACAGATCACACTGTTGCATAGGTATGCAATACATTTTTTACGTCTCTTTGCAGATGACTGTGCAGGTGCTTTTGTAAGGGATCATTTAACACATGGATTTTGATCCCTCACTTTTTCCATCTTCCATCAAAAATATTTCATGAGGCTTGCTATGACTTGGTAAGTGATGACTTAAGAACTGGCAAGAGCTGTCAATTAAAATGATAGGCAGCTACCAGCCTGAGGAGAGCACTCTGAATTATTTATTTATTTATTTGTTGTTGTTGTTTTTTTGACACAGAACATTGAGAACTTTTGAACCTGAAAAAGTTTCCTGCTAAAATACAAATATCCAGGGTTTTTGTTGGTAATCTTGGAGGAGATTCCACTGCTTTTATAGAGGTGAACCACAGTAATATGCTAAAGTCGTAGGCACCCTTTTTTTGTACATACGTTGTTATAAACATTTATTTTATGGCTTCTACATTATTGATAAAATGGCTAATTGGGCCCAATTTGGACATTTTCACTTAGGGGTGTACTCACGTTTGTTTCCAGTGGTTTAGACATTAATGGCTGTGTGTTGAGTTATGTTGAGGGGACAGCAAATTTACACTGTTACACAAGCGGTACACTCACTACTTCACATTGTAGCAAAGTGTAATTTCTTCAATGCTGTCACATGAAAAGATATAATCAAATATTTACAAAAATGTGAGGGGTGTACTGACTTTTGTGAGATACTGTAAATGGTAAGAAACACATTTCAGACAAAACAATGAAGGCTGTTGTGTTTTGCTGCAAAAATAAGAAGCAAGTGTGGCAGTCAAAGTCTCCAGAAGAATTGTGTCTGGTTCTGCAAGATGCTCAGTAAAACTTAGAGCTCATTTCCTTATACAACTGCACAAACCACAAAACTACATTGTTCTTTTTTTCATCCGAATTATTTACTTTGTTACATGTATTATTGTTTACTGCTCTTTATAGTGTTTTTTAATATAGATACATTAGTTTTCATTATTTTTGGAGGGACCTTTGCTCTACAGCATTTCTGTATGTGCACAGTACTGTATATAAATGTAAAATGTGTTTATTTCAAGGTTGGACATTTTCATTCTTTTATGACAATGAAGGGGCCAACACTCTCCCTCATATAATTCCTCACATCCAAAAATGGTAACATTTCTCACATTTTCTAAAGCTGTTGTGCACACATGGAGTATCTCTCTCCATGTAGAGCATCACACCTCCATCTCACATCCACTTCCTCACAGGTTAGAGATTACCCTCCCTTATGAGAGTTTACAAAGGTGACCCTTATTTCCTGTATGACTACTTTTGCTGCTCCTTCAAGATCGGTTCCCTGTAAATAAATAAAAATGAATAAATTCCCTTTAGACCTGTCATCCCATCCTGTAGGTGCTGCATAAAATGTAAACATCCCAGAAATTCGTTCACCAAGCTCTTTTATCAACCTGATGGGAGGTGATATTCCGTAAGCAGACGGGCAATCTGCACATCATCAGTCAAGGGTAGGTTGCTGAGGAACTGGAAGATACATACAGTCCCCACAGCCACAAGTTGAGTCACTGCATCAATAACTTTAATGCTCTGAGTACAGAAGCAATGCTTACAGCCTCAGATCTTTAATTGACACAATCTAATTTCAGATGCGCCAGCTGATGAGCCTCAGTGTTCAATTCTCAGGAGTGCACTGCAAGTCTGCATCTTCCTTCTGAAAAAAATTGGTTCAACATTACCATTTGATTATAAACAGGAACACTATGAGTTTATAAAGCTGTGAAATGAATAGGTGTTATATTCATAATCAAAAATTTTAACCTCCATTTTCATGTGGAAGCCTTAATATACTCTCAATATTTTGATATTTACATTTGATTTAAATCAGGGTAAATAAGTTTAAGACATGTTTCAGTATCAGATTTAGACTGCAGATGTTCTGTTTGAACTTTATGCAGCTCTATCAAACAACTGCAAACAAAATATAGGTTTATCTAAAAAAATATATTTGTTAAATATAGGTGTGCAACAGTTATTGACACCCTTTTAGTTAATACTTTGTACTAGCTCCCTTTGCCAAGACAACAGCTCTAAGTCCTCTCCTATAATGCCTGATGGGGTTGGAGAATACATGGAAAGGGATCTGAGACCATTCCTCCATACAGGATCTCACCAAATCCTTCACATTTCGATGTTCACATTGGTGGACTCTCCTCTTCAGTTAATCTCACAGGTTTACTATGGGTTTCAAGTCAGGGGACTGGGATGGTCATGACAGGACCTTGATTTTGTGGTCAGTAAACCATTTTTGTGTTGATTTTGATTTTGTATGTTTTGGATCATTGTCCTGCTAGAAGATCTAACCACGGCCCATTTAAGCTTTCTGGTAGAGGCAGTCAGGTTTTCATTTAATATCTGTTGACATTTAATAGAGTCCATGATGCCATGTATAGTAACAAAATGTCCAGGTCCTCTGGTAGAAAAACAGCTCCAAAACATTAAAAAAGCCACCACCATATTTAACCATTGGCCTGAGGTACTTTTCCATATGGCTACCTTTCTGCGTGTGCCAAAACCACCTCTGGTGTTTATTGCCAAAAAGCTCTATTTTTGTTTCATCTGACTATAGAACCCAATCCCATTTGAAGTTCAGTAGTGTCTGGCAAACTGAAGATGATGGCTTTGTTTTTGGATGAGAGTAGAGGCTTTTTTTTCTTGAAACTCTTCCTAACAACTTGTAGCAACTAACTTCTGCAATTCTCCAGCTATGATTCTTGGAGATTTTTTGGCCACCTGAACTTCTGCAATTCTCCAGCTATGATTCTTGGAGATTTTTTGGCCACTCTTCAAAGTGCACTGAGACAATATTGACACACATCCTCTTCCAGGTTGATTCATAACATTTCCACTTGAATGGAACTTCTTAATTATTTCCCTGGTGGTGGAAATGGGCATTTTCAATGCTTGTTTTATTTTGCCATTTTGTGAAGCTTAACAACCTTTTCCCACACATCACAGCTATACTCCTTGGCCTTACCCATTATTATGAATGACAATTTGTGTTATGTGTTGCCTTATATTTATACTCTTGTGAAACAGGAAGTCATGGTTGAGCAATTTCCTGTTCCTAGTCACCCAGGTATACTAAAAAAATTAAAACATCAATGGGGAATATACTTCAAATATAGTTTTTGAACTTAAAATATAGCATACCTATATTTAACAAAGATATTTTTTGATAAACCTGTGTTTTGTTTGCAATTGTTTGATATCCATGAGAGCAGAGCATTTATGTGATTTTTTTTTTAACAAAAGATCAAAAGGGTAAACAATAAAGACAGTTTTTCATAGATTTCTTTGCTCATATTTACCAAGGGTGCCAATATTAGTGGAGGGCACCATGTAGGTGTGAAAGTAAAACAAAAAAAATCCCCCAACATGCCTATAAATGCACAAACACAACTGTGCCCTGTCACGAGTTCCCCTTTAAGCAGCGCGCTGTGGAGCATGTGAGCGCACATGCGCGAGCAGGTCCAAGAATAATAATAATAACAATAAACTTTATTTTATAAAGCATCTTCAAAGCAGCTTCTCAAAGCGCTGTACATAACATCACAAATTACAGAATGAATAAAAGTTAATTAAAACGAATACAACAACCGTAATAAAAAATAAATATAAAAATCAAAAAGATATCAGGAATCAAATGTGATTCTAAAAAAAGTGTGTCTTTAAAAGAGCTTTAAAAATGCCAAAGGACTGAGCTTCCCTGAGTTCAGGGGGAAGAGAGTTCCAAAGTGATGGAGCGTAGACAGAAAAAGCCCTTTCACCAATAGACTTAAGGTGGGTTAGTGGAACCGTTAGTAGATTACCCTGTGAGGAGTGCAGTCTGCGATGTGTTGTGTAAGGGATTAATAAGTCAGTTAAATATTGTGGTGCCAATCCATGTAATGCCTTGTATGTCAACATCATGATCTTAAAATCGACACGGAACCTGACTGGGAGCCAGTGTAAGGACAGATAAGCGACAGATAAGTTTAGCATTGGTCTTAATCTGGCTATATTTCTGAGGTGAAAAAAGGACACTTGCTTTCCCCTTGTGGATGATCGTGACATTTCGACACGCACATTTGTTGATGTTTCTGTTATGTCTCCTCCACGACCTGTCATGGGTTGTTGTTTCATGTGTGTCTGAATTGCCCTGAGTCGTCAACCATTACGATACAGATTAGGTTTGTATATATACCGTGCGTCTCCCAGCACACAGCGCGGAATATTGATTTGAATGAATGCGTTTGGTAGGGAATGCATTAGTCATAGTCTCATGTTTAGGTTTGTTAGTTTAGTTCATGCTTGTTTCTCCGCTACCAGTCCTTGCGGTAGTTTATGTTTCATGTTTTGTTTATCGACCCTGTTTTCCATGAACATGACCTTGATTCCTGCCTATCCCTGTGTATGCCTGTTTGCCGATAAAGATTTTAATTCAACAATCAGGGTGTTATAAACCACACTAGACTTGCATGTGTTTTCTGACTCTGTTTACTGGACACTTCCTCATACGTATATACATTAAACCAATGAGAAAGCTTGTTACTAACCCAAATACTATTTATCACCTTTTGGGTGAAGTATGTAGAATTTTTAACAAACAAAATTGTAACACAATTCCATTTACATTGCTGGGAACATCACAAACATAAAACATTATGCAAACGAATCTTTCCACATATAAAGTCTTTGTGATGCACTAGTCAAACAATAGCCAGAAAATGTTCTGGATATTTCTGCACTTTGAATCTGTGTTATGACTGGTAGCACAAAAGCTTTCTTATCACATGCCCACAGCGTGTCGTCTTGAGCGACACTATGTTTTGTGGAGTACAAGGTAAAGCAGCAGTATGTTCTAAGGAAGTAACAGATGTTCACTGATATGCCCCAGGTAATTGTCAGATACCCTTGGCCAAGTCAGAACAGTCGGGCTTCGCAGAGGAACTCAAGGCCTACATATCTGGAGTTGAGGATCACTTTCCGACTTCATCTCAGAAGCTACAGAAGATAGCTGATATTATGAATGTAGATGAGGAGCTGCAAAGCATGCTTTAATATGTCCGGCAAGGGTGGCCTAAACATGTATAAGCGGTGCCTGTCAATTTGCGAGTTGACAGGGCTTCTCCCGCACGGGTCAAGAATTGTGATCCCAATTAAAATAAGAGTGGAAGTACTTGTTTGCATTCACAAAGGCCACCATGGACCTAGCAAGTGTCACGAGTGGGCTCGCCTATCAGTATGGTGGCCAGGCAACAGCGCTGATCTAAAATGCAAAGTGAGTCAATGCCAGTTGTGTCAGATTAATAGGCCAAATAAACACAAGGAACCATTGCTATTGACAAAGTTACCCCCAGGTCCTTGTTGACACCTTGGAGTAGATCTCTATGAAGTAGGTGGCCAACAATACCTTATAGTTGTGGACTATTACTCGAGATTTTTGAAATAGCACACTTGTGACAAGCAGGAAATGTGACAAGCAGGATAGTAGTTGGCAAATTAAAGAGTATGTTTGCACGTTTTGACATTCTTGGAAGGCTGTGCTCTGACAACACTTGACAGTTCACATCAGCTGATTTTAAAATATATTCAGAACAGTACAGCTTTGTTCACGTGATGTCCAGTCCTCACTTCCCACCATCAAATGGAGAGGCAGAGAGGGCTTTTCAGACAGCAAAGAAGATACTGAAGCAGAACGACCCTTTCTTTTCCCTTCTCGCTTATAGAGCAACTCGAATAGCAGCTACGAGGTGCAGTCCATCATATCTTCTCATGGGTAGGCACCTCAGGATTATAATTCCTGTGATGGCAAGTAGCTTGGCCCCAGAAACTCCTGACTTGAAAAGAGTGGAAGCTATGGATCACAGAGCGAAGGAATCTTACAGATACTTCTTCAATCAATGACATGGTGCTAGATCCTTTTCGCTGCTACATCCTGGGGGTTCCAAGCACCTAAAGTTAGATGGTGAAAAAGAGTGGACGACACTCTTGGCTAAGACTGTGCATGACAAAGCCAGTTCCTTTTGGCCAAAGGTGCATAATTCATTCTTCAACTTCAGCACTGAAGCATAGATAGCCTTCAGTACTTCATCGAGTCTACATTCATGTTCTTCATGTGTATGACATATACCAAGATGGTGTCTATGTAGCAGCATACTTCCTCGACATTCTGAAGTAGCTCAGTCATGCATTTCTGTGATATCGCTGGAGCACTAGTTATGCCGAATTGCAAACAACAAAAACAGTACTTCTTGAAAGGGGGGTTATGAAAGTAGTCAACCTCTAGTTGGTATCATCTAACGGACTCTGCCAGAAACCACTGGCCACATCTAGACTGGAAAAGACTGTTGCCCCTGCAAATTTAGAATTGATAGGTTGGCAGAACATAGGTCGACGCATATCCTAATGTCTCCATTCCCATTAGGGCACACTATGAGGTGGACTTGGAAACCTCTTCAATCTAAATGCATTATTCTCTCCATTTCTTGTTTGGCTTTTGTAAGCATTGGGATTGGTAGTCTATGAGCTACATGTACACTGCATGGCTCTGCTGTAACTTTGAGTATGGTTTTAGTTGGTTTGCATGCCATCAGTCCCAAACAGCCAAACACACACTTTCTTATTTCATCTATTCTTTTTATTAATCCCATTTGAATTGCAGTACTGCGTCCCAGCAGATATCCAACATGAGCTCCTCTCACCACATATGCATTCAACAAGTAGATAAGTTTCTTCACACTTTCTATTGTTTTCAGTTGTGTCAACGTTTGTTTTGCTCAATTGTATTTTCTTCTTTAGACTTTTGTAGCTTTTCTCAGATATTCCAATGGCATCTGTGCCAGATGTCAATTTTGAAATTGATTAATTGTCCATCCATGAGAATGTCGACAGTCCACGGTGGAATGGGTGCATCCTCACTTTGAACAGAGCCTAAGAACATTGCTGAAACCGCATCTTCATAAGATGTCACTTCTTGCACTGTCTTAGTGTGACAGACCACAATGAAATGGCCAAACTTTTGCACTTATGACATTCTATGACATCATTTTTGGCAGGTTAATATTCTCTCTGGTTATGTGTTATCTTGTGCATTTCTTCCTCTCACTCCATTCATTTCAATCACCTTGTCCTTTTCTTAGTTTTTCTTTTTCCGCAATGATTTTGTTGGGAGAATTTAACCTCCTCCAATTTACTTTTGCTTTGCTCAGCAATTTGGTTTTTAATGAACTCATGGCTACGTGCCATTTCAATTGCTCTAGTGAGTGTCAGTGTTCCTTGAAGCTGCAACCTTTCTGAGAGAGATTTGTCTCTCAATTTGAGAACAATCCTGTCTTGGATATATTCATCCTTTAGTTAGCCAAAATCGCAATGTTCTGAGGGCTTGTAAAGTCTTCTTACAAACGCCTCCACTGTCTCTCCATCACGCTGACACCACCGATGAAAGCATGCACATTCGTATATCACGTTTAGGTAACACGTTCTATGAAGCCCATGCTTATAATGACTTTTAGTCCCATTTATAATTATTTATAAGCAAGTATTATTGCTCTATAAACACATATATAACAACACATAAAGACCTATACTTCATTAGTTATAGCTACATTTATATTATTGTTATAATTACTTATGTAAAACATTTGCTTTTTCAATGCCCATGCTCATAATGCATTATAAACCAATTAATGAGTATTAATTAGTCAGTTCCAGACTTTCTATGGGATTAAGGTCTGGAGACTGGCTAGGCCACTCCAGGACCTTAATGTGCTTCTTCTTGAGACACTCCTTTGTTGCCTTGGCCGTGTTTTTGGGTCATTGTCATGCTGGAATAACCATCCATGACCCATTTTCAATGCCCTGGCTGAGGGAAGGAGGTTCTCACCCAAGATTAATTCAAATAATAATTAATATTTTAATTAATTTTGATAATGGAAAGTTGCATTTTCAGTTGAATTTGGGGAATTTGTTGGGTTGAACTATTTCAATTGCTTTTGTTTGATTTGTTCATTGCAAACAGCTGAAAGTCTGTACATTTTGATCATAAATCCGATTTGCAGTGGGGGTTAAATCATTTTGATTGCAACTGTATATACACACAGTACTGTGCAAAAGTCTTAGGCACATACAACAACATGCTGTAGAGCAAAGATAATGAGCAACTAATGAAAATTAAATGATGTCATGTAATGGGGTTGAAGACAGATGCAATTGCAGTTAAGAGCTTCATTACGAGGCAGGCAGACAAATCCAAAACATATAGAACAAACGTAGTCATAAACAAGCAAAAGGTCAGATGAACCGCAAACATGGGGGTATTCCAGAGAGCAGTTTATGCAACTTACCTGGGTCAGCTTACTCAGAGTTAACAGTTAACATCTACTTTTGTTCCAAAAACCGAGGTAACTTTCAGGTATGTAAATTGCCGTAGCAAATTATTCTCTGAATATAATCTGCTCGGGACCAAGAGATTGCAAGGTGTTACAAGATTTGATCTGCCCACATCATTTCTAATTAAATGACTAATGCACAAAGTGAACAGTTGAGGTTCATTGTTTCTTTATTTTGTGTAATTGAAAAATACATTTGAATTCATTGCTTTACCATTCAAGAATAATTGACAGAAAAATAATAATCAACAAGCAAATACTTTGTCCACCTTTAACCAGTGTTTCAGCAATTCTATTTCAAGGCTGGGCTTTATTTTGTGCAGCTTTATATCCTACATTTGAAGTTGTAGAAGGCCCGTCTCCATGTCACTTTTTCTAATTTGCCTTTGAAGATGTACCTTATACAGCTTCTTTGCAGAAAGACAGTATAATTCAATATAATTCATATTATGAATGTCTAATACATACACAGATCAAATATTTTTAATCAGGACAACTGCAAAAAATAAACTGACACTACTAAGATACTGTGTGGAGGTAGATGGACCCTCCTCTGTACAGGAATTGCCATAAGCTTTAAGGGGACAATGACAAAGTTTTATGAATCACAAATTAAAAAAAAAACAAAAAAAACAACAACAACAACAAAAAAAAACAAAGGAATGCATTATATGTTAAACCCCTGTGTTCCTCCCAGCATCTTCATTTAGTACCTCTGTCACAGCAGAGGTAGTCTCTTCATCTTTATCCTGCAGTGTAAATTACTAATGATATTTGGTCTGGCAAACAGAAACAATACCTGAAGACAATAATAACTTTCAACTGTGGGAGGATGTGCTGTTGCAGGAGGGTCCATTAATACAATGTGTCTATCAGCAACAGTAAGAAAATAAAATCATGTATTTTCTCAAACAAATACCACCAATATGCAAAGACAAAAAGAACATCTATTATGAGCACTACAATTAAGATTAAAGTACACACCATATGCAGTAAAATAAAATAAATATGTATAATGCACAAGTGAAACATTGCCAATAAAGTTATTTTTGAATTCCTTTTTAGACCCTGGCGGTGCTTATAACCATCTTAATTTTTTAAGGATAAATAATTTAAATCACTGGAAACTAAAAAAAAAAAAAGGTCCTAAGTACTAATATGCAACACATACAGTTCACCATATCAGGGAAGGTAGCCGACTCTGATGAACTGCCCCCTGGAACTGCCCCTTGATTAATGGACAGTGGCAGCTCCTCAGCCTTAGTGAGCTGCTGGTGGTCCTCCACCCATTTTACGGGCCTCTGCCTTCTTCCTGTGGCTATATAGAGACTAGAGAAAAGTTATTATAGAAGGTTGGGCCAATTAGTTGGGTTACAATTTAGGTAGTTTGTGAAATATTATATTTTTTGTGTTTTATTTTGACTTAGCCCCAAGTTTTTCTGGGTCTAGAAGGATTACACCTGATAGAATCTCAAGCCTATAATATTATGAGTACTATGTACAATGTTAAGAAATTGATGGAGAGCTAAAAGTAAAGGCATATGATATCTATTAAATGTTACAGCACAGGTCTAATAGGATCAATGTTTAATTTAGCATTATAATGAAAGGAAACTTTTCAGATATTTTTGAACTTATAAATTCATGCATTTACTTGAACCATTATTTTTTTCCAAGCCAACTCCTTGTCTGAAGCAGTAGTTACTTATTTTTGTATAAATGGCTTATAAGCATGCATTAAAACCAACAACTCTGCTTCGTTGTAGTATGCAGTTCGGTGTTTTTGATTGAACTCATAACCGGTGTTCTGGAACCAACATACTCAGAATAAGCAAGGTTTGGGTTAATCAACCGAGAGTTCAGGATTTGTTTGACAGTAAACCAACCTTACTTTCTGGAATACTCCCCAGGATGAACTAGGTTATACACGAATCAATAAACACGAGAACTAAATCATGAATTAGTGAACAGGCTTGGTACGGTTCTAGTGGCTAAACACAGAGACCCAATACTTTGCGTCAAACAAAGATACACAAGGGGTAAGAACACTAAATGAAATCAAAGTGGGAAACAAGAACAGCTGAGACATTTAGGAAATAACCAATAACACAACAAGGCGGAGACAGGACAGAAACCAAAACAAAACAAAAAAACACACATGGCAAAAGAAAACTAAGTCACTGACAGCTCACAAGCTGTCGTTCTACGGGCTGTTGAGCATGCTGCTCACACTGGCACTCAGCTCAAGAGGAAATCCGTGACATGTTCCTGCAAGAAAATACTATAAAGCGCAGTAAACAGTAATAATGACACAAAGTCTATATTTGGTGTGACAACCCTTTCTTAAAAAAATTGTAGTCACAATGACAATTTGTGCAGTTTTATAAATAAATTATCTGGTAAGTTTTATTGAGCATCTTGCAGAATCAGCCATAGTTTTTCAGGAGACTTATGTAACATGCTGCTTTCTTTACTGACATACAAACATTTTTCCGTAACATTTTATTTTAGGCTGGAAAGCTAATGTTTGAAAATCTAAAATGTTGTTTGTACTGACTTGATATTGTAGAAGTCATAAAATAAAAATCTATAACAGAGTTTGGTTGGGCCATAAGTGCCATTGCTAATCACATGCCGATATTCAGTATATGATATTGTATGATTGTGAGTGTGATATTGCTTTTATACAACAGTTCTATAAACAAGAAATTAATATTGAGTAAATGACATTTGACACAATATGGCCAAACTTTCTGTTTATTTTTGTTCTGCTAGAGGAGCTAGATCCCAAAGAAGTTACATTCACTCTAATAGCTTATTGGCTAGCTGGCTGACATTGATTTGTACTGTCACAATTCCAGGGAGTCCAGAGTGTCCTTAGTGGTTAAACAACTGTAGTGGGGTGTGTGTCATGGTTAAAACGTCACCCTTATTAACTACATTGCCAATGGGCTCTCTCTCTACCACAGTATATAAATGGTCGTTAAGGCCTCTCAGAATGCGTCATGATCCACAGCTACGGGAAACGCCTGGTTGAGGTTATTGCTGCGAAGGGGGGGCGGGTCAACCAGTTATTAATTCTAAGGGTTCACAAACTTTTTCCACTGCCATTTTGAGTGTTTTCAATAAAGACATGAAAGATCAGATTTTTTTTGTGTTATTCTTTTAGGCACATTATATTTATCAATACCCCTGACTTAGATGAAGATCAGATCACATTTTATGACAAATTTATTCAGAAAATTATAAAATTCCAAAGGGTTCACATACTTTTTATTGCCACTGAATAAGCACTTTTGGAATGACACTCAACCAATCAAATTACTGGACAATTAACTATTTTAAAAATCTACACTCTCTGTGAACTTTATTGAGAACATTATACATTGCATCTGGAAAGTATTCACAGCGCTTCACTTTTCCCACATTTTGTTTGTCACGGTCGTAGATGGAGGTGGATGCAGGCCCAGATTAAACTCTTAATTAAACATAAATACCAAACTCAAAGCAAACGTGGCATAGACAAACCATGAGACCGCTACAACTAATAATACAGAGCCCCATGCTCAGTAACTCTGGTGTTTAAATAACCAGTGTCATTAAACTAAATGACAAACACCTGTGTCCCATACAGCTAACGCTAAACCCAAAAGTGAGTGAACCAAAACAAAGTCACGTGGTTTGTCCCGAAGACGAGTCACGGTGCCATAGTGCCCTCTTCTGGCTATATCGTGACAGAACCCCCCTCCAAACGGTGCTCCTCCCAGAGCACCAAGAACCTGGTCCTGGGTCCCTGTCTGAAATATCTCTTGCTGCCCCTGGAAATGAGGCAGTCTTCGTTGGCCAGCAGATGGGCTGAGCAACACCCCCACCGGAGTCGAGAGTCGGGGCACGGCGGAGCAGGACTTGGCTGCCTGTGTCAGTAGAGACGGGCCTGAGCTGAACTTGGGCGTCAGAGACTGGCGACCTGACTTGGACCTGGACCTTGGCCTGAACTTGGATCTCAGGGACTTGAGACTGAACTTGAATGTCAGGAACTTGAGGCTTGGCTTGGACGTGAGCTAGGGACTCGGCTTGGACTTGGACTTGAGTCTTGGCTAAGACTTGAGACTTGGCCTGGCCTTGGACTTGAGTCTTGGCTTGGACTTGAGTCATGGCTTGGACTTAGACAGCAGGCTTGGTGCAATTCCCCTGCAGTTGTTCCAGAAGATGGCGTGCCTCAGCAATGCCCTCGTTGAGCTGTTTGCTCTTCTCCAGGAACGCATGGCAGAACTCCTCAGACTGCTTTGGTGGTGCTCACCTTATACCACTGGTGAAACGCCTCAAACCGGGCTGCTTTGGCGGCACTCATCTTCTCAATCTGCTGCTTCCAGATTACCGGCTCGGTATTCTGTCACGGTCGTAGACGGAGGCGGATACAGGCGCAGATTAAACTCTTTATTAAACATAAATACCAAACTCAAAAAAAAACGTGCTCACTCGCTAAATAACTAGTGTCTATTAAAAAAAATTAAAGAAATCAACCAAAACAGTTATCATGAAAGAAGATTGTTGGAAATCTTTGCAAATTTATTTAAAAATAAAAAAATACTTATATTTACATAAGTATTCACAGCCTTTGCTCAATACTTTGTTGAAGCACCTTTGGCACCAATTACAGCCTCAAGTCTTTTTGAGTATGATGCTACAATCTTGGCACACCTAGTTTTGGGATGTTTCTCCCATTCTTCGTTGCAGGACATATCAAGCTCCATCAGGTTGAATGGGGAGCATTGGTGCACAGCCATTTTCAGATCTCTCCAGAGATGTTCAAGTCTGGGCTCTGGCTGGGCCACTCAAGGACATTCACAGAGTTGTCCTGTAGCCACTCCTTTGTTATCTTGGCTGTGTGCTTAGGGTCGTTGTCCTGTTGGAAGATGAACCTTCTCCCCAGTCTGAGGTCCAGAGCGCTCTGCAGCAGGTTTTCATCAAGGATGTCTCTGTACATTGCTGCATTCATCTTTCTCTCGATCCTGACTAGTCTCCCAGTTCCTGCTGCTGAAAAACATCCCCGCAGCATGATGCTGCCACCACCATGCTTCACTGTACTGTATGGTAGTGGCCTGGTGATGAGTGGTGCCTGGTTTCCTCCAGACATGAGGCTTGCCATTCAGGCCAAAGCGTTCAATCTTTGTTCAATCTTTGGTCTGAGAGTCCTTCAGGTGCTTTTTGCCAAACTCCAGGTTAGCTGTCATGTGTCATGCCTTTTATTGAGGAGTGGCATCCGTCTGGCCACTCTACCATTCAGGCCTGATTGATGGAGTTCTGCAGAGATGGTTGTTCTTCTGGAAGGTTCTCCTCTCTCCACAGAGACACGTTGGTGCTTTGTCAGAGTGACCATCGATTTTTTGGTCACCTCTCCGAATAAGACCCTTCTCCCCCGATCGCTCAGTTTGGCTGGGTGGCCAACTCTAGGAAGAGTGCTGCTGGTTCCAGACTTTTTCCATTTACAGATGATGGAGGCCACTGTGCTAATTGGGAACTTCAATGCTGCAGAAATGTTTCTGGACCTTCCCCCACATCTGTGTCTCAATACAATCCTGTCTCGGAGGTCTCCAGACAATTTCTTGGACTTCATGGCTTTCTTTGTTCTCTGACATGCATTGTTAACTGTGGGACCTTATATAGACAGGTGTGTGCCTTTCCAAATCATGTCCAATCAACTGAATTTACCACAAGTTGACTCCAATCAAGTTGTAGAAAGATCTCAAGGATGATCAGTGGAAACAGGATGCACCTGAGCTCAATTTTGAGTGTCATTGCAAAGGCTGTGAATAGTTATGTACATGTGCTTTTACTGTTTTTTATTTGTAATAAATTTGCAAAGATTTCAAGCAAACTTCTTTCATGTTGCCATATATATATATATATATATATATATATGGAAGTATCAACAATACATTTGTTTCAGTAAATTCAGTAAAAATGTTACCGTTAAGGCCATTCACATGAAATGTTTACTAGATATCAGTATTGTACCACTGTGTATATATAAATAAAATAAATTTAAAATTTCATAGGAACATTGCAAATAAGAATTGAATCAAACCACAAAATCAGTGCCAATGTCATAAAACATGCACTTACAAATTAACCACTTGCTAGTTTAACAGTATAACAATAGTGAGGCCCGTTTTAGACAGTGAGCTGATTTTTCAAAGATTGAATTTTGGGTGCCAGCTTACCTCCCAGATTGAGCATTACCTGCTGAATAAAGTGGAAACTGTTTTACATACACGTAGGATAGTTCAAGTACAGGGCATAATTCAGTATGAAAAGAACACAGAAGGCCTGAGACAGGTCGGACAGATCATCCATCACCAAACTCCCATCCAAGATGATGCTCACTTTGAATGGGTTTAGCTGAGGACTTTCTGATTCGAAGCAGAGGATCCCCACTGGAGTCTGACTGTATGAGTCCTTGTCAGTTACATCCTAACAGAGAAGAAACAGATTGACAAAAAAAGTCTGCTAAACTTGCTGGGTATTGGTTCAAGCTGGAGAAAATGTCCAAAATTGTTTAAAACAATGTTTTTCATTGTTAAAAATGAACAGACGAAAAAATGTCGGCAGGTAGGAGTTCAAGCGGGATCGTGTCCACCGCACGCAAGTGAAAAACTAGCTAGTTAAAAGTTGAAAACAATGTGGGGTTTTTTTTTTTTACTACTCACAAACAGCACATCGATGGGGGTGGAAAGCCCAATAAAAATTAACAGAGAAAAAAATGTCTGCCGAACTCACCTGGCAGAGGTTCAAGTGGGAGAAAACATCCGAAATGGTTTCAAACTAAATTTTTCACAGTTAAAATGAACGAACAAAAAAATATCCCCTGAACTCACCTGATTCAAGTTCAAGCAGGAGAAAATGTCCAAAAACAACACTCCTGCTAATGAAGTTCTAATACTCAACATCTACCGGCTCCAATAAATCAGCACAAAACTGCATCTAGGGACTGTCATTTCCCAAAGTGTTGCAGAGACTTGTGTGAGTGTGAAGGGACCTCTGCCATCACATGACTCATTGAAGCAGTGCCGTCAGAGAGAAGCATGAGGGGAGGCTGCTGGGCCTAGGGGAGAGCTGCAACTAACATTTCAAAATGGATTCATATCCGGCTCTGCAGCAAAAGAGCTTTCATTCAGCCAAATGCCCATGACAGTGACACACATGTTGTAAATGAGCAGTAGATGCTATTTGTTATGCAGAAGATTTTCCTTACCCTTTTCCTTGAAGAGAATACACCTGGGTGTCAAGATCATAGGAATTTGAGTTTCTGAATGCGTAACTGAGTTAAGTAGCTCACTGAGAGGTCTGGATTCTCATCCCCTTGAGAATTAATGCAGACAGATTTTCTGTTTCTGCATAATTCGAAGGTAAATCTGCAAGTCATCAGAAACACTGAGCATAAACATAAGCTGCATTTGGCCATCTTGATGCAGCTTGGAAGCTATTGATCTTTAGCTCATTGAAATATTCATATCCCCTTTCATAAGCTCTGAGCTATTATTACAGTTTGGAGTAAGAATGAGAGGCTTTTGCAATTCTTTTCACACTTTTGACATTCCTCTCTCCAGCTGAGACAGAGCCACAAATATTTCATAGCCTTGACACCATTTTCATGTTATTGATTTTCCTATGCAGCATCAATTATTCACATTGATGACACAAGGTGAAATAAATAGTGGCCTCTTGGATTCAAAATATTAGCTAGTCTTTCTTTTCACAAAATAATACATAATACAGCCCTTCTCTTGGAATTCCATTGACCTAGGAGATGACTGTTTCATTAAAAATGCCTTTAATGGCCCCTGTAAAGCTGAGGACAATATATTTTTATTTAAATGCTTTGTTTCATCTTTCAAAGGCAGATTTCCAAAGATTATTACAGTGTGTTCTTGTGACGGTGATGTAAACAGATTCATTTTAAGATGCTTTCTTTCTTTCTTTCTTTCTTTCTTTCTTTCTTTCTTTCTTTGTTTGCTCTCTCTTTCTCTCGCCCTCTCTTTGAGAAAAACAATAACGCTGTTTTGTTTGAACAGTGGAGTCAAATATGGAGTGAAAATGTCTTATTTATCAAATGTGGTAAAACAGCATTGCATTCAGTTTAGTCTTCATTGTTTCAACTCTTGCTGCAGGATGTGCCTTGTCTCTCTGGTACTGTAAAAATTGCTGCAAACAATATTGGCAATTTATACAGTACAATACTGTTATATCAATAAACCGTCCGTTTAATTCTGTAAATGTACAGCTAATGATCCATAAATTAAGCATGTACAGTACATTTACAGCATTTAACAATAATAATTGTTGACAATATGGTCTGGTGGTTTAAAACGAAGAACAGAGGGGAGGGACAATCTCTACAGAAATGGTGATGGAAATTTGTTCACTTAAACTCTCCTTTTACGGTCTGCATATACTTTGAATGTTAAAGAAGGACACTGTTCAAGGTAAGATTATTTCTTTGTTATTGTTTTATTAAGTTTCACTCAACTTGTAAAATGTCTTTTCTCGTCAAGCAGGCCTATGTATCGCTGCAGCCCGGAGACCTTCAAGTGGGAGGTATGTACTGCCAAGTGGGAGATACTTACTCCACTAGTAGGTGGCGTTTTCATAAATGGGCGGAATTTGGGCGAAAATCCAGAAGTGATAGCAAGTATGCAAAAATCCCCTGCGTGGTGATAAATGATGACAAAAACACCTATTTAAAACCGAATATCGACACTTTTCCTTGTAGGTTTAATTTAATTTCTTACAGCTTTGTCGTTATGGTATACATGTCCAATGCCATTGTTTGAAGATTGAAGTTTATATAATAATTGTCTAATATTAAAAGAAGATATAACTGCACTCAAGGTGATTGTGTAACAACATTATAACCAACTATTTTTATTGCTCAATGATTTTGTCTTTACAACAAAATCTACTACAAAATATGTACAAGTTACTCAGATATAAAAGCAAAATTTTACATATATATAACGTCCATAGTGATAAAAGGTGCAACAGTAGTTCCCACAAATGTCTTGTATTTGTAGGTTGTTTTCTTACACCCTTCTACAATCACGCAAGCTGTTGACTCTCAGAAACTTGTCTTCTGATCCTGTTGTGGCTCTGTGTCTGCCAGACCTCTTCCTCTCAATGTGTCCTCCAGTTTCCAAGTGCCTTTTGATGGTGTAGGAAACTGTGTTCAATGACGCCTCGTCTTTCTTTGCAATTTCTCTAAAGGAATGACCTACACTTTTAAAGGTCGTAATAGTCTGTCTGTCTTCCTTTGTTAATTGCCTTTTGCTTGCCATTATGAGAGCAATATACTAGGTCCTGCAATAAAATACTGTGAAAATAATGCTTAAGGGGATGTAATCTGTTCCAACACTGCTTTTATATAGACGGACAGTTGGTAAGTAATCACAAAAGTTGGGACACCTGTAGGAATTGTTAGCATAAACTTTCAAGGCTTAATTTATTTCCATTGCTGCAGAAGCTCTAAGTTTTTAACCCATTACTTGCTCCAGGAGAAAGGCCTTTTTGTATAACTCTCAAATGTACATTATTTTTCAGTTTTTGGTAACCTAAACATTTTTTTAAACCTCTGGCAGTTTGCTGCTTACCTTTGTAGGTAACCTTTACCATTTCAGGTTATTCACTGGACTTGAACTGCTTAAATCCAATAAAAACTGGAAAAATTGGGTTGTTCTTAAACTTTTCACTTGTTTATGTAAGAAACAAATCATTAAGTAAAATGTTTAATTTACATGGTGTGCATCTACAGATCTTAGATATCTTCCTAAAAAAAATCTTTGTTTGTGTTCTGTTAAATTTTAATACTTCACAATTGTGTCCCACTTGTTGGTGATTCTTCACAAAAAATAAAATTTTTTGAATGTTTGAAGCCTGAAATGTGGCAAAAGGCTGAAAAGTTCAAGGGGGCCGAATACTTTCGCAAGGCACTGTATGTAGTATATATTGTATTCAAACATATCAAACAGATTTTTCACTAGATGGAGGGAAAATAAAGGAGAAATAGATTATGGTAGATCATTTGCCATTTATTAAGATACAGGTAAAAACATTAGGCATTGTCAAACTGGCTGAAGCTGACTCAAACTGAATCTCAGCATAAATACACACAGTAAGAAAAAAAAAGCAAAATGTTGCTTACTTAAGACAACAAAAAAGGATTGGGTGAAAAATGAAAATTATCTCATTACCTGTATATACTTACACCAATCTTTTCTCAAAGATATCCATAAAAAGTCTCGTCTAAAGTTTGCCACAAGCCACCTGGGAGACACACCAAACGTCACACCAAACATTGAGAAATAGCTTTCTTCTTGCCACTCTTCCATAAAGGCCAGATTTGTGCAGTGTACGACTGATTGGACGACCTATGGACAGACTCTCCCACCTCAGCTGTAGTTCTCTGCAGTTCATCCAGAGTGATCATGGGCCTCTTGGCTGCATCTCTGATCAGTCTTCTCCTTGTCTGAGCTGAAAGTTTAGAGGGACGGCCAGGTCTTGGTAGATTTGCAGTGGTCTGATACTCCTTCCATTTCAAAATGATTGCTTGCACAGTGCTCCTTGAGATGTTTAAAGCTTGGGAAATCTTTTTGTATCCAAATCCGGCTTTAAACTTCTCCACAACAGTATTACGGACCTGCCTGGTGTGTTTTTTGGTCTTCATGATGCTCTCTGCGCTTTCAACAGAACCCTGAGACTATCACAGAGGAGGTGCATTTATACAGAGACTTGATTACACACAGGTGGATTCTATTTATCACCATCAGTCATTTAGGACAACATTGGATCATTCAGAGATCCTCGCTGAACTTCTGGAGTGAGTTTGCTGTAAAGGGGCCGAATAATTTTGCACGCACCACTTTTCAGTTTTTTATTTGCTCAAAAAGTTTAAAATATCCAATAGATTTCGTTCCACTTCACAATTGTGTCCCACTTGTTGGTGATTCTTCACAAAAAATTTTAATTTTATATCTTTATGTTTGAAGCCTGAAATTTGGCAAAAGGTTGAAAAGTTCAAGGGGGCCGAATACTTTCGCAAGGCACTGTATATTAGAGATGGAAATAGACATCAGACAATAGGGTAAAATAAAATAATATTAGTACTGTAACAGATTTTATATTGTAGAATTATAGCTGGAACCATTGTTGCAAGTACATTACTGTGAAATTATGTGCCAGATTTTACTGTAAATTTAGGTTTTTGTTTTTTTTTTAGTGTACACTAAAAAATGCTTCATCTTCTTAACAGTTATTTCTTCAAGGAAAGCATGTCTTGTTGCACATGCTTCCCATTTTCACCATCTGAGCAGAGTAAACTGAGCATTGACCAATAAATTACAGAAATGGATAACTTCTGCAGTGACTAAAGTTTAGCACCAATGATGGTCAAGCATGGACTCCTAGCGTATGATAAACCAGAGAAATAGAAGGAAAGACAGAATGGAGAAGAAGGAGCAAATGAAGCTTTTCCCAGGCTGATCAAGCAGTTGAGCCGCTCAGCTCTGGGAGCCCTTTGATATGCGAGCTGGTTAGTCCCAGCTGCTCCTCGGGCCGCTATGTCTTCATCCTCCCATTCAGGTGCCCTTTTATTAACCTTTGACTCTCTGCAGCACTCTGTTTGAAGAAGCTGGCATTATACTGGCTTATCGGCTTGCCTACAGAAGAGCCTGTGTTGCTTTTTCTCAGCCATGTCTCGAAGCGTGCTTTGAGTGTTAGGAGAGTCTGTATTTTGAAGCACTTCATTGCAAGATCATAAATTTTGTGATAAGATGCTGCATAATATGAGCTGCATAAATGAAGTGTCAGTCATTTGCATCACTTTTTAAAACTGAGAAGTATCTGCATATTTTGGCTTAGTAATTAAAAAGCTGCTTTCTTGTCATTCAATTGAATTTAATTCAGTTTTATTTAGAGATGCACCATTGTATTATTGCACTATTTTTCCCACTATTGGCCGATAGTTTTAAAACATCCAATGATCCGAGCCGATTGTATCCTGTCACTCAAAAGAGGGTGGGAAAATTGATTTTGTGCTGTGTGTAAAGAAGATATCTCTTGTGTGGAATTATGATAAAACGTCGGGGTTACGCATGTAACCCTGTTCCCTTTCAAAGGGAACTTCGACATTGCATTTAGCAGTATGGGAACGCCTTGCGCGTGACCGGTATCTGAAGCTTGTGTAAAATCATGCCTCTACTTATAGGCCTGCCATGATCAGGTGACGTGGCAATTAAGCGCGTCGCATGATATATATATGGCACCTGTGAACCACGCCACCAGCCTCTATTATCTGAAGCGAAGACGCAATTCACAGGCCAGCCCCGGTATGACAGCGCTATGCAACGTCTCGTTCCCTTCTCAGGGAACAGGGTTACATGCGTAACCCCAACGTTCCCTTTCAAAGGGAACTTCGACGTTGCATTTAGCAGTATGGGAACGGGAATACCCACTCAGTCATACCGAGGGTACGGCCTGTTCAAAAATACCCAAACCCGAGGGTCAGTGCAGGACACTCGAGCCTGGGGAGGAATGAATATCCAGGCTGTCATAACAAATGACCGTGTGAGGCATAGACCACCCTGCAGCCGCACACACATCCTGCAAGGAAACCCCTTTGGACAAAGCCTTCAACAATCCCAGTAGAGATGCACTGCTTTGACACAGCATCACTTTCTGCTCTGACTTACGCCACTGGCCGGAGCGGTGGACGTAAGTACAGAGAGCGCTTACTGGACACAGCGGGTGCATCCTCTCTTGTTCTGGTCAGAGGACAGAGGAGGGGAGAAAGCCTGCAACACCACAGGGTGGGCAGCCAATGTAGGCACTTTAGGAATATAATCCGGCCTAGGGTACAGGAAGGACTTGGCTTATCTAGGGGTAAAGTCAAGGCAGGAGGGGCAACAGGGAGAGCTTGTAGACCTCCCACTCGCTTGAGAGATGTCAGGGCCTGTAAAAGAGCTACCTTTAGCGTCAGAAGCTTCTCAGAGGCTGACTCTAAGGGCTCAAATGGGGTCCCTGACAGACCTTCCAAGACCACAGCAAGGTCCCAGGAAGGTATGCATGGCCTGCAGATGGGCCTCAGCCGTCTGACACCACTCATGAACCTTAAAGTTAGAGGACGTTGCCCCACAGAGGCTCTATCAACAGGGGCAGGGCTGGCCGAAACGGCAGCCACGTAACCCCGAAAGTAGAAGGAGCCAACCCGCTGAGAAACGTTCTTGTCGGAACTCCAGGACTGTAGCGATTGCGCAGTTCACTGGGTGTAGCTGACGTTCCTCACACCACCAGACAAAAAGGCACCACTTGAGCGCATACAATTTCCTTGTAGATGGGATCCACTCTAGGGGCTCGAAGGGGCAGCTGACAGACCTTCCAGGACCACAGGAGGTCCCAGGAAGGTATGCGCGGCCTGCAGATGGGCCGCAGCCGTCTGACACCACGCACGAACCTTAAAGTTAGAAGATGTTGACCCACGGAGGCTCCATCAACAGGGGCATGGCTGGCCGAAGCAGCGGCCCAGTAACCCTGATTGTAGAAGGAGCCCAGCCTGCTGAGAAACGTTCTGTAAGAACTCCAGGACTGTAGCAATTGCGCAGTTCTCTGGGTCTAGGTGACGTTCCTCATGCCACAAGACAAAAGCTGACACCTGAGTGCATTTGATTTCCTTGTGGATGGGATCCACTCCAGGGGCTCGAATGGGGCAGCCGACAGACCTTCCAGGACCATAGAAGGTCCCAGGAAGGTATGCATGGCCTGCAGATGGGCCGCAGCCGTCTGACACCACGCATGAACATCAAAGGTAGAGGATGTTGCCCCACAGAGGCTCCATCAACAGGGTCATGGCTGGCCGAAACGGCGGCCAAGTACCCTGATTGAAGACGGAGCCCAGCCCGCTGAGAAACGTTCTGTAAGAACTCCATGACAGTAGCAAATGTGCAATTCACTGGGTCTAGGTGACATTCCTCATGCCACAAGACGGACAGGAATCTCCCAAGGAGTGCCATCTCGCAGAGATATTATCTCTCAGAACCATGTTCGAGCTGCCAAAAAGGTGCTATTAGCAGGCTATCTTGGCAAACTCTCGCTAGAGCTAGTGGGAGCAGTGATGGGGGGGCAGCATACAGATGTGACCTCAGCCACATGTGTGGATTCCACCCTAGGCTCCCAAGATACAGCTTTATCTAGCTCAGTGTTGATAGGATTGACACTACGCCTGTTGGGGATAGAAACGCCCTCATCGTAGTAGAATCCTATAACCCCTAGAAAAGTTGTCCACTGCACCGGGGAAAACCAACTTTTCTGAGATTCAACCTGAGCCCCCAGTTCTTCATGTGGGCGAGAACAACATCTCAATGTTGAACCGCCAGCTCCCTGGATCGTGCTAGAATTAACCAGTCGTCCAGGTAGCTTGGTACACAGATGCCCTGGAGTCCCAATGGAGCCAGAGTGACATCCATGCACTTTGTGAAGGTGCGAGGGGATAAAACTAGCAATATTCCTATGCGGAAACATGCACCTTTTAGACCTATCGCCACAAACCAGTTCTCGAACTGGATTTGTGGCACGATAAGTTTGAACATCAGCCTCTGAACCTGTATGTCCGAAGAATACGGTTCAGATGATGCAGATCTAAAATTGGCCGCATATTTCCACTTTTTTGCGGAACAGGAAATAAAGGCTGTAGACCTCCCTCCCTGAGGGAACGGGGTACATGTTTCAGGACCCCATTGTCCAAAAGGGAGCTTACTTCCTGCGCTAACGTCGGGCTCTGGTCTGTGCTGACTTCTGTGCCTAACAGACTGTGGCCGCCCGGCTCCCCTGGCTGTCTGCAAGGGTTGGCGGGCTGGCTTAAGCATGGTTTTCTCAGAAGTGAGATTTTGTCATAACTTCTGGAAGACAGGGGAGTTTCTGCAGTGTGAAGTATTTACTTTCACTCGGTAATCACTTCAAGCAGCTCTTTATACGCTGCTCTCAATTTTCAACACATCCTTCTAACTCCTCGGAGTCAGAGAGGGGGCGTTATTACCCCTTTGGCTTTCCATAGCGGGAGGAAGAGTCGCGATGTGAACTCCAAAACCCAGCGGAGAGCCGAACCCGGAAGACAGAGAGAGAGAGATAGAGCAGCGCTCGTCTCCGGCTCCTCTTCCGGAATTAAGAGATCCCCCGAACCTGAGACGGTTGGCTGCCTCGGCAGCGGCCGGCCCAGATCCGCGAGGCTTTGAAACCCAACTCGCTCGGCTTCCGTTTTTTTTTTTTTTCGAGAAGAGCGCGAGTTGAGCTGCTTAATGTAGCATTACCATGCGCAGCCTCTCGAGGTTGCCATCGCATACTACACCACCAACACTGCACCCAGAAAGTGTGCACTTTTCCCCCCGTGATGAAACGGGAGCACGTTACACACATCTTTAACTCTTTCTCGCTCATTACTTACCTCTCCTTTTCTTTAAAAAGGGATAGAAAAGTTAAGAGATTTTGAGAAAATATCGAGTAGAAATGAAGCGTTTTTGTCACACAAACAACAGACATGCAGTCTCGCTGAAGATAATAAGGCTGGCGGCGTGGTTCACAGGTGCCATATATATATATATATATATATATATATATATATATATCATGCGACGCGCTTAATTGCCACGTCACCTGATCATGGCAGGCCTATAAGTAGAGGTATGATTTTACACAAGCTTCAGATACCGTTACGCGCAAGGCGTTCCCATACTGCTAAATGCAACGTCGAAGTTCCCTTTGAAAGGGAACTGCAGTTTGTAATCTCTGAAATCTCTGCACCGCTAAAATTTTACACCGGACACTGCAGCAGTGAAGCGGTGTCGAGTCTAATCACCACCAATAAGTTAAGAAATCTTACTTTAATCTTCAGATTTTAGTTAATGTGTTAATGTTAATTTAAGTAAGGTGTTTTCTGTTTATGAATTAATTATTCATTTAAAAGAAGGTATAAAAAGCAGAACTATCAGTATCGGTTATTGATATCGGCCGAACTTTTTGCCTGTTCTCCTGAATTAGCTAAGGTCAATTCAATATGGAAATTTGTTTGCTAAAGGGGCATTGAAACTACTAGTACAAGTAGTCATGGAATGACATTTTTAAACATCTGCAGTAACACTATAAATTAGCAACAGTAAACAGTATGTTAAAGAAGTCACATCATGATTTTTTTTTTTAGCATTTTTAAACATTAATTATGGTGTTTATTGAGAGTAATAGAATAGGTTAACATGCTTTAATATTAAAAAATGTCACCCACTATACATTATTGCAGTACTTCTATTCCCAGGCTGCCTCAAACGCTCCGATTTCTCCAAAGCCCCTACTTCTAAAAAGCCCAGAGTGCTCTGATTGGCCAGCTGACCCGTTACATTGTGATTGGCCAAAAACCTCAAGTGTGTGTTGGAAATGTAACACCCCTTGGGTTAGTTCAAGCCTCCAAAGCTTCAAAAGCAATTCTAAGCTCCTAAGCAACATGTCGGTTTTATCATATCAGTTTGAGCCCAAGACCAAATCAGAAAATGTGCATGATCACGCGGAACCAACTTTGCAAACACGCCTTTCAGTGGTAAGTTTTTATTTTGTAACTCTCTTACCTTTCAGATACCATGTAAATTCTATGATATTGTGGCAGGGTAAGTGATTTGGCTATCCTATTGGTTCTGCTTGGGTTATGGGTTTCAGAAGACCAATAGGATGAGAGCTACCCGATTATTTAAGGACCCTTATTTTGGTAAGCAGGTGTCTTGGTGAGTCCGAGTCCCTCGCTCCCTATGGCATTTCTGGTTCCCACTTCCATTCAGGTACATTCAGGCTTTGTCATGGCATAATGAGCTGAACACCTCAAGGCTAATTTGTTGTTTTTAATAATCTTAGAGCGGCGCTGGTGGCACAAGCATTGTGACGAATTGCCGCCGGAGATCGTGTAAAGTGATCACAACGTTTAGCCGCTGGTTGATTGATATCTGCATGTATGTCGAGCCGCAGTACCTGTGAGTAAACATACAACTTCACGTCTGGTGTTTGTTCAACCTAATGGTAAGTGCACCTCTCCCTCTTTCACATTGGGACTTGGTAGATTTAGGTTGACGCTCTGATCTTTGTGTTAAGGTGAGAGTGGGAAGTTGAACTAAGTCTTCTCTAAGATGAACTAGTTTTTAATGTATGTCTGGTTTGTTTTGTAACCACAGTAAAAGAGTGAGCAGTCTGAGAGTGGTAAAATTAGTGTTTCCTAGCTTCAAACCTGTTTTAGGTTTGTTATTCCACCTAACCACTTTACTACTCAGAGGGTGTATGTTAAGCCTTACTGTCTCCATGCTAGAGTGGCCATAATTGTCATTTGTACTGGTTACCATAACTCTGGTTCTGCTTGGATGTTGTCGACTGCCTCCATTTCGTGTGGTGGTGTCAGTGGGCCTGGGTGTTATAGCTACCATACCACAGTGTCTGTAATATCAGTCTTTCTTTGTTTGTTGTTAAGTGTTTGTGTAACTTTCGGTTAATCTTTGTCTACTTTCTCTCCAGGAGCCAGTGAGTCTTGGTGGGAAATGGGAGGCTAGCTGCATTTATTCGGTGGTGTGCTTGACAGCGTGCTCAGTGTGCCAACACAGCTTCCTTATGGTGCAGTTAGTGTGATTTTTGGTGTGACTTGCAGTGGGTTTGGATGACCTCCTTCCTTGTCCCTGCCAAGCCTAGGCCTGGAGAAGTTCTTAGTTTTAAAACCCTTATTGTGCTTCATGGGAAAGCGATTTTATATTTTCGTGTCAAGTTTTAAATGATGCTGTAGTGTCATAGTAAAATATAAATTTATTGGTACTCTTGTCTCATTCATGTTCCTTGCCCCGATTGGTGAAACTTATCTGTGTGAATTTTGTTTCGGAGTATTTCCCTGGTTCACCCCTAGGGTGGTGTAGTTGGATTTACTGAATTTGGGATAAACATCTCCCTCCACTTGGGAATGTTGAATTCTGGTGTGGTCGGCAGGGTAGATGTCGCCCCCCGCTTGAGGCAAGAAACACCACACTATGTACACAGCTTCTGTGTGTACATGGGTATTCGTGCAAAATACCTTTGGAAAACTAAGTTTCTTGTGATTCGATTGATATAAACCATTTCAATATACACTCACAGAGCTTCAATCAACGTCTCTCAGACCACCAACATACAAACAAGCACTTAAAAAACTGAGGCAACTTAGCAAATTTTTGCTAGCACGTTAGCAGAGTTAGCAGAGAACTGAGCCACAACACAAATCTCAGCATGTGAACAGTCAATAACAGATACTTCATAAAATAATCAACACATGTACAGGTTCTGATTTAGGAGCACATGGAATTGCCCCACTTTTCAGGAGTAGCTTTTGTGTGTAGCCTGCCTTACTCGCCCAGGTTCAGGAAGCTGTCCTCGATAAATTTTACTGTGCACTAGCAAATGTTTGGGTTGTACTGCTCAAGAAGTTTATAAATAAACAGTAACCACTGATTACCCAGGTTACCTGTGTGGGACTGTGAACCAAGAAACACTTGTGAACTTCTGGACAGCAGAAAGACAGCATCACCTTAGCCTACAGGCAGGCTGAACTCCCTTACTCTCCCATGAAATGCAGTCCTGCAAAGAATATGGCACAGAACTATAACACTGCACACGTGTGATAACGGCACAAATGTCACATGACTGTATGCACCTGATTCACATTTATGTTTAATGAGCACTAGTACTTAATTCATGTTGTGCACTGCATTCTGTGTTTATCTATCTTTTATTGTCATTGTCTGTTATTGTTGTAACCTAATTCATGTCATATCCATGTTATATCAACCTTGCTTTGCTACTCCTCGTTTTGTTTCATAGTCTTTGTGTTTTCACTTGTAATAAAATAAATCTGTACTTGTATCCATCTCCTCTACCTTTCTGGGACAGCATATAATAAGAATCTGAGCTATCATGGTCACAGACTCACAGAAACTGGACAGTTGATTATTGGAAAAAGACCATGTGATTTTTTTTTCTAATCATCAATTGTCTAGTTTGGCTGAACCTCAGATTCCTCTTGTGGCTGCCAAGAGTGGAACAATGTGGGCTCTTGCTGTTGTAACCCATCCACATCAAGTTTAGTTGTTTTGTGTATGCTGAGTTGCTGTTCTGTTCACTACGGTTGTAAAGAGTGATTATTTGAGCAACTGCATCCTTCCTGACTGCTTAAACCAATGTGTCCATTTTCCTCTGACCTCTCTAATTAACAAGGCGTTTAAACACACAGAGAACTGTTGCTCACTCAGTGTATTTTATTTATTTATTTATTTATTTATTTGCACCATTCTAAGTAAACTCTAGAGAAATACTCAAACCAGACCATCTGGTACCAACAACCAGCTCACATCTCACAAGTCATAGAGATCACACTTTTCTTTATTTTTATTTTGTTGCTGCCACTGTGGCTGATTAGATAACTGCATGGATGTGCAGTTGTTTTCCTAATAAATTGGGCAGAAATGTTAGATGCAAATTTGATCATAAAGATGCAATGAAATTGATGAATAGGGAACCTGTTATTGATGTACAATTAAATTTTATGATTAGATTTGATTACAATTTTGATAAATAAGAACCACTGTGATTTTTCAAGGGCAGGACCAATAAAAAATATAACTTTACTTTCTGTCAATCTGCCCCTCATTCCTTCCGTGACCTCTGTAGACTAACACTCAAAGGGCGTTACATTACTTTCTCTCACTGTGCACATGTTCATAAACCAATTCCAGCCTTGTAAGTGGTGCTCTCTCACTCACTTTCAAAATCTGTGCTTATTTCATAACAGTAAAGTTAATCAACAAGCTTATTAGGGCTCTCACTGGCTAGGTAGCGCTGCAGATTATAGAGTGCTGGGGATTTCACACAAGTTCCCTCTCTGGCCTGTCCTCTATCTGTCTTTTTTCTTACTCACCATTGTTCCAGTTTCTTTCTCACTGCCTACACTATCACTCTTAATAACACTGCTATTTTATTCCAAATGGGTCACCTCAGCATTTACTTTGTTCCACCAATGTGAATGACTGATTCCTTTCAAATAGACAAGAATCAGTATGAGAAAAATACTGTGGATGATGAATCACTACAATATCATACCCTATAAAAAAGGGTACCTTTGATTATTACCAAATAGTGTTGATTCTGTTTTTCAGCTGTTCGTAGTTCATTATCATGCAAATTAGTGGATCAAGAAAAGTCTACATATTTCTCAGTAATAACAAGTTACACTGTGTTTCATGCCATGTTAAATTTAATTAGGAACTGTAAAACATTTTTTTAATATAATAGTTCTTCATTAGATAGTACAGAATCAAATACACAGACACAAATGCTGTTTAGTTTTCATTTCCTTTAATAAATGAAAAGCAATTAAAATGTATACATATAGGATTTATACATACTGACTCAAGATATAAGGGAAATAAGGGATCTCCATGTCTGGTCTATCTGGTCCAGCAGCTATATCTAGTCTCGCTTTTTCTTTCACCTACGTTCTGTCAAATTCACACATTCTCTCTCTCACAGAAATCCATAACTGCAATATTATTCTAATCGTGTTCAGTGCAGGAGTTCAAAGAGGGTTGTCAATGCATTTGTAATGAGTGCTCTTGCTAATCACATCATTATGTAGCATGCTTCAGAAAAGCCACTGGAGAAAATTCTGCTCAGTTCTTCAAAGCTGGGTGCTTAAGCATCCCACAATCCTCCTTGGGCAAACTGTTTTTTGGTCTGTTAATACCGAATGCTTTCCAAAGACTTTTGTTTACCATACAACAAATCATTTCGAGAGTTTAGAGAATACTCTGTTTTTGTGTGAGAATGAATGATGATTGTTTCCCTTTCTTGATGATGATTACTAGATAAGAATAAATAAATAAATAAACCAATAAAAACTGCACTCATAACAATTCACATGAAAACAATCTGTATGAAAATATTATGAAGATTAAGGTTGGCATGTACAATCTACAAACAACAATCATGATATTTTGTCATATGCCCATATCAAGGGAAACTTTAGGATACTGATCCATCATTAATGAATAATGACACAGGAAGAAATGAATAATGCATTATTAACATTCTAGTAACTACTATTAACTGACTAGAAACTCTGATTAATGAATTAGTAAGTAATAGCACACAGATGAATGCGGTAGTTCACTATTAGTTAATCAATAACTACAATTTCTTTCATTCCTCCTGGAATACTACTAAATAACTTTTAATAACTATTATTTATTTCATGCCTCCTGGAGAACTCCTGGAGAACTTCAGTTATCAACCTGCAACCTTGGGGTAACCAAGGACAATCAACTGTCCTTTTCCTCTCACATTGCTGACTTCTCCTTTACAACATCAGAAGGATTAATCTATTTCTATCCATACAGGTGCTGGTTCAGTCTCTTGTAATTTCGAGACTGGACTACTGCAACTCACCTATGGCAGATCTTCCTCTGAGTTCTATTCAACCTCTGCAACTGATCCAGAATGCAGCAGCTCGACTTATTTTCAACCTTTCTAAGCTCTCCCACACCAGCCCATTGCTACGCTCCCTCCTCTGGTTTCCAGACTTATGATTTGGGGAAGCTGTTAATAATTAGTACATTTTATCATTCCTCCTAGAGAACTGTTGACTAACTTTGTATCATTGTAAAGAAACGGCTTTTATGTGACCGTACTCCTGTGGCCGATTTTCCATCTTCCCTTTGAACTTCACCCTTATTTGTAATAATGTTTTCTACATTATTATTAATACTTAAATCAAGAGAAGACAGCTTAGGTCCACAATTCTCATTGAATCACAAGAGAGACATTGAGACTACTGGAACATTTCAAGTCAACAGCCATACCCCAAACGCCAGACAAATCGAAAACAATACAGTGATTTATTTTTTTTAACATAACTCACATAAATATATGGCTCTTTGTAAGTCTTCTACCTCATGGTTAGAAGATTCTATACTTTAGGTTTTCATTTATAACTATTGTAAGAATCATGTTAGCCTATTAGTAATGACTCAAATGTTACTAAGTCATTCAAAAGGATTTCCTAGCCATTTGGAACAGTATTCTAAAGTAAAAATCATAACGCCCTAGTAATGACTCAAGTGTTACCAAATCCTTCAGAAGGCATTACTAACCAAAACCTTACAAAAACCTCAGTTTACAATAATTTCAATGTGTGGTTGCACATGATATTTATCATTATAACTGGGGAATTATAATTTTTTTGTTTCCGTTGGTTTAGAATGGTTTGCATAATTGCATATCGGTAATCACTACATAGCTATTATGACTCAGACTCAGTTTATGTTTCATTCAAATACTTTATTAATACTTGTGCATCGTTTAACTAGCGTGCACACATTCCAGTTTATGTTGTACTGTAGACATTTTGTTAATACTGTTTTCTTTGAGTTAAGTTACCATTGTGTTTGATGAGCTGAGGAGTGGATGGCTGGTATATGGTGATTGCCTTGCGGAATCTTTGATGGGGGTCCATGCGTATAAAGGAGGCAATAGGCAGATTGACTGTGGGGAGAGTGAGATGTTTTGTGTTCATTTTCTTTACTTTCTTATTCATAATTGTGTATTTCTTTCTTTATTTTTTATTTATTTATTTGTGTCTATCTTTATTTCAATTATTCAGCTGGCCTCGTCTTTAATGTTGTATTTTGATGTTTGTAGTGTTTTGTTTTCACCTGTGTGTCTATAGTGGACTATTCTGTCTGTATAAATGTGCCTCTGTTTATTTATTTAAGTCAGTTTGGTTTATCTGTGTGCTATAACTTACTAATTCATTAATCAGAGTTTCTAGTTAGTTAATAGTAGTTGCTAGAATGTTTATATTGCGTTATTCATTTCTTCCTGTGTAGTTAATCATAAATCACGGATCAGTATTCTAAAGTGTTACCATATCAAGATTAAGGATTTCGAGTTGCAGGATCACTTTCCCTTTTCTTCTCATTGCTTTCCAGTAAAGACACAATGTAGGTGATATAAACCATAGCAATCAATTTTTTAAGCATTCTAAAGCATTCATCATTCACTAACACCAGTTAAATTGAAGTCCTTCAATAGAATAAGCATGCCACTGACAATGACAAGTTGATCACGCAAGGTTTTTTCTTTCTTGTCCCCAGCAAACTTATGCCTTTTTATTTATTTATTTATTCCTATTGTGAAACAGGAAATATTTTCTTTCTCTTTCTGTTAACTGAATATTGTGGTTCGTTAATTGGCACACTGCCCCCTAGTGCAGACTCTCAGTTTTACGTGCAAGTATGACAGCAGACACACCATGATGGCCTGGTGTTATTGGAAATTCACATCCCCAGAAGTTACCAAGCCACAGACATATACACATACAAACAAACAGGCATGCATGTATCATGACAAAAGACAGTTAACTTTATCCCTGAAGTCAGTTATGCAGTAGAATATATTGGAATGTGTCTATCAGATAAGACAAAGTGCTCCCGGTACGCCTGTCTTACAGACTAGATGCTACAACACTATTACCTCCATACATCATGTGAAATTAGCAGCAGGGGCCGCCGTCAGCCCAGACATTGGCACTTAATCTTGACTTTTTGGCAGACTGTTGCCATAACGGGTCAAATGACAGCCATTAATCAAATGTCCCTGGAGCCATGGGAGGGAGCATGTGAGTGGAAAGTTGGGGGGATGCATGGCATTGCCGCTATGTAGAAAGCATGAGCACTGGTGGGATTTGGAGGCATGAAAACAAAATGAAAGCTTCTCCTAGAAATAAGCCTACTCATAAACCCTAACCCAAGGAAATAATCCAGTCTATTTCACAAAAGATTAAGCCTCTTAAATAAAATGGATTGCCTCATTTTCTTTATTTAGCAGGCTTAATACTAGATTATGGAGAGATGACTTGAAGTTGGGAATTTGCAGGAAATTTGCAGGGTCTGGAGAGCAGTTCATGTGGATAGAGATTGTCTTTACACAGGTCAGCACAAGAGCTTTACTTTGTTTATCCACAGGCCACACATATACTTGTGATTGTAATGTTACACAGAGCAATTAACGTGAGTCATCCTTCTTTTAATTTGCATATCTGGAAAGAGGATATTCAGTATTTAGGGAAAGAACAAAAGATATGCATCTTAGTACGTTATTCAGGGACCACAAACCACCAGAAGACTCTCATTGCACCTTGGCATTGATAATACTAGTCTGTAGCAGTACTGGAGCAGCACTGGAGGGACGGACACTATTCTTCCAACAAATATTTGGTGTTTTGATTTGTTTTGATGGCAGTGGAGAGCGAATACAGAATAACTTTGTATTGATTTGCAGTGACTCTTCTCTCTAAAGGAGACAAGTGGACCTAAACCATGCCAGCAAAATACCTCCCACAGCATAATAAGCCATGTTTTTTTCCTTTAATTTGTCAACCATCTGTATATGGAGGATGTCTCCGAATACCAAAAAGTCTTTTTGGTCCATAATCTATAGTATACGACATATATTCCTGATCAGCCAGGCAAATACACACCAAAAACTTCACTCTTATACACAAAGTGACACACACTGATCTCCATGGTTAGCCGTCCTGGTGGCTGTCAGGCTGTTGACAGACAGTTGCTGTCCCCTGAGTGATTAAAGCATGAAGCCAAGTGAACTGTGATCTAGTGAACTTTATTTCTAGTGGCAACCTAGACGTGCCTTGAATGCCTGTTGCAGTGGCATTCTTGAATCATGAGTCTGCATAGCACATTAGCTGTCACTCCTAAATCAGTGTTAAGGTGTTAAGGATTCTACCAAGCATCGCTGTTACTTCAGAATTCTTTTATGACTGTTTGGTAAAGTCCCTTTCAATATGTGTAATTTGACTTCGGTAACTGTTACACTACCACAAAATTCTTTTAGGGTAACCTCTCAACCTTCTTCCCACTGGCATTTGAAAAGAGCCATCAATACAGAGGAATCCACCGTGCATTTGTATCCTGATAAAGAAGATGTCAATTGTGAGACTCCACCCTGTCTGTGAATAAATCCCTCCAGTCTGCTGGATTTTACTCCTAACTCCCTCAAAATCCTGCCCTGTGCAACATCACAAGAGAAACCATGCTGAGATATTACATCGTTCATTAGAGCCATACAGCACTGCCCTATTCTCTCTCTCTCTCTCTCTCTCTCTCTCTCTCTCTCTCTCTCTCTCTCTCTCTCTCTCTCTCTCTCTCTCTCCTCCACTTTCCACATTTGAAATCCTAAGTGCAGTATATATAATCAGTCCCAAGGGAAGTAAAAGTACTTCCAAACTTAAAGGTAAAGTTTTATACATTGATCAAACCAGGGCAAACCATTATCTAAAGTTTTAATGTATAGTTTTTCATTCCACAGATGCTCATTTTGAATCATTTCAAGTTATTTTTTTTAATCTCCCCATGGTTTAACTATCTTGACCTTAATAATATTCATAATTCATAATTCATAACTCTGCTACTACCTTAATATTTTACTGAAAGCATAAGGGTATAATCACCAATGTTTTGTTCCAATTTGGTCTTGCTCATGATTGATCTAATTTATTTGTTTTTTATTAGCATTGTATATGCATTGTAAAAACAGCATTACCAATTTATCACACACATTTCTCCCAGAATGTACATATGTGGATTGAATGAGCATGCATTATAGTTATACTTTATAATATTAACAATAGTAGGAGTATTCCTTTTTAAATATACCCAGAAAAAATCAAGAAAACATAAGGTACAAGACATGGCAAAGTTTTTGTAATTATCAGATGGGCACCAGTGACCTAACGGCAAAATGAAAGATGTAATTGTGAGGAAAATCATTTATCCATTTTGTAACAAAAGACCAAGCACATATAATTTCCATACATGATTACACATATTATTGTCATCAGTTAGAAGAGAAAAAGGGGGAAAACACAATAAACCTGACTATGTGGCAAGCTGTAAGTGTATGTGTGTGTGTGTTGTGTGTGTGACATTATGTGTGTGAGAGAGAGACTGAAAGCAAAACACTAATTTGGAGGCCTTCAGCATTTGCTCACACATTCCCACTTCTCGGGTTTGGAAGCATAGCATCTAAAAATTCACCGCTGGAAGAGAGATGAAGGAGCTTTGATTTCTCCTCAGACCTAAAGCGGATTGCAGGTTTTGGGGAGAGGAGGCAAATAGCTTTGCCAAGTTCTCGCGAGTAATGTTTTGTAGACGTAAAAACACAAAAAGTAAAATGGGAGGAAAAAAATTCCTTACCAAGACGTAATGTTGTGATTTCTGACTGAATGTGTGTGGCGTAGACCACCCCTCCACAGCACACACATCCTGTAATCGCAGCATTTTGGATAAAGTCTTTGAGGAGGTGACCCCCGTAGTGGAATGAGCCCTATGCACAGAGGTGCGGCGAGAACACACGCCTCATAAGCAATAGAGATTGCTTCCACTATCCAATTGGAGATGTGCTGCTTCAACATAGCATCACCTCTACACTACAATTCTAACCTGCAACATTACCGGCTGGGCAGCAGAAGTAGGCACTTTAGGAATATAATCCAGGCTAGGATATAGAAAGACCATGGCTAATCCAGGGGCAAAGTCAAGGCAGGAAGGGGCAACAAAGAGAGCTTGTAGATCTCGTACTCACTTGATAGATGTCAAGGCCAGCAGAAGTGCTACCTTTAGAGTCAGAAGCTTCTCTGAGACTGATTCTAAGGGCTCACATGGGGCACCTGACAGACCTTCCAGGACCACAGACAGGTCCCAGGAAGGTATGCATTGTCTGCAGATGGGCCTCAGTCATCAAAAACAATGCATAAACCTCAATATTAAAGGATGTTGCCCCACAGGCTCCATCAATAGGGGCATGGCTGGCCGAAATGGTGGCCATGTAAACCCTATAGTTTAGATAGTGGGATTTTGATCATTACAGTAAACCATCATAGTGGGAAAATGAGAACATTACTATGTGTGTTGAAGGGATATGGAATGTTTGGTGTGATCATATTAAGAATAGGAATACTAGGATAAGCATTGGACAGTTTCTGTGAATACAGAATGAGTTTCCTAGGAAGTGTAAGATTACGATTTACAGGTGATTATTCACAGCAACAGGAGGTTCCTGATATGATCGCTCAGAGTCAGAGAAGCAGGTGGAGCAGAGCAGAAGTAGAGCATCAGGATGACTCAGGCAGGTCTAGAGGTTGAGGAGAGTCATGGGTGGAGAAAGGTGCACAGGTCAGGCACCACCATCACATGTGCAGCTCTACAGACAGAGAGAACAGATTATTAGGCATAAGTACACCATGGTTTAAAATGGGTGTACATTGTAATCAGAGTATTTGAGAGGACTTGAGCCAGAAGGTAACACAGGATATCAGCATCCTACCACTCCACTGTTTACAAAGGGTGAGTGGGGTGTGAGTGATTTCAACCTAGCTGTAAAGATATACAAACACTATTCCATAGGTTATATGATGTTGTGATTTTAGTTCAGTTACAGTTAGGTGATGCTTCCTGTGTCTAGTGTATCTACCTGTCAGATCCGGGAGCTGCTATGATGTTGCATTTCTCTCAACCAACCTTTTCTCTGCAGAGTTTGGGCTTCTTGTAATCCAACTGGAAGCACTAGTTGGAAGAGAAACTATGATCCAGCCTGAGCCAGATATCAGATTAATGAGGGAGAACACATCAATCTATGTTAGATATGAATGTCTTGACAAAGCACAGAATGCTTTGGTTTCAATTGTTTCTTTACTTTAGCACTGCTTGTAAATATTGAAAACTGTTTAAACGATTTTAAGTGTTGCAAAAGATAACTCCTGATTACCGCCTCAGCTCTTTGTGTGTGTGGAGTTTGCATGTTCTCCCCATGTTTTGGGGGTACTCCAGTTTCCTCCCCAGTCCAAAGACATGTTCTTCAGGCTGATTTGAATTTCCAAATTGTCCATAGAGGATGGTTGGATGTGTGATTGTTTGTGTGACCCATCCAGGATGTCCCCAGAGTGTTCCCTAGAATAAGCTCCAGGATCCCCGGTAAACCTGTGAATTAAAAGCAGTACAAAAAATGGATGGATGGATGGATGGATGGATGGATGATAAATCCATCCATTAAACATGTATACTCGATCCTGCTGTGAACATTTTGTCATGTTTTAGTAGTAAGTCTGAAAAACGTGATGATTAAGGGGTCAACAATTACTACAGTAGTAATGAATGCGCCATTAAACTTTAAAGGGCATTCATTTATATAGACAGAAACACCTCCTTTTATTCTACTGAAATAACTAGATTTTTGAGGAAATCCACAAATACCTGAAGAAATCTAGTATATGGCCCTGGTGACCTGTGAATACTAATTAGTGAAAATGAGGAAGCATGGTTAGCCCTCAGCCAGGACTGAGGTCTTAGGAAATGGCTTGTTGCCAGTCATTGCATCCTTATATCTAACCTTGCCTCTGGTAAGAGTGGCATAGGGGACATCAGTAGCTACAGAAAGTCTCCATCTGCATTATTAGATAAAACAAGAGAGGGCAAGGGGGAAAAAGCACCCAGTGCCAAGACAGCTGAGCACGGGGTCCCAGGCCGAGTAAGTGTAATGAAGCCTGTCACTCATAGTAACCGTTTGCACAGGAAAGGAAATAAGCAAGAGAAAAGCCCATCTGCTGACACTGAAATATTTCATATGTCCTGTCACTGTGATATCTTGAAACCTTGTAGTAATAAATAGATTTTTAAAAATGAGCCTCCTTCCCCTCCTTAAAATTGTGTACATGATAAAAAGAGTTGTTGTTTTGTACTTAATAAGTTTAAGTTATTAAATAATTAAGTTATATCAGTTCATGCTATTCTCAAAGCCAAATTAGTTTTAATTCCAATACGGAATTAGTTTTAATTTAGAGTCAGTGGAAATTTTTTAAAGGGAACTGACTCCCCTTCTTCCCCTTCAGATTCAATTAGAGTGATTGTGATAGATTTGCCTGCCAGCATGACTTCAGACAATTTCTCATAAATTTAAAGGGATTTTTATAGAGTAAGCTGAGACATACCTCGTGTATATCTAGTAAAGGACTGTTTTCAGAACTAGCATCTACTGGATCAGTGGAACCCCAAGTGAGCTAATCAACTAGCACAAAGTGATTATGTGCCATTACTACACAAGAACCATACTGAATTTCTGCTTATTTACTGTGGATTATGGTCAAAATTATTTTTAATTGTGTCTAATTATGTCACTACATAATCTATGACAGTAATAACAGATAAAGTCAGTAACAGTTGATCATGTAAATATTTTGGAACAATGGATGGAAGTAGTAAGCTTGTCAGTAGTTCCCAGAAAGATAAAAGCTAAATCTATGTTCCCTCTTACTGTCTTTATATACCATGAGTATTCCATCCTTTCCTGAGAACAAGAGCTTTTCTTTTTTTTTTTTTGTGGTTGTAGCAGTTTGCTCTAGCTGACTTCATTTATTTTGCCGTGCCCTTTTTAGAGATAATATAACAAATAGCTGGAGATAAATTATATTTGACAGTTTTGTTTTCAAGTGTAAGTATCAATTTCCTACAGAGGCTGAGATATCAGGGGGTGCAAACCAGCTGCAGTCACTTGGCATTCTAGAATGTGATTACAAGCTCTTCCTCTGATAAAGCACTATATGCTTCTCCCTTGCTTTGCTTTACTTTAGAGAATTATTTGCCAGTGATTTGTCATGTTGAGGATAAATTACTACATACAATTACACTATATAAACTATTGTGTCTTAACAATTCTTTTTATTGCATAGCTTTACTGTGAGTAAACAAACAGCATTATAACAGCTGAGAATAGTTATTTAGTCAAATCCTGTGTAGGAGAATAGCATTGGAGGAGTCAGATTGTTATCCCAAAGGTATCACATCTGTTTGAGTCCCAAATAATTTTCTATTCAATGCTAAATTCAAGAACTGGATATGGCCAGAGAATTACCCATCCATTATTTATTATGATAAACGACAAAGTGCTAGCATCAATAAGAGACAGTGGTGAAACAACCTAATCAAGGTCTAAAACCATGAGCCTCATTAGTGTAGCGATTCATGACCACACTAATGAGTTGCAGGTGAGAACAAGCCATGAATATCAATTAATGGTTTGTGTCGTATTGTCATGTAAGTCTTTCAGAAGGAACATGTTAAGCATAAAATTTAGTACAGGTAGCTTTGACTGAGTGAATACCAAGATGAAGAATACCAGACATACGTGTAGAGAATGTGCTATATATATATGGCACCTATCCGGGGAATGCTGGGTGCAAAGTCAGTGAATTCACCCCAGATGGGATGGTAGTGACGCGCACACCAACAAGCAATTTATCACAGTCAGTCCACCTACATGCATGTTTTTGGGAGGTGGGAGGAAAACCTGAGAACCAAAGAAACACTTGGAATAAATGCAAAGGTTCATGTTCCGAACTTCTGAGCTCCATGTAACCCAAGCTCAGGACAGAACCAGGAACCTGGAGCACAGAACATGAGACATCTGAATAGTCAGTGTCCCATCCAGGGTGTATTCCCACCTCATATCCAGTGACCATGGATAAAGGGTTAAAAAATCCCACTTTGATATAATATTTTAGAAATTTCTAATATTCTTTTTTAGAAATTGGTTGTCTAATGTTCAAATTGCTGATACTTTCTGTCATGGCTCCCCAGGGGTAGTTCCACTCTGGGCCAATAGATGGCACCCTTGTTCCCAACCTAGAACGTCTTCTTCTGTTGTCCCCCCTATTTCCTGTTGCATGCTCACCTGTTTATTTTCTGTTAGCTAAGTCAAACATACACTGATATATATGTATTTCACATTAATGAACTTAAAACATTCTCCATTAACTGTGACAGAATGTTTGTGTTTTTGCTATGTTTTTGTGGCACTCCTATAAAAAATATTTAATGGTTGGCAGGTCTGGTAATGAAATATAATTAGTGATAAATGTGAATGTATCATTGTGTTGGCATGATATTAGTGTTATATTGCACAACCCTAGTACACAGTCATTATCACAGCAATAAATGTTAAATGAATGATCCAAAATCAGTTTGGTTTATTATAACTATATATACTAGAAAGTCAGCCACTCCCTTCAGCTCCTTGTCCTCCATTTCACCACTCTCTCCAGACATACACATGCAACATTAATTAATTTTATTTATTACTTAAAAGGCTAAATTCCTTTTACATCTTAGAGTTAAATATGTATTGTTTAACCTTTTGAACCTTTGTTAAAAAAACAAAAATAATCGTAGGAATAATTATTTCAAGATAAGGTAGTGAAAAGTTATAAAGTATTGTTAAAGCAAAAGAAAATAAGAAAAGACTCTTCCCAGCATAGTCTTATCCAGTTGACTGTAGAAGTGGCTTAATCTAGTCTGTACATTTAGTCTGCTTTTCTTTCCATATGCCTGAATCTCCTGCCTTACTGTTTTTCCTCACCACCCTGATTAGTCAAAAGCTCGGCTAGTGAATGTATTAATCAACTAGTTGACATCACCAAAAAATAAATAAAAATTGCTTGCTGTATAGTGAGAGAGAGACTGGGAAGCAGTCCCTACAGGACTTTGCGATCACAGGAATTATTGGAAAAACAAGCAAACACCACAATATATAGAGGAGCTTGCAATTTTTCTAAATTACTGCAGATTGGGCCAAGATGAGTCATCAACACACATTCCATGAAAAGGAATTTACCAACTGTTAGAACACAGACTTGAACAGGATGCAAGTGCAGGTGAGTGTGAAGTTTATTAAGAAGGCAGACATATCCAAACATAAGGCAAAATCCTCTGGCTGGAGCTGGACAGGGGAGACTTCCGGCTGAAGCTCTGGAGAAGAGACCGCCACGTCGACCTCTGGCTGGAGCTGTGCAGGGGAGGCCGCCACGTCGACCTCCGGCTGGAGCTGTGCAGGGGAGGCCGCCACGTCGACCTCCGGCTGGAGCTGTGCAGGGGAGGCCGTCATGTCGACCTCCGGCTGGAGCTCTGGAGAGGAGGCCGCCGCGTCGACCTCTGGCTGGAGCTCTGGAGATGAGACTGCCACATCGACCTCCGGCTGGAGCTGTGAAGGGGGGCCGCTACATAGACCTTCGGCTGGAGCTGTGCAGGGGAGGCCACAATGTCAACTTCTGTGTCTTCATGCTCATAGTAGGTGGTGAACGGCAAAGCCGATTTGTCTGACAGGCTGGCCCTCCAGAAAAAAATTTAAGGTTGGGTGTGAATTCAGGATTCCCGAACACGTATTAATAGTCCAACAAACTGGGTTACGCTGCTAAGGCTGCTGAACCTCGTGGTAATCAGAAGTTCCAACCCCCAGCAGGCTGGTCCAGAGTGCCAGGATCACTCTGCTTCTGTTCAGGCTTGGGGTCCACCAAGCTTGCAAAATAGAATTGGCACTGTAGGAGATAACTTTCTAGGTGAACAGAAAATCCATCATATGGTTCAGGGAGAATCAGGAAAGTCCACTGAGAAAAAAGGATGGAGTTAAGTGCTAGCATAGTTATCTTGGCATGACATTCCCTTTGCTCTCCTGCTGCATCCATGGTGTAGCTGAAGTAATCTGTTAGAACACAGACTTGAAGCACAATGCAAGTTAATGTGAGTGTGAAGTTTATTAAGAAGGTAAGCAAATCCAGACATTAGACAAAATCAGCATGAATAGTCCAAGGTTGGGCGATCAGCAACAGGGTAGTATAACAGTAATCCACAACGTGAGCAAAGGCAACAATCAAAATCAGAGTGCACCACGCAATATAAACAGTTTGATAATGCCAGAACACAAAGGAAACTGATCTATTAATTCATGGTGAGGCTTTTAAAGGTGCACAGTGATGAGTGTCATTGAAAACAGGCGTGTGTCATTAAAGGTTTGGTGACTGTTAGTGTGGAAGTGTAGGTGTGTTGTGGGAAGTAAAGTCTGGAGCAGCTAAGTTTGTAGGCCGTCGTGTATGCTGGGAAATGGAGTCCGTTTTGCAGTTTAACCTAACACCCACAAACATCATTGTGAAAAACTGTGCGTAACAATTTTGTGCAATTGCAATTTCACCCAAACAAGTTTTGAAAAATGAGCAGCAAAATCAAGCATTTTTGACCACAACAATCACAAATAAAAATACTGTATGGACTGAATAAAGCACAGATGTGCCACATTAACCATCATTATTTCACTAGTACACTAGTATGCAATTTGCAACAGTACACACAGGTCTCTAGTTAGCACTAACTCAAAATTATGATATAAAAAAGCATAGTTAAATGTACCATTCCTGCAGCCAAGTGGCAACTATGTAGATTCTTTCATCTCTAATTGCAAAACTTTCAGTGTATTTCTATCAATGTATTTCTACAGACTTCAACGAAGATATCTGGTTGTTTTGGCATGCTTCTCCCTTCATTTAGTAAGTCTTTTAGCAAGCTAATGAATAGTAATGAACATTAGGGTTCTGGTGTATTAATATTAATGATGTCAGTGAAAACTGTCTCTGAGTTGGAGAACAAAAGGTACTCTATTTAACAATATATTTGGAAAAAAAAATTATGCAGGCATGACTTGTAGGGTAGAAATTACTTGAGATGTGTTTCATGGACACTAAGGATTACTTCAAAAATGTTTAAAGGATCTTTAGTTTGAAAACTGTCAGTTACATGTAAAGCTGGATGAGCAATCATTGCCTTGCTGAATTCATATTATAGAATACATTCTATAATACTAATGCAGGCATATCTATTCCTAATTCTCTCTACTACTTTATAAATGATTACGTTTCCCACAGGAAGGACTAAAGGGTTTCCATGGTAACTAGGATGACATGATGACTGCTTTGATTTGTACCAACACGAATGGTTGCAAAAATGCAAAGAGGATGCATTTACTGTAAGTATATGTATCTATATACAGTATGCTATACAGTGTGTATACAATACTTAATTAGACCAATTCCTTTGATATAGTGTCAGACATTAGTTGAGATAGATAGACATGTAGACGTGATAGATAAATGTGATTTGGTCTGGCCGTTTTGGCTGCATGCTCCATTTGCCCTTTGTGACAAAGGGGAGCAACAAGCTTCAAGGATGAGCTGAATCTATGGCATGTGTCACTTTGCTTCTCTGCCCCAGCTTTAACACAAAGCTATTTGTGGTGCCTGTGTTGTTGATGCAAGATGAAGACCAGACAAACTTCTTTCACACATAAGTTCTTGCACTGCAAGTCCCCTTACACATTTGAAACTCAGCACTCCAGTGTTTATGAACCTGACATGCTAAATCAGCTAGAGACCATTTGCCACCCCTAACATTCCTCTAAAAAGTTTTTTTGTTTTTTTTTAACCAAAAACTTTTACTTAAATTTATTACATTCCAAGCTGCTCTGTCTCTGTCATTGGAAACTATCAATGGAATGTATGATGCCCAGAATGGGTGATGGCCCCTATTGTTCTCAGTAGTTTTCTTCTGCTAATTATTATTCTTCTACCATGGAAGTCTATGGCAGCCCATAGAACTGTATGGTAAAAAGTTCTGAAATTTTACACACTGATAGAAGACCGTTACCACAGCCAGTTTGGTGTCTCTATCTCAAAAGCTCTAGTGCCACCAACAGGTCAAAGTTTCACTCAAGTTTATGATAATAACTTTTGAACCGTAATGACTAGAAACAAAAGTCCAATTTCCTCTGATTCCTTGGCTCATGCCGAGTCTAGTGCAATTTAAATTTCTGCCTCATGAGATTTTCCGTCATTTTGAATATTCTGAAAAACATACTTTTTCGATCTCGTCTTAGATCGTTTGTCCAATTTTTACCAAAATGCTGAGAAAAAATTATTTCTCGTTGATTAGTCCAACCGTTTTTGAATAATGCACAGACAAATTAGATGGCAAGCATGTCAAAATGGACACTGAGGGTATATGTCCATAACACATTAGCGTATTCATACCAAACTTATTATTTCTCATAGCCATCATGATTTGAGGGTACTTGCTCAGTTTCAGAACAGTGCCATTTAGTGGTCACGAGATATGAAAAAAGCACATTTTTGCTTATAACTTCTGAACAGTTAGTCATAAAATCATTAAATTGCTCTGATTAGATTCAGTGGGGTATACAGAGTCCAAAGAAATGAAAAATTTCCTATGTTGGCCATTTTGGATGTTGGCCATTTTGAATGTAGACATAAAATGCTGTATTTTTCAAATGACTTGGCACATTGTTACTAAATTTGGTATGTGTCTTTAAGAAGATGTTATGAAGGGACTCAAAACGTTTCTGGAAATTATAATGCTATTCCAAAAAATGCTAACAGCTTTTTGTTAAATGCTAAATGCTAACTCCTTTTGCCTACTGTCATGGGACTGGTTTTCATAGATTCTGTGGTTCATGCTGAGACAAATTACGTCATGGACGAGCAAACTTCCTGTCTGCTATTTTTAAATGTTTTGAAAACATACTTTTTCGAACTCCTCCTAGACTGTTTGTCCGATTTGCACAAAATTGGCCTGCATCATCTAGATTCACTCATGACAAAGAGTTATTCACAGAATTTTTATAAACCATAACATTTTCGAATTGTGATTCAATGAATTTGAAGAACGCGCAAAATTGAATTTGAGGCTGTACCTCTGCAACACTTTGTGGGATTGGGACAGAGCTGGGTACATGTCATCAACATTGGGCCCTGAGGTGACTTGCAGAGTTTCAGCACACTGCCCCCTACTGGTCAGGAGATAGCAAAAAATGCATTTTTGGCTTAAAAGTCTTGAATGCTTTTGCATGATAACCATCAATCCAAGATGCTACCTGAGAAGTTTGAGAACAGCACCACATACAGGACAACATTTCTAAGAAGTAGCTATTTTTAGCTATTTTAAATTAAAAGTTTTTTTTTATGATTGAAAGTTTACTTTTTCTAACTCATCATACACTGCTCGTCTAACTAACAAAAAACATGTCACAAAGCTTCTTTTGCTGCTCATGGTGCTGATAACTGGCTTGACCCCGGTATTGCTGCTTGCAGCTATATTTGTATACTACATTTGTTCCAATTTGTCAAGTGTCAATGTCAAATTTTCAGTAATGTACTATAATGAATGCACCTTATTATATTGTTAGTGATGCAGCTTGTGCACTGTATATTTGATTTAAGAGATATAAGTCAGACTAAGAAAACTTGTTGATTGTCAATAAGTGTTATTGTCAGCCAGTGTTATTATTGCCTATACACAATCAGTAATTTCACTGAATAATGAGTCTGTCAAGTTAATTTAAAGCACTTGTCAAATGAAAGCACAGCAGTCCCTGGATTCCAATCCAAGGCTCATAGCTTAGCTTGTTTTCAGGAAAGAAAGCAATGGCTTACAGGATCCTTGGAAGCTTTACCCTGGCATGAAAACCTTCCTAACCTTGTTTTGGGTCTCTTAAACCTTTAACCTTGTCTAAGCAAGAAATACGGAATGTTAATCTGAAGCATATACTTGTGTTTGTCTGTCAAATAAAATAAATGCTCTAGATTTCTTGGAAGTTAGAGTAAAGGTTACATCTAAAATAAACAAATAATAGTAAGAAGAAAATATGAATTTGTCTCCATCACCATAAAGAAAACTTTATACAAAGAGTCACCTTGGATATGACCATTCTGCTCACTGGGTATTAATGCTGAGAAATTTCAAATTTCACAGTAAGACAATAGGTGAGATGTTCATTATTATATTATTTATAAAACTCATTCTGTTATACCACGTACAGTATGATCATACTGTACATAGAATGGAAGTTACCTAAAAACATTAAACAGTCACATTTTAATTTGTCTAGGTGGAAATAGAGCAGAAATATTCCATGCTGCCATGTGGTTGGTTTTGCCATAGGCAAGCCCAGCCCTCTAGGCATTCTAAACAGTTGTGCAACACCTACACATGAAGCCATAGTTTGAGCACTAAAATACTGTGCCAGCGATTATGAGGTAGAGTGCAGAGCTACAGTGAAAAACATCACATTTACTCTACTCTGGAGGCTGTTACTCCACTGGTGAGGTCAGTAGATTAAATGGAATCTCACAGGTTGGGGTATGTTTAAGTGTGAGAGTTAAAAAGATTTGCTAATGAATCTTATTCTTAACATAAAAATTTAGAAATAGCTTTGCAATAGTACATCTGGTTTAACCAGGCAATGCTGTGTTCATTTTATTAAACAAAAGTCCTTCAGCCACTTCAGTGTCCTTCAGACATATATAGATATCCTAACACTTGAGGTTGCTTTAACTATTGCTCTCAACAGTAGCTTGGAATGTATATGTAGTGATTTTAAAGATTAAAATTCAAGAAAATGTGGTCCATTTTAGCAGAGAAGTAATTTCGATCCATTATAACATAAAGGGCATTTGAGACCCACAAAATTATGATGAAGCATTATTAAAAGGAAACTTTGAATGTAGAGCAAAGTCGATTCCCCTTCTCCCTATTTTCTGAGCATCATTTAGATTATTCATTAGAATTCTACAACATGACCTGCCTCATAGTTAACATGTCTCCAAGGTTAACATTTTTAATTCAAGACTGAGGGGTTTGGGAGAGATGTTCCTTTGAAGTTTCTTGTATGAGTCAGAAGGGAGGCTGCAAGGCCACTGAAAGACCGTCTACAATATTGACATTAAAACTCAACACACAGAATGGTGCCGATTGAAATTTTATATGCCTCCCTTAGGGCAAAGAACAGAGCTGGCAAGCAAGTGTGAGATGAATAATGAAATTCTATCTATCTATCTATCTATCTATCTATCTATCTATCTATCTATCTATCTATCTATCTATCTATCTATCTATCTATCTATCTATCTATCTATCTATCTAGTGATATATTTATGTAAATATCTTTCTATATATCCTCCATTCTGTCTGTCTTTGTCTATTATCATTCTTTATTTAATATGAAACTCTCTTTTCTTTTTCCCTGCAGTTCCTCTAAGTTAAAAACTGGTGTGGAGGCAACGGAACACCAAGAGCTCTATTTGAGGTGAGAGAATATTGTATCTTCATAGATGTTTGGATGACCCACAAATTACTATGCAAGTCTAAAATTGATCTACTATTTAGAACATATGTAAATAAATAAATAAATAAATAAATTTAATTATGATTTATGAATGTAATGTGTTTATGGTACTTTTACATTGTTCAGTAGTAAGGCTATTTGAGGATGCTCACAACTCATATGCCTGCATTTCTGCACCTCTTCTTGCCAGTCACACTCTATATAAAGAATCCATGTGGGCAATGTTCACAGCTTGTTGTAACCAGCTACTGCACCCCATACGCTGCTACTTCAGTAATTCAAATTTACCTGCTGCTCCAAGACAATTTAATAACACAACATGTATCTAAGAAATTTTACTTTGTATGATTGTGTCCAAATGTGACAACATGTCTTGTCTTTTTAATGGCTGCTTTACTCTTTTTAGATTTCTGTTTATGTATACAATTCAGTGACTATGCACATAAACTATGAAATATAATCTGCTGAACAATGAACAAATTTTGTGCCATTAAGACATACCACATCAATGTTATCCTCTACACTTGAGGCATTTTTGAACATGGAAACTGTCCTGTATCACTTATATCATTTCATTTTCCCTAACCTCCTTACCCTTTAGCCTCTGACACTCTCTCTTTCCCTCCCATTACTAGCACCTGTATGGAGCCCTTCTGAATCATTGGTCAGCTCCATCGCATCTCATCCTTTCTTTTTGCATCGGCCACTAACACTCCCATCTTGAAAGGTTAATAACTTGCTGAAATGTCAAGGGCACATCCAATATACCAGATACCCCTGCATACTGGGGAAGACAATACAAAAGACACATGGTAATCAACAAACTGAAACATAATGAAGCTGTGATTTAAGAAATAGTAGATGGACATGTTGAAGTACTTGCTGATAGGAACTTAGCCAATATAATTATAAAGGAAAACAAAAACAACAAGGGTAAAAGATTCTAGGTTTGCCCTTTATTTTGACCTTGTATGGAATGTCTGTTGTTTTTACACCAGGCGTGTTTGAAAATCTTCATGATTTTTTTGCTGTGAAAGAGGTCCACTCAGTTTATAGCCAGCTGTTAGACTGTGACAGAATTGGAAGAGCAACAAGAATCATAGAATGAGGGAAATATATACAGACAGTTATTATAGAGAGTGTGTCATTAAAATGTGGGAAAGCTTGAGCAAAAATGGCTGGTGGGACCTGAGGAAGTGGTGATTCTGAAAAATTTAACTGCTGTTGAAGACTCAGAAAAACCTGACATGTCTAACTGTAAGAATGAAATTAGGTATGGGGAACAACTTTGTTAGGACCGTGTGATGGAAATCCAGTATGAGTCCCAGGTCTAGGATTTATTTAGCTGATACCCAGATTCTTTCCAATTAAGCTCCCCATCTTCTTTGATGCAAATAGCCTGAAGAGTGAGTAGGCCAGAGTTCCCTCCATATCCAAGGGAGTGGTGCCTGACTAATACTATCCATGCATAGGGGACCAGACCTGCTGGGTTACAATAAAGAGACATGAAAAGTGGCTAAACAAGGTCACTTGACTGGTAGTTGTGGATTTCTTTCTAATGTCAGTCTGCCTGTTTCTTCTGTTGGCAAACAATATTTTAAAGTTGCTGGTGTGTGTGTGTGTGTGTGTGTGTGTGTGTGTGTGTGTGTGTGTGTGTGTGTGTGTGTGTGTGTGTGTGTGTGTGTGTGTGTGTGTGTGTGTGTGTGCGTGTGTGTGTGTGTGTGTGCGTGTGTGGGGGGTGTGTGTGTGCGTTTGTGTGTTGTGTGTGTGTGTTGGCTGTGTGTTGGTGTGTGTGTGTGTGTGTGTGTGTGTGTGTGTGTGTGTGTGTGTGTTTTGTTGTTTGTTTGTTTTTTTTTTTTTTTGCTTTGCTTTATCCAGTCATCCACTGTGGACCACATCCCACATGCAGTGGGAGAGAAATCCCAAAGGACTACTGGTTGTGGATGAACTAGGATGCACTGAAAATGACTCAGGGCTGCATATGTATGCATTATTACATTTGTGTGATTTGTGCCCAGGGAAGAAAACAAGATCACTCATCTTGCTGATTCGGACAGATATGTACACATTTTCCAGGGTGCTGTTTAACTATCTTGCACTGGCAATTTGTGGATGGTATCCTGAGGTTAGTCTGACATTTCATGGAGATTCTCAATGAAATATCTCCTTACAAGGGAATTAAATTTGGGATCTCAGTCAGAGATGATTTAATACATTCTGAAAGATGTTTTCTGTGGTTTCTAATGTAGAGGGTGGAAAGAGTAATGAAACAGAGAATCAGTTAACTATGGTGAGCACTGGAGCTTGCCTGAAGTTCATGAGGTCTTGGATTTGGTACAATGGGCCCTATTCAGAGATGAGTTACACTGTGTAGTGAGGTTTGTGCACATCCATACTCAAAGCTCAGATGTTACCACAGACTTTGTTTGCAGTGTCAGCTTGACAAAAAACCCTGAGTTAATTGACAGTATCCTTTAAAAGTCCACAAAAAGATCTTTTCCCCTAGAGGACATAAAAAATACAATTGCTTGTATCAAAAAATAATAATAATTAAAGATGAAATTATGAACAACACTTTCTAAAAGTGACTGTTAGCATTGTAGGTGAATGCTTTATCAGCTTATCCTTTAAACTATGGACAGATTTTCTTTATAGTAGAGTGCATCAAGTTAACTCAACCATCGACATTATTTTATTCATTTAACTCAAAATAACATTTTCACAACCTTAATTTAGTATCTTGTGGTTTATGTTGTGTGCATACAATATTCCCTCTTTGGGCTGTTCCCATTCGGGGGCTTCATAGTAGATCACCCGCATATTTAGATTCTGGCATAAGTTGTAAACCAGATGCCCTTCCTGACACAACCTGTCTCTATTTTCCAGGATTGGGCCCAGCACTGAGAGTGCACTGGCTCATGCAACCCTCCAGTGGCTGACTGGGAATTAAACCTGGGCCAGCCACTAGTCTACTAGGGAACCTGTGCACATACAATTTAAAAGAATAAAATGTAAAAATTACAGGATGTGCTGGGTCAGGTGCTATTTTTTGATAGTACCAATAGTGAGGGTGAAGCCAAATAGTTAAATGAAACCCAATGTTTATTGTAAAAATTCCTACTAGATTTATTCTTGCAGCAATTTACTGCCCATATAATAGACACCTATAAAATAAGATTTTTTATTTGAATGCATGTTATCTTCTCATTCATACTGTATATCATCATATTAGTGGAGGGGTCCCCCCCCCCAGTTTTAAAGTGTCTCTTCTATTTATATTAAATCATATTGCATTTGACAGCAAAGATCTGCTTCTTTAGTGTACATATTAAGCCAGGCAGAAAAATTGTACAACTTCAGAGGTGGAAACTACACGCAGGTCATTTTAATATTCTGAATGAGTTAAAAAAAAATTGTCTAAATGGTAAATGGTGTGTACTTACATAATGCTTTTTTAACATTACCAGTTCTACAAAGCTTTTTACACTGTTTCTCATTCACCCATTCACACACATCAGTGGTAGCAGAGCTGACATGCAGGAGCAACTTAGGGTTCAGTGTCTTGCCCAAGGAATTGAACCACCAACCCTACGATTAGCAAACAACCCACTCTACCACCTGAGCTACAGCCACCCTGTAGATATTTATGTATTTGAACTTACATCACCAACTTAAGTAACCAAATCTGAATACAAGTCACTGACAACAGGAACAAAGTGGTGGTTGTCACTGGTCATACTCTCCCACCAATATTAATTGGCCAAGCGCATTCAAGAAAGGGAAAAAGTGACACAAATGGCACCTGTTATAGCTTATAGACAATCTATGGAAATGGGAATGTTAAGGGTTGAGATAATAGCATTGCGTCTAAAATCAGAATCATGCATTTCAACTGTAACAAGTAGGAAAGGATCTGGAAACTCGAGGAGCATTGCTGAAGACTTTTTTAAATTCTCAGCCTTGCCATTCCATTGTAGATGATGGGGCTTTCTCTTGATGTCCATTCTTGCTGTTGGCTGATAAAATCATTAAAAGTTACTAAACCTAGAAAGTGATGTTGATATTACTGGGGTTAGGTCAGTGAAGACTGACTCCACCTTACAGTCTGATGATTGGACTGATGATGTTACCAAGGAAAGTAATCAAAGGATAAATACTGAGGTTCAGGAGTCTCTAGACCAGGGTCTTCAATCTTATCCCAAAAAGGTCAGTGTGGCTACAGGCTTTCATTCCTACCAAGCAGTAGCCACACCTGATTTCACTTGTTTAATCAGTTTATCTTAGTCTCCAATCAAGTATCAACTGTGCCTTCAGTTTAGCTGTAATGAATGCCTGCAGCCTCAGTGTGAATACAATTGAAAATGTACATTTTCTTAAACCATTACAGGACCTAATCCCCCCCACCCCCAAAACCCTCCAAAACCCATGGCTCATTCAGACATTTTGAGTGAGGCTGAAAAGGCCAGACTTTAGCTTAGCCCATCAGCTTCTGGGCTGTCAGGGGCAGCTGAGGCAGCGAGACTCAGCTTTACTGGCTGAGTTAATGATGTCATTCATCTTGTTCAGGTTGGCTCTGTCTGTGCAGGTGCATCTTAGCATGAATTTTGGCTCCAGGCTGGTTCACTAAAGATTTTCATGAGGCAGATTAAAATTCTGCTGGGTAACGGTTGTACAAATGTATATCAAATACCGAGGTTGGGATTTAGAAGTGCATGGTATGGAATAAAAAAAAAAAATCTATTTTATTACAGTGGGAGGCTATATAAATAAATTCAGTGTGTTAAGGAGAGACCCTGTGTCTTAAACACAGAAAGTATATTAGGGTTTTGTAATTCTATTTTCTGTTCATTTCCATGAAGACATACAAGAATGCAATATTTATATCTTTCTTTTTAATAAAATTTCCTACAGTCACACCATTAACTATACAAAAGCAAATGCCTCAGAAATGTGGCACTTGGGTCTCACGTATAAATGTGTAAAATGTGTTATAGTGACACTTCTTAATTACAGAGGGCAATTAAAAATACATTTCACTGTTAGTGAACAGCACTTAATTCATCACCATGCAATAGTGAAATCAACTATCAAGTGATTTGTTGATTAGTTAACCAGCTTTTTCCATTTACTATGAGGATAAATCCAAAAATAAGAAGAAAGGTAACTGTATACACATTGCCTCAGACTGCAATGTGTTTAACAATCCCAGCTTAGAAATCAGCATGCCATCACTTTTTTCATGTTAATTAGGAGTTACATGTCCCTTGAGATAATTTATGTGTTATAAGATGTAATTGTAATATAATGTTTCTTGAATGACTGCAAGCAAATATAAACATTTTGTCATGGGAGAAAAACTCTATGGCCAAAACATTCTTTCAAACTATGGTGTAGTTTGTAGTGTATTATTGAATATTACATGACTAACTGAATGCATTATAATCTCACCACTTTTTTAAATGGGTGGGTGTATCTACACGAAAGGACATTGAATACTATTAGGCTTATATGATTGCTCTCACGATAGGAAAACAATAGATAATTTTAAAAAAAAACTTTTTTTTTGTATGTATTGTATGTGACCAGATATTCATCAAGAAGCTGATGCAAATTGGCCACCTAATCCATCACCAATAAATCACATTAATGTTGGAGTGTTTAACTGTAAATGAATTATATTGTTTTCCTATAAGTGTGGTAAATCAATAACAAAGGCACAGCATCAGAATACATAAGGACTAATACACAATAAATCTGAGCCTCAACATATTCATACACACCAACTTGTACACCTGCTCACTTTACCTTTTCTTTATTTCTTTCTTTCTTTCTTTCTTTCTTTCTTTCTTTCTTTCTTTCTTTCTTTCTTTCTTTCTATTTTTGCTCACTTCATTTCTGTCCATGTACTGTCTTTCACAGATTGACACCAAAAGTAATAGGCCATTTTATGACTTCAGCCAGTTGTTTATAAAGATGCCCCATTGAGCTTGTGCTGAACTTATGCTGAATCATGGGATTGCATTCAGCATGTCTAGGACTGCCACTCAAGAATCATTTCCAGCCAAGAAGTCTCCTTTTATTGCATGGGCCACCCCATATACACAGATCAATATCCAATTCAGCTCACATCATCTCATCTTGATAAGCATCAACCACACATACAAACGCAGCCAACACTCCTGCCGAATTCAGTCATACCCCAATTTCTTTCATTGTGAGAGATTCTTGTTAGTAAGCAGTTCTCCCTTAGATTTCTGGTCTCAAGTGACATATGATCAGGCCTAAGATGTACTGAATCCTGTGAAGGTGCTTGTTGTTATTTTACCAAATTACTGCATAGCACAGATGAAGTCTGCATGATAAATGGACATTTGTATCTAATGGCTTGGTTACACATTTAAAGTTGTTTGTGAATTTATTATATGCAGCGAACATGCTATGAGCAAATCTAATTTCCCTCCCCATCCTTTCCACCTTTTACTCACCTTGCTTCTGTGTAAAGATGTTTATCATTCTAGTCTCTCATATTGGTTCTGTTAATTATTTCTTACACAGACAAGTCAACATTCCATAAATCATCAGGTGTGGTTAACTGATTACTGCACTGTGTTTAATATGCTTTCAGAGTTTTAATAATTGATGCATAATTAGTTGTGAGTTATTGTCATATACAGTGGGACTAACAGACTTTCTGTAATTATGCCCAGATGGAGCTTGTTGAGCAGTTGATGTTCATGGAGGGAAAGTCGCGACAGAGGATTCAAGGGGAGGAGAAAAATCTTTTGCAGTAATCAGTAATGAAATACAAATCTTTCCACACTACCTCCAGCGTTGTCTGGAAACCAAAGAAGTTTACATTCATATGCAGAGCAGAAACCAGTGGCGGTGCAAACATCAGTAAACAAGCATTGTCCCTGTGTGTGACAGTTGTGTGTGTATGTGTGTATTGCTATCACTACAAATAATTTGAATTTAATATTCTATACTATCAATGCTTATTTATATGCAGTCATTCATGACAAGCATTCATTTGATTCAGTGTCAACATACTGTTCAAGCTTTGTAGTCTGAAGTTGACAGGCATATGAATTACGATAGCCTTTTCGCAGTGTGTACTTCTGTCTGTTGTCTACCTTTCATTGGATCACTAAACCTTCAATTTCTTGCCAAAATTGCCCTTAGCTCCACACAACTATAATTTCTTTGATTCAGAGATGAGGAATTGCTGCAATGCTAAAGCTATTAATCAATACTCAGAGAAAGTACAGCTTGATAACTTTTTTTTTTTGCTCTCTGTTTCTCTCTGTCTGCCTTGTGTATTCTATTATCTGTAAACTACAATGATTTTTTTTCCTCCGACTATTTGTTATGTGCAAATTAAAAACTCAATTGTACTGAAATTAATTTATATACAAAGACACTTCACTGCAGGAAGATTGTTTAGCGATGACATGAGAGTACACAGTCCCCCATGGATTACTGTATCTTAATGGATTTGTTTTACATGTTCACATTAAGCGCATTATATCCACTGTTAATTTCAAAGCATTATTTCTTAGTTATTTGGACTGTCAAAATGCTCTTGAGATGTTTTGTTGTTTATGTTGGTGTGTTGGTGTGTTTTGATGTCTTACAAGTGAATAAATTAAACTTAAGGAAATATTGCATACTTGTGAAAAATAGCTTGTGATTCCTTTAGTATTTTCACCCAAATTGTCATATTACAGCAAACCAGTGCCTACATTTCCCATCCTGCACTGCGGCTTACAAACATGGCCACCATGGACCACAATTCCCAGAACACTCACCTCCATTCTAATCACGCACACCTGTATCCAATTCACAGCACAACCACAGTTTAAAAGGACTTTCATTCATTCATGCATTCATTCTTTGCGAAGTATTACGTAAGTTTTCCGTAGTCTATACCAAGCATTTGTTTCTCGGTTCATGTGTTATTGTTTTGATCTTGTTCTTGCCCTCGTTCTCGATTCCTGTTTTGCCTCGTTTATGCCTATTTGTTGAGCGCCTAACCTATTGCCTGTCCTTGACCATGCTATTGTCTCATGTTTTGGATTTGCCTACTGCCTCTATTTAATAAAACTCTTATCTGCATTTTCATCCTTCCTTACCTCCATTACGTTCATTTACATAGCACAAATAGATTGATTCCAAATACTTAACAGTTCGTTATCATAAAGGTTCACGTTTTCCAACAATTTATGACTGTTAATTCAATATTCAAAACAAATATTGAATGTTGTGTGTGTTGTTTGTTAAATACGTTGGTAACACTTGAATTTAAGGTTTGGTAATAACCAATGTGTAAGCAGTAAATCCATATCTCACTCATTTAAGATTGATAATGAATTGATTATTAATTTTCATTACATATAGTTTAAAATACATGAACTGTTTTGGTATTGGTTTCTATATTTTATGGAATCATTTAATAACATTTCAGTATCAGGTTAAGGTCTGCTTAACAATCATTATTCTAAACTATATAATACATAATCTATTATTATATAACTATTTATACATTATTATATTAATATGTTTATTTGACAGGTTACATATACAACTTTATAACAAGTTTGTCATTTAATGGCAATTCCATTTTAATTTATTATTATTATAATTATTACTACTACTCTCAATTGCAGGTGATATTTATAAAACACAGACAGACAATCCAAAACATGATGCAAAGTCAAGATCAGAAACAGGCAGAGATTCAGGTGAACAGCAAACCACGTAGAATAGGCAAAATCCGGAAATTGTGGAAGATATATTACATGTCCCTTTACAGCGCCGTTTAGTTTTCTGTTTGTTTGTGTTTGTGTGTGCGTGTGTGTGTGTGTGTGTGTGTGTGTGCATGTGTGTGTGTGTATGCGTGCGTGTGTGTGTGTATACAGTATCTAGTTCTGGTGGTGATTTAGTCCAGGTGTGTGTTATCTGTTGATTGTAAACATGATCATAGTCCATGATGGCCATGTTTGTATCCATGTTCTGGGAACTAGATTTCAGTGCTGGCATAACAAAAATAGACCTCAACTACAATCCTAGGAACCCACTTGCCCTTCATTGATACCGTTTCAACAATCAACACCATTGACATTGAGCTGAGAAGCCATCCATTACATCGGTCAGCCCCAAAACTTGCAACTGTAATTCTGTATACCATACTCTCTAATCCAGAAGTTAAACATACAGTATTTTATGCATGTCATCCTATATCAACATAGCCTTAATTTCCTACATGCAAAATTGCACAAATGGTAAACATTGTACAAATGTACAGTGTATTATCACAAACCCAATTCGGAAAAAGTTGGGACAGCATGAAAACTGCTAATAAAAACAAAGAGGAGTGATTTGACTTGTACTTTGGCTTGCATTTAAACAAAAAATGTATAAAGACAAGTTATTTGATGTTTTACCTAATCAATTGCATAGTGCTTTTTTTTTTTAAGATAAATCAGTAGGAAATCAGTAGGATTTTGGGCATTTCACCTTCTATAGTGCTCAATATAATTAAAATTTTCAAGGAATCCAGTCAAACCTCTGCGCATAAAGGCATGGCCGAAAACCACTTCTGAATGCACATGAGTATAATGGATATCCTGTCAAGGTCTTGGGAATTCTTTTGTAAACCTTTGGCAGTCAACATCATTCGCCACTGCATCCAGAGATGCAAGTTAAGACTATGCAAAGCAAAAGTCACATATCATCACTGTCCAGAAGCACCGACTTCTCTGTGCTCAATCTCATCTGAGATGGACGGTAGCACAGTGAAATCATGTTTTGTGGTCCGACGAGTCAACATTTCAAATAGTTTTTGGACAATACAGCCGTTGTGTTCTCTGGGCCAAAGAGGAAAAGGACCATCCAAGCTGTTATCAGCATCAGGTCCAAAAGCCAGCATCTTTCATGGTATGGGGGTGTGTCAGTGCCCATGGCATGGGTAACTTTCAAATCCCAAACTTGGGTAAATCTGTGATGGCACCATTAATGCAGAAAGATATGTACACATTTTTGGAACAACATATGCTGCCATCCAGAGCAGGACAACGCCAAACCACATGTTGTCCGGATTACAAGTACATGGTTGCGTAAGCAGAGAGTGTGGGCTGCTAGCATGAGCTACCTGCAGTTCTGAACTGTCTCTGATTTCTGATTGAGAATATGTGGCGCATTATGTGTGGCGCACAAAATTATGCAACGAAGGCCCTGTACAGTTTCACAACTGAAGAAATGGATGACTAATAATGACTATTAATGACCGCTGTGTAAACTTAACCAGCTGGTGTATTCAGTACCCAAACACTTAAGTGTTATTAAAAGAAAAGGTGATGTTACACAGTGGTAGACAGTCGACTGTCCCAACTTTTTTTGGAGTGTATTGCAGTCATCAGATTTTAAATGAGTGTATATTTAAAAAAAGAAATTACATTTAAAAAGTAAAACATCAAATAATGTTTTAGTAATATATTTTGAATATAGTACAGGGTTGAACTTAATTTTCAATGACTCTTTTTGTTGGTTTTTTTGCATTTTCCATATTGTCTCAACTTTTTCGAAATTGGGGTTGTACTATAATATATATAAATATATATATAAATATATATATATATATATATATATATATATATATATATATATATATATATATATATATATATATATATATATATGACAACTCACAAACATGATTTAATTGAACTGAAATTAAAAAAAATCAAGGTTGCATTTAACTACCTTTGGCAAGTTTTAGAAAGTATTAGTACTCTGCAGTAACCAAACTAAAGTGGAAAAAAATTACTACATATGAACTTTTATAAGCAATTATACTATAACACTGGGGTGGACAATCATTCATTAGCTAGCAGAGTAATTTAATTTTAAAAAATGGCAAGCAAATTATGGGCATTACTACACCTATTGAAAGTACACAACATCATGTAGCCATAGAGATCTCATAATAATGTCTATTCTTCTGGTGATGAAGCATTGTGAGGCACATGTTTGTGCCCTTGATGTAAAAAAAAATGGGAGGAAGTGGTTTGGCTAACATTTCAGATAGGATCTGTGGTGTTTTCTTGTCATATATAAATAAACTGTTTAAATCTGACTAGCATCATTTTTACTCTGTGAAGTGTTCAAATTAAAATGTGTTGTGCTAGCAATAAAGTTATAGTTTTTTGTTCTACACTCTATAGTATTTTGCACAGTTTTGTCACTGTTACCACATCCCTTCATATTCCTGATTCTGGAAAGATTGTCTATTATAATTAATATGCCTAATATAAGTCGTTCTTACCATTAGCCAGACCATGTGCTCAGAGTGTTTGCGTAGTGCTGTAGATGGAGGGATTCCGAAAAGAGTAGCTCATGCTTCAGCATTGATAAATTACCAAATTGATATATTATCCAATTGGAGCATCTTCTGTTTAAACAAACATATCACAGGAAATGTTTTCTTATTCGAAGTCAACAGGAAGTACATTTTTTGATTTCTCTGTCTATGGACAAGTGGGGGGGAAAATGCCTTTAAATCATGCGTCATGGTGACTGTTTTATCAACAGCCTCCTAATTATGAACATGAGTTGACAGGGACTGCGTGTGGCCTACACAATTAAGCATACAATAATAAATACAATGAAAAGCATACAATAATTAATACAATGAGAACAAAGAGAGTGAAACAAAGAAGAATTAAGAAAACTGAAGAATAGGTTATCTGTAAACTGATTTAAAAAAATAAATAAATAAAAAATTCAAAACCGTCTCCTGAGTTCAAAAGTGATTGACTTTATGTTGCTCCACCAGCCAAATGAACACATGTCAGCCATGAAGTCCTTTGGTTGGCTACTATTGACATTACTGTAGACATAGAGAAAAAATGGTTGCTGGCAGTTACTCAATATTAAATGCCTGTGCACTGCTTGCATGAATAGTTTATTACCAAATCTCACATTAACGTTTTACCAGTAATTCATTGTTATAATGGTTTAGCTGATGATGAGATCAGATTATCAGTATATCTCTATTCATCTAGATAATTATAAGGTTCATCAAAATATAAGAATTTGTTCTGTTCAGTAGGAATGGCCTTAGAGTATTGTTGATGCCAAAGGTAATGCTCCCAACCCCATTCTTCATTACAACTCCTGTCAAACACTTTCCACTTAATCGTCTTGACTGAACAAATCAGTAGTGGTGTGATTAATGTAATTAGGGTTTAATCAAAGCCCCAAATTATACTGAAGAACAAATTGCTGCATCGCTAAATGTTCCTCTTATAATAGAGGCTTAACGCATGATTGTGGTTTGTTCCACTGATGCATGTTCCCCATGTGTGTAAAATCTTATTAGGCTGAAATTAGGCTGCTGAGTCTAGGACCAACTGTAAAATCAGTTTCAAAACCAAAACTAGCATAAAACAAACCAGAGCACTAATCTTAAGTGATTAAGGAGTTTCCACCATCTTGGGTAGCCAGAGAGATTTCACAGAGCTGAGATGTACGTTAGTGTCAGGTCTTAAATAAGATTTTTTCCACAGAGTTCTGCAAAGAGTTCTGGGCCGTGTCCTTCCTGTTTCAGTTACAAAGCAATTAGGAAAGCCCAAGAGTGAGAGGAGAGGAAATCATCTCACTGCTGTCTTGTACCTGTAATTAAGTCTCTCTCTCTCTCTCTCTCTCTCTCTCTCTCTCTCTCCCTGATAATGTAAAACAGTTAAGGGTGAAAAGTCAGCTCTCTTCAGTAGTACAGCAAGAAAATGTTGCTGTAGCTCGATCGTCCTACAGGAAGCTTCAGTCATGCCTCACCTCTCTCCATTTCGAGGGGTTCTGCACTGTTGCTATCCTCTGTGGTTTAACTCCATTGCTTGGCAGATTCTTGCTAATTGAGAGCAAATTAAACTAATAGAGTTTTCACACAAAATGATTTACAGTATATTGTTAATAATTTAGGCAAGGCTAGTCATAGTATGTCAAACCCATCAGCTTTCCGACTATTTATACACAGGTACCCTCACTTCTACAAGCACTGAATATGGAGAAAACAGTTCATGCGAAAGAATGCATGCTGGATTCTATTGCTACATATTTACATATTTGGGCTACAAGCAGCCCAATTCCAGGTTTTCATTCAGGACTAAAAGAAAAGCTGAGTTCAAGATGATGAGAATAATCTGTTGCATACACATCCCTTATGGTTTGACTGCTGTGGATAAAATCATTAAAATGTGATAAATGCATAAAGCCAGCACTATTAAATGATCTAAATTGTCAACACACACTAAAATGTGGATCCTATTGAAAGGAGATCTCTTTTAATATCTCTTTTAAGATGTTTCCATTTTCTCTAGTAATAAATTCCCTGTGATACACACACTATAATGATGTGGTTGCATTTGACCAGACAGGACAGAATATCGGTAGCAGCTGTTGATAGGTTAAGACTATATTTTCTAATCTCACCTCTGCCCCTCTCATCCTCTCTCATTTTTTCTGTCTATTTTCATGCTCAGGTGTTAATTGGCCATGGTGCGTGACAGTGATAGATTTTTGCAAGTGCAATTACTCAGACAAATTGCCCTTTAGAGATGTAGATTGCCTAGCATTCCTGTGTCCTCTTAGATTTCAATCCCCAGCACTCTGATCAGAGAGACAATTTCACATGCCATTTAAGAAAAGAATGCTTTCATTATATGTGAAATTTACTTTGTCCGCAAGTGCTGATCTAGAAGAGCCTCCAGTTGTGACTTTAAACGTCACCAAAGAAGTGAATAACCTGTTTAAGAAGTACCAACATCTTGTATGTGATAAGCACGCACAGTGCAGCTCTACACACTTCCATAAAATTATAGATCATGTGATCTATTGTGATGCAGTGATTTTACAGTGGGACTGTATGGTGGTGCAGCGGGTAGAGCAACTATCCCACAGCTCCAGGATTACTGTCTGTGTGGAGCCATGTTAAGTCCACATGTGTTTCTTCCTACCTCCACCTACCAAAGACATGCTGGTAGGTGGATTTGTGACACTAAATTGTCTCTCTATGTGTGAACGTGTGTGGTGTACTGGTATTCCATCCAGAGTGGATACTTACCTTACACCCAGTGTTTTCAGTATAGGCTCTGGCTCTACCATGACTCTGATAAAGTGCTTACTGAAGATGAACAAAAAATGATGACTTTACAGTAATTTAGCAAGAATAGCTGTAAATTTTGATTGGAAAGATTTTGAGCAGATATAATCTATTTGGGGACTATTTGGGCAAGAATTTACTGTATCATATAGTTACTGTATTGTAAAATCATTCTCAGCAGCCTGTAAGGCCTTCTTTCAGTCTCCCAGGTTTACAATAGTCAAACAGTGCTTATACGAATGATAGAGACAATATATGGACAGGATTGTTTGTCTTTGACATAGCATAGACCGGGCTATGGATAATTCTAGGAGATTTGTGATGCATCAAAGGACCAAAGATTTCCTTGAATATTTTGCTGTGTAAAACAAAACAAAACGAAGTGGGTGGCATGGAGGCAGGGGGGAGGGTATTTTTGTGCCTGTTAATCCTCTCTCCTAAATGTATTATCTGTAGGACTTAATGCGCTGATGACTTATTGACTCTTTTGGTATTACAAAAGCATTGAGTTTCATCTGAGAAGAGGTGTTTGCCATTGAATCAGCTTTAATCCCCTTTGCTTGCACATATCTTGAAAACCCTCTCATCGCACTCTACCATTCATTTCCCCTGTTCCCTCTCTCCCTCATTCCTTCTTTTTATTTGATCCATTCTGCATATTGTTGATGAGCTCTAAAGCACAGGCAGACTTTTGATATTCTAGTATTTTACAAATAGGTTTTTAGAAAAGATGAAACACATACATTTTTTTATGCTGCATGCAAAGGAGCTAGGTCTATTTTTCATAACAATCAACCGGTATAAACCATTTGCTCTGTCATTTCTCTGTTTCTGCCTGTCTATGATTAGTGCAGGGTGCACTGTCTCTGCCTCTTTCTTCTATAAATTTCTGTGGCAGTGGTAAATCACCTGTGTGTGCCATCACGTCTGCACATTATTCATTAAATGGCAAGCAATCAGTCACACACTATTTTCCCTCAGATTAATGCAGACACACACCAAAGCACCATCATTACAGCTGTTATTACTGCAGAGCCATGTAACCGAACTTGTAGGTGTGAATGTAGAATGGACTGATAATTCCCAATACAGGGTGCAGCGGCACACTTAGTGCAGCGGCGCACTTAGTGCAGCTTTTAATACCATTGATCATACTATTCTCCTTGGTACTATTCTAATCTCCAATGGTATACTAGAAAATGTTGTTGGCATTAAGGGAACGGCCCTCTCCTAGCTCAGCTCTTTTTTGACTGATCGTTATCAGTTCGTAGATGTAAATGGTGACTTCTCTGTACATACTGAGGTAAAGTTTGGTGTTCCACAAGGTTCTGTTTTAGGCCCACTGCTTTTTACTTTATATATGCTATCTCTGGGTCAGATTATTCATAAACATGGAATTATGCTGATGACACACAGTTGTATTTTTCAACAAAGCCAGATTACACACACCAGCTTAATAAACTTGAGGAATACTCAAAGGAAATATACACTGGATGGTCTTTCTGTTTCATCATGTGCAGCAGTAAAATAACTTGATTATTGACCCCTGTCTTTCATTTGACACTCATCTAAATAATATTACTAGTATAGCCTTTTTCATCTCAGAAATATTGCTAAGATAAGAAATATAATGTCACTGTACGATGCAAAAAAATTTGTTCATGTTTTTGTCACCTCTAGGTTATATTATTGTGATGCCTTACTGTCTGGATGTTCCAGTAGGTGCATAAACAAACTTGTGTTAGTACAGACATTCATGGTAGGCTGGTTGGCGTGTCTAAAGTGTCCGTATTGTATGAGTGGGTGTGTGAGTGGGTGTGTGAGTGTGTGTGTAATTGTGCCCTGCGATGGACTGGCTATAGTCTATGCTATCTTCTGGCGCTCTCTTTTAGTTATGCTGTCATGGCTAGTCTCATTGAAGTCCCTGCTTGCACTCACTCAAAGGACACTGTCCTGAACTATTATGGGACAGTAATCATACCTAACAATCTCTCCTTCTGTTTCCCTCTCTCTCCCTCTCTCTTTCTGCCAAACTACACATGATGTGCCTGAGATACCAGTGATCCTAACCCCTTCCATTCCTGATGCAATATTTCTGGTTGGTGTTCTCATCAATTTGAACTTACATGCTGCTGCTGAGGATGGCACCACATAAAAACCATAAAGATGGCTTTGGACCTCAGTTCATATGAACAGTTATGCTATAATGGCAAGAACTACAATTGCTATTATAGCCTTTGCACTGCAATTACCACAAACAGTATTGCTCTCAAGTCTCCATCAGTGAACAGTGGATAAGTTCAACAAAACAGACTTCATGTAAAAATTTTTGTTAATTTTCTGGGTTACACAACTGCACTATTTGAGCTTGTAGTATTAGCACATTTAGAGAAGGGATTTATTTATAATTGTACTATCTGTTGTCACCAAGATGAGAATGGGTTCCCTTTTGAGTCTGATTCCTCTGAAGGTTTCTTCCTCATTTCATTCCTCATCCGAGGCAGTTTTTTGCTGCCACTGTCACCTCTGGCTTGCTCATTAGGGACAAAGTCATACATTTAAAATCTCTACCCTGAATTTATATATTTCAGTAAAGCTGCTTTGAGACAATGTCCATTGTTAAAAGTGCCATACAAACAAAACTGAATTGAAGTGAATACCCTCCACAAACATTAAAAATAATTTGCTTATAGAAATAATAATCAGACAACTGTCACGGTTCGGGAGGTTGAGGCAGAAGCAATCGCAGATTTTAAATCTTTAATAACGCACAAACAGACTACAAAACAAGACACTTGGCAAAAACGCTGTAGCATGAGACAAAGACACTGATATAAACAACGTGGGTCTAAGACAACGAAAGACCAGGAGAAAGTGCAGACAAGGACTATAAATACACATGAGTGCTCATTAACAGAAACGTGAATCAGGTGCATGAAGTGGCGCATGTGGTCATGTGGTGTAGTGCAGTGGCTGATGGGAAATGGAGTCCAGGTTTCCCAGATACGTGACAGAACCCTCCCCCAAGGGTGCTACTCCGGGAGCGCCCAAACCGACACGGCCTCCCCACCGGCGGCCGTGTCGGGCAAAGGGTCCTCAACAAAGCCAGTAGACCGAGCGGCTCCCACAATGACACAGGGAGGCAAAAGGACGTCCTGGGCGGGGCGCATAGCGGGGCGAGCGCTCCTTCCTGGGGCAGAAGAGAAACGCGAGGTCTCCCACGAGGCTCAAAGGGGAGCGAGGGTCTTCTCCGCGGGGCTCCCGGGGAGCGAGGTTTTTTCCGCCCGGCACAGCGGGGGGACCGGGGTTCTCCGCGAGGCACACGGGGGAGGGGGTTCTCCGTGGGGCGACACGGGGGAGCGATAGTTTCTGAAGCACGGGGGAGCGAGGTTTACGCGAGGCCAGGGAGAGGAGTGAGGTTCTCTGCGAGCGCCGGAGGAACGACGCTCTCAAGGAGCATGAGGGGGAACGGCGTCCTCCGTGGAGCAGGAAGGGGGAGCGCCACCCTGAGCGCAGCGAGTAAAGGAGCGACGTCTTCAGCAGAGCATGGAGGCAGAGTGACGTCCTCAGCGAAGCAGGATGGCAGAGGGACGACCGCAGCGGCAGGAAGGCCGAGCGACGACCTCAGCCGAGCAGGAGCAGCAGCGACGTCCACAGCCGAGCAGGAAGGCAGAGCGACGTCCACAGCCGAGCAGGAAGGCAGAGCGACGTCCACCGCCGAGCAGGAAGGCAGAGCGACGTCCAACAGCCGAGCAGGGATGCGAGCGGCGTCCACAGCCGAGCAGGGATGCTGAGCGGCGTCCACAGCCAAACAGGAAGGTTGCGCGACGACCTCAGCTGAACAGGAAGGCTGCGTGACGACCTCAGCTGAACGGGACAGCGCGTTGACGACCTCAGCTGAACGGGACGGCTGCGTGGCGACCTCAGCTGAACGGGAGCTGCGTGGGACGACCTAAGCTGAACGGGACGGCGCATCGACGACCTCAGCTGAACGGGACGGCAGAGCGATATCCAGAAGAGGGGAGGGAGGGCGGGATTCGGTCTCATCTTCGAGCATCCACTCCAACCGCGCAGTAGCTTGGCATATTATACCACGAACTCCGGGTGTGGAGTGGTGCATGCGCTGTACCGCGATGGTAATTTGAGACTGCGGCTGGTCTGAGCCATCAGTGCCCTCGACCTTCTTCCCTGCTCCGTGAGCCGGAGATACCACTCCGCGTAGTTGTTGTACCAGGCATCCATCGTGAACAAAAAAAAAAAATTAAATCTGCTGCTTCTAATTCGCGGTCTTTCGTTGTCTTCGACCCACGTTGTTTATGTCAGTGTCTTTGTCTCATGCCACAGTTTTTGCCAAGTGTCTTGATTTGTAGTCTGTTTGTTTGTTATTAAATATTTAAAATCTGCGATTGCTTCTGCCTCAACCTCCCGACCCCGTGACAGAAACATGATCAAACCATATTCTAACATTATTATTGTTATTACTACATTTAATTCATTTGTACATATTTAGACCATGTGTGACAGTCAAATATGGCGAAGTTATGCTTATTGGGGCAAAATAACTGACTTCTGGATATATTTGTTTGAGAGTAATCTATGTACAAAGTGCCTTGTGATAGTTTATGATAGTGGTTATGTGAATGCTTCATGATGCCTTCCTAGTCTGTGCTACTGTATGAGGTAATTTTTTTGTTGCACATTTGTTTATAATCTTAAACAGACTTAGAAAAATCTAATTATCAGTGATTATTTTTTTACGAGACTTTATATTACTGTATATGATTCACTGGTAGCTACTGCACACAGAAAATCAAGGCCTTATTCGGTACCTGAAAAGTTTGCTGTCCCTTCTTTCTCAGCTTTGCACTTTTTTAGTCATAAGGCTATTGTCCCACAATCCATCTCCATAGCATTAGACCTAGAATGCACTTTATCTGCATTATGGTCCTGGCAGACACTGTCTCTCTAAAGGTGCCATAAATGCAATTTCCTCCACAGTAAAACTCTGTTTCCCAACCTTTCTCCTCAAATGCAAAGGAATGAGTTACCTTGGGCCTGAGGGCACTCTGAAACACTCTGATTGGTATCTAATGAAGCCATCAATTAGTTTGACAAAATTTCTGGACATCTCTTACCCAACGGGTAGAGCTGGCTTGTGCTTTATTCCAGCTTTGCATGAATCACCACCTTAAATCAGAGAAAGTATTTATTACAGAGGCAATAAAAGTACACAGAATCAGACCACTGATTCAGGTGTTGTGGTTATTGCCAGGACCTGTGGTCTGAGCATTTGTCTTCTACTACTACTACTACTACTACTACTACTTCTACTTCTACTACTGTTACTATTACTAAAAATAGTATTGTTGTTATTATTATTATTGTTGTTATTTTTATTGTTATTGTTATTGTTATTGTTATTATCACCCTCCCCAATCAGTGTGCTAAATTTCAGAACTTGGCCGCCTAATTATAATAATAAAAATTATATGCTGTTCATAATGCAGGCAGTCATTTAATTCATGTTTGGGTTCTGTTGGCAATATGGTAACAAGGAAAATTATTCAATTAAGGTAGTGTTACTGGTAAAGGCTCTGGTCAGTGTTCACAGGATAGGCTCTGGATACACCAAAACCATGACCAAAGTAAAGTGGCTACTGAAGATATATTAATGGATGGATGAATATAATATGATCTTATGGCCTTATAATATGGAAATGCAGATAGTATTGACCTAAATTTCACATAACATAAAGGTATCTTTGGGACATATATAATTTTTTCATCATTGTACCTACATTCTGTTTAATATGAGAACTTGCGTCTCCAATATTTCCTGGCTTCAATTCTTACAATGACCTTTCCAGCTGCCAGCTCAGATGTGGATCCTGTCCCTTGTCTCTAAACCTATCCAACACTCTGACATCCGGACCACTTTGAATGTCTTCAACATCTGAGTCTCTGCTAGACAGCCCCAGTGGACCATGACATTTAAATAAAAGCTGGCATAATCCAGAGAAAATGCTCGGCTGTGCACACGCAGTCAAAATCAGATGGTATATAATAAATTAACCTCCACCATTAACTGCTAATCTAAATTTCACAAATCCCACAAATAGCTCTGACCATAAGCAAAGAAAATATGTAAATTTTTTCACTTAAATTTACACATTGTTTACCTTTTTGTGTGTTTCTTTTCATGGCATCTGAATGTGTTTGCTCATTTCTTTGCATGGCACTCACAAGCTCTTCCCTCAATCTAATTGTGTGGCTTTTTTTTTCTCTGAAATCCTGTCACTGTACGAGTGGAAGACTGCACAGTACAAGCAGAAATTATGTCAGATAAAGCTCCCTTCTGGCTTGTGGCACCTCTGTCAGTTTGAAATGGAGACTGTTGTCATGTCTGCTCATTGGTAGAAAGTATTTTATGAATATTTAATTCCTATGCTTATTCCTGCCTACCTTGCCATCTACTGCATACAGATTTATACTCTGTGAGGGAGAATGAGCCATGTATCAATACTACAAACTACATGAACCCCCTCCAAATTGCATGTAGTTGCACATATAATATTAATGCATTTGTCTGTCCAATATGCTGGTTCCCAGAAACAGAATGTAGATAAAACATCAGAGCTCATAGATTATGTATTTGTTTATTTATGCATTGAAAATCTGTTCATCAGAAATTGCTGCCTTTATGTAAGAATGAATGAGGGAAAGATGTAAAGAAGTTACTGTCAGATAAATAAATGTTACACTGCAACCAACTCCATTGATTATGTTTGGCACAGAGAGAAAGTAACCACAAACTGCCACAGTGTATGTACCAATTCCAGCATCACACTGGTATGTCAGAATTTGCCATTGACCTGCCCTCTCTACCTCCCTCTCTGAAGTACCTGCACATCCCCATATTGTGCATAAGACTGCTGTTTGGCTTTCTAGATCTGTCCCTCCATGTGTGTTTCTGGCCAGGTAACTAAACAAATACTAAACAAACATGGCTCAGGAAAAGCCCCAGGACAACTTCTGTGTTCATGTGACCTGGTAGACGTACATGCCACATTCCCAAAGGCTTTCAGCTCCATACACACCATTTGCTTTGGAACTTCCTACATCCTGTTCCTCTTTATTGTGTTATTTATGTGTTGGTCATGTAGGGTAGTGGAGAAACAGATGTTACAATGAGTTTGCATTGTACAATTGTAACTAATTAACACTATAATTCGAATAATATAATGTATAGTGCTGGCATGGTGGATTCTGAATTATTCCAGCAAATTCTAAAGGAAAATGTCAGGACATCTGTCTTTAAACTGAATCTTTAAAAAAAATGGGTCATGCAACGAGTCAACAACCCTAAGTACACAAGTTGTTCTACCAAAGAATGGTTAAAGAAGAATAAAGTTAATGTTATGGAATGGCCAAATCAAAGTCCTGATCTTAATCCAATAGAAATTTTGTGGAAGGACCTGAAACAAGTTCATGTGAGGAAACTCACCAACACCTCTGAGTTGAAGATGTTCTGTACTGAGGAATGCACTAAAATTGCTGCACAAGAGGGTCACACCAGATACTGAAAGCAAAGGTTTTTGTCTCATTTGTTTAATTGGGTTCTCATTATCTGTCTTTAGGACTTGTGTGAAAATCAGATGATCTTTTAAGTCATATTTTTGCAGATACTGTATATAGAAAATTCTAAAGGGTTCACAAACTTTCAGGCACCATTGTAAACATAATATGTATTCTTTAAAGACAACTGATTTCTCATAACTTATATTGCTCCTGAGACTGGTTCTGGAGCTGGAGAACATACTATAGCAGGGGCAGCAAGTGGCTAAGACAGTAGAGTCTGAATCAGAGGTGGCTGGATCGCGTGATATATAAATGACACATGAACTGCGCCATCAGCCTTACTATCTTCAGTGAGACTGCATGTCGATCATTTTTGTAATGCTCACAAAAAGATGCTTCATTACCTCACTATCTTTTCCACAAAAAAAACTATTTTCTTTTCTGTCCCTTTAAAAAATTTTTTAGAAAAGTTTGAATGAGAGAATTCAGGAAGTGTCTAGGCTGGAGCAGGCCAGGGCAATCCTCATGAGGTCTAACTGTGCGCATTGTGAGCGCCTTACAATTATTCAGCTCTTCTCATGACTCGTGAGTTTCAGAGCCTCACAGATCTGGCCCAGCGGTTGGCTGTCTTGGCTTAGGTCCTGGGATCTTGTATGGATCTGAAAGAGGAGCCAGAGACAAGTGCGGCTCTTTCTCTTGCTATGCGTCGTGACTCCTCTTTTGCTGTGGAAAGCCAATGACCGAGTGGAATGGGGACGGCTGTTTTTGCCACGCTTCCCATGCCACGTTCAGTAGTCCTCGAGGTCCCCGTCCGAAGAGGAGCTCGAAGGGTATGAAGCCAGTGGAGGCTTGGGGGCACTTCAAGACAGTAAAGAGGAAGTAGGACAGGAGGAGGTCCCTGTTCCTCTCTTCCTCATCTACCACCCAATTCAGAATCCACTTCAGGGTTTGGTTAAAACCGTTTGATGAGCCCATTAGTTTGTGGCTAGACGAATGCTCGTCTTGAGCCATGTAGGCCTGGCAAACTCATGCCTCCTTTGCTCACTGGGGCCCCCTCCTGGCCTTGAGAGCTGGGCTGGCCGGGAACCCTGGCCTGTCTCTTCCCAGAAAAAGCCAGAGCCAAAAAAGGGGGGAGGGGGTTCCCCCTTCCAAAAAAACCCCGGGGGGGGCGCTCTGGGGTGGGTTGGTGAGGGCAGCCCACCCCCCCCCCCTGCTAGCCAGGGTTTCTGGGCCATCTTCGGTATCCCCGGGTCCAGGTGTGTCGGCATGGGCTCGTCCCTGGGTGTCCCGTCGGTGGGGTGGCTTTGGTTTCTCTTCCCCTCCCCAGCGTAGTGCTGGTGTTCAGGCCGGTGTGGTGGGAACCCTCTAGGGGGCTAAGGGTTCGCCACATTCCAGGGTGGCCAAGGCGCATTCCAGGGCGGTTATTAGTTCCTTGGGTGTTCTGGGATCCTGCATCACTATGGCCTTCTTTGCAACCTTCTCTGCAACCTCGGTGGCGGTGTACTGGTCTGGTTGGAGAAAACCTCTTGGTGATGTGCAGGAGGGTGTCCATCTGTTGGCGTGTCTTGGCTCCAGGCTTGTAGCTCCATCGGTGGAACTCCATTGCCGCCTGATGGGGTTTCGCTCACACCATGCCCAGATCTCCCTCTTTACTTCTTAGTCTGCTGCTTCCTCCAGAGAGAGGGCATAGTACAGTGTGCATGCTTCTCCAGAGAGCAGCGGGCAGAGTATGCGTGGCTCTTCGATGCCCCAGTCTTCTTGGTGGGTGACCCATGCGAAGGCCCCTAAGTAGGCCTCGATGTCGTCCTCCAGGGTCAGGTGGGGAAGAAGGCACAGGAGTCTTTGTTTTCTGGTCCAGAAGCTCCCTGGTTGTGACCTGCACGGTCTGGCCTGCTGCTGGAGATTGGTCTCCATCAGGTGCTACAGCATGGGATCCATTATTATTATTATTTATTTTTTTAAGTGGGTGGGTCCGTACTTATGCCCTCCACCAGTGTAGCGAACCTAGACAGCAGTGGGCTGAGCACAGACACACAAGAGGCCATTTATGGGGCAAACGTGGAGAGTTTATTTAAATTCTGTGAGGGTGTGGGTGCAAAGGAGGTGCAGTGGGGTGAAGTGTTCAGGCGCCGGTATCATTCACGGGGCTCCCGGGGCCATGTTGGGGGTTTTCTGAGCAGCTGAGATCCCGTTCTGCAGACAGGCAATGGTGTTTGCTAGTGAAGGATGGCCCTTTTTATATTCTCCCATCAACTGTTAAATGGTGGAGAGCTGCTAGATGGCGCTGATCATTAGCCACCAGCCATGTGTGTGTCGGCGTCCCCGCCTCGCAGCAACACGCTCTCTGGCTGTCCAAAACATAGGTAGTGCCTCTTTTGCGGCCTGTCGTCACACAGCATATAAAGAGCTGCTTGAAGTGATTACTTAGGCTGGATGAGCTTTTTTCTCCCTAGTGAAAATAAATCCCTCACACTGCAGAAAACTCCCCTTTTTTTCCATAAGTACATGACAAAATATCACGCTTCTGGGGGAAAACCATGCATAAGCCGTATTTATAACCCCATGATGTCGGATTATTCAGCCATTATGGGGAATTAACGGCATGTTTCTTGCTATAGCAATGCTGAAGTTAGGGGGCTCTTGCGAGCTACTTCTCTCCATTGATGGCAGGTAATTTAGGGGGGCGGCTTTGCTATCCAAGCCATGAAAGGCAACTGTGGCGTTCGTGGGCAAGGCCTAAGCAGTCTTGCTTGTGGGTCACTGCAGACAATGATAGTTTTGCAGACCTAACAAAAAGATCTGCTGAGCGAGTTCATGGCGGCATTCAGCCAGTTTTTTCACTGTTGTGTGTAGTTCATCCAGGCATCCACTAGTGGAGCCCTGGCCAGCACTAGAGCGAGGGAGGCACAGAAGGCGAGTACGGCAGTCGACTCACAGACACAGTCGCACCCTGCTACTAGGCCTAATCTGAAAATGGTCATAAATGGTCATTGTATACATAAAGCAGTTGGAGGATCTAATTGCAAAAATTGAAGAGCAACATCAAGAGAATGGGAATATTCAGGAACTGTTAAAGGAATCTGTAAGTTATACTGAATGTTTCCATACAGGTATCAAAGTACAGGTGTTAAAGTATGCTATAATCAGCAAAAATAATTTAGGTCAAAATCACAAGGATATCACAAAACCTCACAGAATAGGCTAATAAAGAAGGAAAGGCAAGTCAAAGCACTGGAACTAACGGTGAAATTATCAAATATTTCTAGCAGATTGTATTTGTGGCAAATTCTGGCAAGAACTGTTTTAATGATGCATTCTTTAAATGCCAAAAAAATGGATAATTTAAAAACACTTCTCCTAGTCCTGTACAAATATTGATTTTACCCTATTGGTGATAACTGTTAAAGTTATAAGATGTCAGATTTTGATATTTAACCCTCTATAGTATATAAATATATTTACAAGTATTTAAACAACAATATGAACAAGTATTTGTAGTAGTTAAGTGTAACAATTTACCAAGAAAATGTCTGGGTTAATCCTGTTTCCTGAGAAGGGAACGATTTGTTTGCGTAGCTTTGTTGTACTGGGTCATGCCTATGAATTGCATCTTCGCTTCAGATAATAGAGTCTGACGGTTCACAGGTGTCGTTTATATATCATTCGGTGCACTTATTTGCCATGTCACCTGATCATGGCAGGCCTATAAATAGGCATGATGTTAAACAAGCTTCAGATAACAGTCACACGCGAGGGTGCTTCCCACACCATTCAACTAACGCAACGTCTCGGTCCCTTCTCAGGGAACAGGGTTACATACGTAACCCAGATGTTCCCTTTGCTATTGAGGTGGCTGGTGTAATCATGCAAAAATCTAAATGGTTCTGTAAGGTTGTTGATGCCTATGAGCCTGGCAAGGGATTTACAAAGATCCATCCATCCATCCATCTTCTACCGCTTACTCCTTTTCAGGGTTGCGGGGGAACCTGGAGCCTATCCCAGGGAGCATCGGGCACAAGGCGGGGTACACCCTGGACAGGGTGCCAGTAGGATTTACAAAGATCTCCAATATTATTTGAAATACATCATTTCACTATAAGGACAATAATCTACAAATGGTGCAGATTTCAAATGACTACCATTTTGTCCAGGACTGGCAGTCCCAGCAAATTCAGCCCAAGAGCAGACTGTCTGATGCAATAAGGAATCTCCAAGAACTTCAAAATTTAATCACAGGATCTGATACTAAGTCTTGCAACATATGTGAAATAACTTCACACTGTTGGCATTAGACAGTCCAGTTACTCCTACTAATGGGCCTAACAGAGATGGAGTCGATCTGCATTCTGTCCTGTTGTCCACCTTTTGTCAACTTGAACCCTAACCTATCCTGTTCTTAGTGGAATTAATGAAGACAAGGCTCCTCTATTGGTATTTGACAACATTAGAAAAAAGCCTCTCTCAGATCCAGGGAATTATACTTGCTATGGCTTTGCAAGTGGGAACAATTTGTTGTTTCTCTTGTTGCTATTGTTTTTCCTCCAGTATCAATACATAACCCAAATATCTTGCACAATGAATTTTACATAGGCTTCAGTTTGACTTGTCAGCTAGTTCTCTTGCCTAATACAAAATCGTCATGAGGGTGTAAGTAGAACACTGGCCAGAAAAAAAATAACAAATTAATAATGCAGCAGGAGTTTCCACAGCAAGGACTACATAAATATGGGCTGTAAAAACAAAGCTTAAATTAACATTTCAAGACAAGGCTCCAGGCAGCAAAATAACAAATCATGGGTTTCTGTCATTGAAACAGATGTTGGGAATGGTTAAAGAGTTTTTTTTTTTTTTTAGTTTTGTTATTGTGAGGCACAATCCCCTGTCCTCAGTGCATGATAGCTAATTCCATTATGAAAAGAAACCCTGACCAGAATAAGGGGACAGGTGAGACCTGAGTGAAGAAAAGGTTTTATGACCACTGTACTGTAAATGTCATAAACATAACACAATTTATAAACATAAATTGTCATGCCGAACAGCATGGTCTTTCATTCATATTTACAGCATTTGGCATTTGCTCTTATTCAGAGTGACTTAAAGAAGTGTTTCTCTCAATCAAGAACACATTGTCATGGTAGTATGAATGTACAAATACATAGATCAGTTGCCAGGAATAGTATCAAGCTAAAGCCATGTAAGAAAGGAATTTGGGCAATAGGTTAATACAACATAGGAAATAATACCAGTTCTTTTCATTTTAAGAGCTTGGTGAATAGGTAATTGTTTCAAAACAGCCAGTAACTCAGTTGTTTGGAGTTGTTTGGGGAAGTTCCTTCCACCACCTGCATTCCTCACCTTCAATTACAGCAAACAAAACATTGGGGTTACACATGTAACCCTGTTCCCTGAGAAGGGAACGAGATGTTGCATTTAGTATAACAGTATGGGGAGCGCTTTGCATGCGTGACCGGTATCTGAAGCTTGTGTGAAATCATGCCTCTACTTATAGGCCTGCCATGATCAGGTGACTTGGCAATTAAGCGCATTGCATGATATATATATGGCACCTGTGAACCACGCCGCCAGCCTCTATTATCTGAAGCAAAGACGCGATTCACAGGCCTGCCCTGGTATGACAATTCTATGCAACGTCTCGTTCCCTTCTCAGGGAACAGAGTTACATGCGTAATCCCGACGTTCCCTTTCAAAGGGAACTTCGACGTTGCATTTTGCATAACAGTATGCGAACGGGAATACCCACTCCGTCATACCGAGGGTATGGCCTGTTCAAAACTACCCAAGCCCGAGGGTCACTGCAAGACACTCGAGCCCGGGGTGTAATGAATATCCAGGCTGTAATAACAAATGAATGTGTGTGGCGTAGACCACCCTGCAGCTGCACACACATCCTGCAAGGATACCCCTTTGGACAAAGGACAAGTTCGAGGACGCGACCGCCCTAGTGAAATGAGCTCTTATGCCCAGAGGCGTGGCGAGACCTTGAGACGCTCTCTTGTTCCAGTGTGAGGAACGAAGGAGGGCAGAAGGCCTGCAACATCACAGGGTGGGTAGCCGATGTAGGCACTTTAGGTATATAGTCCGGCCTAGGATACAGGCCTTGGCTAGTCCAGGGGCAAAGTCAAGGCAGGAGAGGGCAACAGAGATAGCTTGTAGATCTCCCACTCGCTTGAGAGACGTCAGGGCCAGTAAAAGAGCTACCTTTAGAGTCAGAAGCTTCTCAGAGGCTGACTCTAAGGGCTCAAATGGGGCCCTTAACAGACCTTCCAAGACCACAGAAAGGTCCCAGGAAGGTACTCGCATCCTGCAGATGGGCCTCAGCCGTCTGACACCACGCATGAACCTCGAAGTTAGAGGATGTTGCCGCACAGAGGTTCCATCAACAGGGGCGTGGCTGGCCAAAACGGCGGCCACGTAAACCCAGATTGAAAGAAGGAGCCAACCCTGCTGAGAAACGTTCTTGTAGGAACTCCAGGACTGTAGCTATTGTGCAATTCACTGGGTCTAACTGGCGTTCCTCACACCACAAGACAAAAAAACCCGCCACTTGAGCGCATACAGTTTCCTTGTGGATGGTGCTCTAGTGTATAACATGGTTTCTACAACCTCAGATGTGAGACCAGATTCTATGAGCCAGTGCCCCTCAGGGCCAGACCCACAGCTTCCATAGTTCTGGCCAAGGGTGATAGATCAGCCCTCCGGCTTGAGACAGTCGGTCCCTGCGGATGGTAATCTCCCAAGGAGTGCCGTCGAGAAGGGACATTATCTCCGAGAACCATATTCAAGCTGGCCAATAAGGTGCTACTAGCAGCAGACGTAGACGGTCTTGGCGAACTCTCACTAGAACTTGTGGGAGCAGAGCAATCGGGGGAAAGCATATAGACATGACCACGGCCACGTGTGCACCATGGCGTCCAGCCTCAATGGTGCAGGAGGAGTGAGGGTGAACCACAGCGGGCAGTGTGTTGTCTCCTCGGAGGTGAACACATCCACTTCCGCTTGTCCAAACCTCCACCATATGGACTCCACCACTTGTGGATGGAGCCTCCACCCCCCGGGCTTCAGCCCCTGCCTTGACAGGATGTCTGCCCCTACACTCCGGTTGCCCGGAATGTACATTGCACTCACTGACAAGAACTTTTCCTCTGCCCAGAGGAGGATTAGTTGTGCCTGCCTGAACAGGGGCCGTGAACTTAACCCTCCCTGGTGGTTGATATATGAGACCACAGCTGTGTTGTCTGACACAACTAGCACTCTGTGACCTCTCAACTGAGGGGGAAAGAATTTCAGTGCTAGGAATACCGCCCGCATCTCTAGGCCATTTATATGCCACTCCAGATGAGGGCCACTCCAAAGACCATGACCTGGACAGCCATTTAAGACTGCACCCCAGGCCGTGAAGGACGCGTCTGTCATTACTGTCTTGCAGTAAGGGGACGCCCCTAGAGTGTGACCCGAGGCTAGGAACTGCGGGCAACTCCAAATACTCAGAGCACGTAGGCATCGCCGCATGACTCTGATTACTGTCAGAGGTTTCATCCTCGGATGAAAGACTTTTCAGCCACCACTGAAACGGTCTCATGTGTAATAGGCCCAACAGTATGATGTTGGTTGCTGCCGCCATAAGGCCCAACAGCCTCTCGTAAAGGCTGGAGGGGATAAACAGACCTCACTTTATCTTGCTCAAAGTTGATAGGATCGATTGTACGCGTATTGGGGATAGAAATGCCCTCATCGTAGTAGAATCCCATATAACCCCTAGAAAAGTTGACTTCTGCACTGGAGAAAGCATACTTTTCTTGAGGTTCAACCTGAGCCCCAAGCTCCTCATGTGAGCGAGAATAACATCTCGATGTTGAACCGCCTGTTCCCTGGATCGTGCTAGAGTTTTTTTTTTGGTTGTTTTTTTTTTGCCTTTATTTATTCATTTTCATATGATTCATTTACATGTGATTCATTTACATATGATTCATTTTCATGTGATTCATTTACATATGATACATTTTCATGTGATTCATATTCATGCATGTGATTCATATTCATGTGATTAATTTACATATGATTCATTTTCGTGTGATTCATATTCATGCATGTGATTCATTTACATGTAATTAATTTTCACGTGATTAATTTAAATATGATACATTTTCATGTGATTCATATTCATGCATGTGATTCATATTCATGCATGCGATTCATTTACATGTAATTCATTTTCATGTGATTCATATTCATGTGATTCATTTACCTTTTCTCCCCTCCCTTCCCCAAATATTTCATTGAGAAAAATAAATAAATAATAATAATAATAATAATAATAATAATAATAATAATGAATTAATTTTTTTTTTTATTATCTTTTACCCCCCACCCCGACTCATCATGGATACTCAATAGCTGTTGCTGGTTATATAAAAATTATATAACCCAAGAACTAAAGTAAAAATAAGAATATAAATAGAGAATTGGAGCTGAAGAGGGACACACACCCAAAGTCTCCATAAAACAAAGGAGACAGCAGTGTATCACCCCTACGGTTGTCCACAAAGTGGACCTAGAGTAAGCTAAAAAAAAAATTACAAAAAAAAAAATTTCCAGTAAAAAAAAAGTCCACTGCTGACTTCAAATCTAATAAATATTCTGCGCACTTCAACAAATATAATGTCTGTTCCTTTTAAAGACTTCTAACTAATATTATTACACAGTGTAGCATATTAAAATAAAATACAAGAAGAGAATAACGAAGTAATAATGCACCGACAATATAAGAATTCGAATTATGTAGAGCTGGAAGGCCGAGTGCAAAAAAAAGAATAAAGAATAAAAGAAAAAAATATATAACGAAAGAAGTAAAGAAAGAACAACAACAACAAATAATAATAATAATAATAACTAAAATAAAGAAATAGATAAACAGTCAAACAAACACTACACTGTGTAGATGATGCAGTTCACCCCGGTTTTAAGAGTTTAATAGCAGCGGTTGTACAGGTGTCAGGGCCCTCCGGAACGTTATTGCGCCGTGACCTCGACTCTAGATGCTCACATTTATTCTCTAATTGAGTCACGGTCGCAGTGAGAGACTCGATAGTAGTCTTCATGTGAACGGTGTAACCGGTGAGCGCATGCTCCATCTCCCCAACTGTACCTTTCAGTGTTGATCCAGTGTTGGATCGTGCTAGAGTTAACCAGTCGTCCAGGTAGTTTAGTACACGGATGCCCTGGAGTCACAAGGGAGCCAGAGCAGCATCCATGGACTTTGTGAAGGTGCGAGGGGATAAAGCTAGCCCAAAGGGAAGAAACGCAAACGCAAACCTCAGGAACTTCCTGTAACTGGGCAATATTCCTATGTGGAAATATGCGTCTTTCAGATCTATCGTCAAAACCAGTCCTCGGACTGAATCTGTGGCACAATAGGGTTGAGCGTCAGCATCTTGAACCTGTATGTCTGAAGAGTACGGTTGAGATGACACAGATCTAAAATTGGCCGCATACTCCCATCTTTTTTGCGGATCAGGAAATAACAGCTATAAAACCTCCCTCCCTTAGGGAATGGGGTACATGTTATATGGCCCCTCTGTCCAAAAGGGAACTTATTTCCTGCGCTAACATTGGGCTCTGCTCTGTGCTGACAACTGTGGTGAGCACACCTCTGAACCGGGTGATCGAGCTATGAACTTGACCTGGTAACCCTTTTCTATGGTAGACAGAACCCATGCGGACACATTTGGCAGTAGTTTCCACTTTGCCAAATGGTCTTTCATTGATGTTATCTTTTCCACATTTCGTTCCACATTTTCCACATGTTCTCCATTCAGTGCTGCAAGATGTTTTTGACACTTAAATTAAAAATATCAGCTTTTAATACAGCAAAGAAACCAAACACAGAAAAACACACAGAAAAACCTACTACATGCCCTTATTCCCCAATGTGTATGGTTAGAATTAGTGTGTGTGTGTGTGTGTGTGTGTGTGTGTGTGTGTGTGTGTGTGTGTGTGTGTGTGTGTGTGTGTGTGAGAGAGGGAACTTCATTTGCATGAGATGTTTCTCAACTTATGTGTTGACAAGTGGAGGAGTGATGGCTCCTACACCTGCATCTCACTTTAGTGATCCCTGTTCATGTAAAAAAGCAAAGTTACTTTGTATGGAGGTATAACTGAACCAATTATGTAAGGCCCTCCATGCAGAAAATAAAGAAGGTGTAGATTAGAGACATATTCACATATCAAACTGTGTGCTCCATATACTTTGTGATAATGTGTGGTACCATGAAATCAATATGTTACTGTAGCATTGGCAAAAAGTTCAATCACCTTGCCATTCAGTCAGTAGTAGTGAATGTGCAATATTTCTAATACTTATATCCAAAATACATATTTAAGCGCATGCAAAAATTTTTGCAGTACTTTGCATTTAAGGATCATGTAAAATACTCTTGCATTCTGTACTTTTTTTTTCCTTTCTTTTTTAAAGCAGCAAAATACTTTGTGTGGTGCACATCATGTAATCTGATGCTCAAGTGATTTTTATAGATTTTAAAGCAGACATTTCTCACTCATTTACCTCCCACTGTGGTGATTAAATAATTCATAGTGGTTTATGAATACTGTGATTTAATGTTAATCACTGAATGATAAACTGGAATTTCAGAGGTTAATATTCTGTTAATTCAATAGATAGTGAAGTCATTGGAGTACACATCATTAAAAAAAATACCAGGGAACACTTAGAAACATAGTCAGAGTTAACTCAGTATCAAGTGAATATTCAGTGGGGAAAATAAGTATTGAATGCGTCAACATTTTTTTCAGTAAATATATTTCCAATGAGGTTATTCACATGAAATTTTCACCAGACATCAGTATTAACTCAAGAAATCCACAAACATATTGATTGAATTCAATACAGACATATTTCAAAACTTCTTAATCTTCCAGTAAGAACCATTGAGGCCATTATCCGCAAGTGGATGCAAGATCACTTCATAATAAACCAGCCATGCATAGGGGATCCTCGCAAGATTTCTGACCAGGGAGTCAGAAAAATAGTCAGATGAGTACCCCAAGAGCCAAGGACCACTCGGAAAGAGCTCCAGAAACACTTGGAGGCAGCAGGTGCCATCGTCACAGAGAAAACAATAGGCAACGCACTCCACCACTATGTCCTTTTTTCACGCCCAATCCGCAAGACTCCATTACTAAAGAAAACGCATCTTGAAGCTTATTTAAAGTTTAAGTCATTGGACAAGCCTATGAAATACTGGGGGAGTGTAGTCTGGTCAGACGAAAGCAAAATGTAACTTTTTGGCTTTCGTACTACACACCATGTTTGGAGAAGAAATGGCACTGACATCACACTAAAACCAACAGTGAAGTTTGGAGGCAGAAGCCTCATGGCGTTTGTCATCACATGGTACTGGCAGACTTCATATAATTGAAGGAATGGAGCCCTTTACTAGAAGATTCTTGAGAAGAATCTGCTGCCATCCACCAGGATGATGAAGATGAGACATGGATGGACCTTCCAGCAGAACAACGATCCAAAGCATACAGCAAAGGAAACTTTCAGTTGGTTTCAGAGAGAAAAAAAAATAAAGGTGTTAGAATGGTCCTGTCAGTCAACTGATCTGAATACAACTGAACAAGATTTAAAGACAATATGTTTAGAAGAATGGGCCAAAATCACACCTGAATACTGCAACCAATTAATTTCTTCATACAGGAAGCGTCTTGAAGCTGTCATTACAAACAAAGGCTTCTCCACTAAGTATTAAATACATTTCAGTTAGCGTGTTCAATACTATTTTCCTGTGTCATTTCTTTTTATTACACATAACTTCATTTATGGACTTTAATGTTTGGATTTATTTATATTTGTGGATTTCTTGAGTTAATACCAAAATCTGGTGAAAATTTCAATGAATGGCCTCACTGGAAAAATATTTACTGAAAAAAATGTTGATGTGTTCAATACATATTTCCCCCGCTGTATCACCATTCTTATACCTCGTATATAAATATAAAACAACCCTCACTATTAGCACAGCGGTTCTGTATTATTGTGAGGCTGTGCACTGCTGTGTTTAAACTTAATGTTTCAAATCCCAGGCTGTGTGTAAATGCCAGCCATGCATAAATTTCCTTTGTGAATTAGATTTTTAGCACGACCCTGACCAGAAAAACCAGTTACTGACGATGAATGAATTTGAATTTTTCAATATGTAGGAGGTTATCGGGGGTTTTGGCTGATGCTAGACTATCATACAGAGTCCAAAGGACAGCAGCAATACAGTGCTTAAATGAGTTCCCCAAGGTTTTGTTAAATACCCTGACCCCTGGGTGAACACTTGTGCCTGTAACAGGGGGAAATTTTATGCCAGTGTGGGGGTGTGAAGGCGGAACCAGGCTGGTAATTGCTGTGCTAAGGCAGGGGTATATTATAATACTTAGAATAAGTGAATAACCAGGTTACATTTACTGGGGAAATAGTAGTTGTGGCAGATTAATGGATAAATGCTGGCCACAGAATTGTAAACATGTTCACCAGTTTCACCAGTTATTTTAAACTTTTGCTATTTATGTGCAAGATTTACCAGCATTTTTTATTTCTTACAAGTGTTTTTAAAAGGATTAGCTGTCGTATTAAATATTCATGTTATTTATGGATCGCTATTCTCCGGACACACTTCACATTCTTTCATTTAGCATAATGAAAGTTTAATTTTCACTAGCAATTTTGGTTAGACTGGAATATAATATTACGTGCAAATATGTTTAATTTAAAAATAGTTAACATTTTAATTACTTTGTACAAATTATTCAGGGTGTCCAGTAGGGGGCAGTCATCTCATGCCAGAAAGCTAATGGTTCACAATTCCATCCCATGTTCAGCATGTTAAGGTGCTGATAATCCAATATCTTGAACAATTTAGTTTTCTCCCTGATCCAACATACCTGACAAATGAGTGAACCACTAACAGAATGATACTTGTGGATGAATTTCTGTTAGAAAACCTAATTGTTGAAGTTAGTGAAGAAGGGTTGGTGAAGAATTGAAATGGAGTTTATGTGCCCATCAAAATTCTTGCTCTGAAGCCTTATAAAAAAAATATAAATCTAATACATCTGATACATCCTATATTTTAGAAACCAGTCTGACTCTGGAATCTAGAGTTTCTATTTAGATTAAAGCTGAATCAATTGATGGGCCTATAATTGTCTGAAATGATAACAATCCATACACTTTCCTTTACAAAGATAGATTATTTTGTTGGACATTTTCCGTCCAGTGTTATACAATGTGTAAAGTTATTTCTGAAAATGAGGCTCAAAATGTGATTACACCATTACAAATTGTAACAATTACAAATCTCCATAACAACTGTGCAATTTCTGAAATCCAGTAGCCGAATAGCAATAATAGATAGAAAGTAATAGTACTCTTTATCACCTTCCTTTATTCACATCTGGAATGAACAGAATATTACACCTGTTATCTATACTGCATTAACTGTTGCTACAATCAAGATGCTTGATGTAAGACAGTTATAGTTGAAAAATGAAATGTGATTGGCATATATATATATATATATATATATATATATATATATATATATATATATATATATATATATATATATATATATATATACACCAGTGCTGGTCATATAATTACAATATCATCAAAAAGTTGATTTATTTCAGTAATTCCATTCAAAATGTGAAACTAGTATAATGTATACATTCATTATACACACATACAGACTGATATATTTCAAGTGTTCATTCCTTTTCATTTTGATGATTATAACTGACAACTAATGAAAACCGCAAAATCAGTATCTCAGAAAATTTGAATATTGTGAAAAGGTTCAATATTGAAGACACCTGGTGCTACACTCTAATCAACTAATTAACTCAAAACACCTGCAAAGGCCTTAAAATTATCTCTCAGTCTAGTTCTGTAGGATACACAATCATGGGGAAGACTGCTGACTTGACAGCTGTTCAAAAGACGACCATGGACACCTTGCACAAGGAGGGCAAGACACAAAATGTCATTGCTAAAGGGGCTGGCTGTTCACAGAGCTCCGTGTCCAAGCACATTAACAGAGAGGTGAAGGGAAGGAAAAGATGTGGTAGAAAAAAGTGTACAAGCAGTAGGGATAACCACACCCTGGAGAGGATTGTGAAACAAAACCCATTCAAAAATGTGGGGGAGATTCACAAAGAGTGGACTGCAGCTGGAGTCAGTGCTTCAAGAATCACTACGCACAGACGTATGCAAGACATGGGTTTCAGCTGTCGCATTCCTTGTGTCAAGCCACTCTTGAACAAGACACAGCGTCAGAAGCGTCTCGCCTGGGCTAAAGACAAAAAGGACTGGACTGCTGCTGAGTGGTCCAAAGTTATGTTCTCTGATGAAAGTAAATTTTGCATTTCCATTGGAAATCAAGGTCCCAGAGTCTGGAGGAAGAGAGGAGAGGCACAGAATCCACGTTGCTTGAAGTCTAGTGTAAAGTTTCCACAGTTAGTGATGGTTTGGGGTGCCATTTAATCTGCTGGTGTTGGTCCACTGCGTTTTCTGAGGTCCAAGGTCAACGCAGCCATCTACCAGGAAGTTTTAGAGCACTTCATACTTCCTGCTGCTGACCAACTTTATGGAGATGCAGATTTAATTTTCCAACAGGACTTGGCACCTGCACACAGTGCCAAAGCTACCAGTACCTGGTTTAAGGACCATGGTATCCCTGTTCTTAGTTGGCCAACAAACTCGCCTGACCTTAACCTTATAGAAAATCTATGGGGTATTGTTAAGAGGAAGATGCGATACCCCAGACCCAACAATGCAAAAGAGCTGAAGACCACTATCAGAGCAACCTGGGCTGTCATAACACCTGAGCAGTGCCACAGACTGATCGATTACATTCCATGCCGCATTGCTGCAGTAATTCAGGCAAAAGGAGCCCCAACTAAATATTGAGTGCTGTACATGCTCATACTTTTCATGCTCATACTTTTCAGTTGGCCAACATTTCTAAAAATCCTTTTTTTGTATTGGTCTTAAGTAATATTCTAATTTTCTGAGATACTGATTTTGGGGTTTTCATTAGTTATAATCAGTTATAATCATCAAAATTAAAAGGAATGAACACTTTAAATATATCAGTCTGTGTGTAATGAATGTATACATTATACTAGTTTCACTTTTTGAATGGAATTACTGAAATATATAAACTTTTTGATGATATTCTAATTATATGACCAGTACCTGTATACCATTGCCAAGAAAGGATTGTTTTATCCTTCACTATCTGGAACAACTACAAATAACATTCACATACCACAGTAATACCAAAATATTGCTATATTATTTTACTTAATTCCTTTTTTTTTTCCCAATAAAAAAATTATTGTATGTGTTCTTAACTGGTACAAGCAGGCCACATGACTATGCAGTGATTAGCATTGTGAGAGATTAGAGAAGACTTGTACTTCACCAAAAAGCCAGGAGTTATGCGTTTTTAAAACATAGGGCATTAAGCTGTACTATAAAGTGGTTCAAATGCATGGGGAGAAAATTTCTGAAAAGGAAGAGAAAGGAGATTGAACATAGAGGTATGTTTAAATATTATAGTATATATATATATATATATATATATATATATATATATATATATATATATATATATATATATATATATATATATATATATATATATATATATATATATATATATATATATATATATATATATATATATTTGTAATCGTCAATTCAATATATTAAAATGCAAAGTTGCATGTAGTACTGTGAAAACCCTTACAGTTTAGAATAACTGGTGTATGGGAAACTTTGGTTACTTATTGTAGTGTCTTGTGTTTAATTAAAACAAAATTAAATGCAGTGTTTAAAATTACTGTAACTTAAATGGCATAGTTTATTGTATTTTAATATGTTTCTTTTTTATATTCTTTGTAAATGTCTTTTATAATACTGTTTAGGTATGTTTTGGGAATTATTTGTCAGTTTGACAAAAGAAAATCTTGACAAAAGTCAAAAGTATTGAGTTGATTGAGCATGGTTTGATCAACAAGAAATTTTAAGCTTCTTGAACTTACAGTATATACAGATTTCTATCTTAAAGCAAAGAATATACATATTTAATGAGTTTATGTAAAATATGTCTGCCAACTTTTCATTGTGAGTATTTTTTTGGTGATGATGTCATATTTGATTAGATAGATTTTAGAACTTTAGAACACAATGCATTCATTCATTTGTTCACTTGTTCAGTAATAATAATCCATCTGTCCTTCCATCCATTTTCTATACTGCTTATCCTTCTTGGTTGCGGGGAACCTGGAGCCTATCCCAGGAGGCATGGGGCACAAGGTGGGGTGCAACCCAGACAGGGTGCCAATCCATCACAGGGCACAATCACATACACATTCACATTCACATTCACACACCCATTCATACACTATGGACAATTTGGACATGCCAATCAGCCTACCCTGCATGTCTTTGGACTGGGGGAGGAAACCCCCTCAGCACGGGGAGAACACACGGGGAGAACTCCATACACACAGGGCAATGGTGGGAATCAAACCCCCAACCCTGGAGGTGAGAGGCAAACATGCTAACCACTAAGCCTCCATGTGTCCTCATTAATAATCATAATCAAAATAATAATAACAATAATAATTATTATTATTATTATTGTTGTTGTTGTTGTTGTTGTTGTAATCATCAATAGTAGTAGTAGTAGTAGTAGTAGAAGTATTAGCAATAAGTAGTAAATAGTAGTAGTAGTAGTAAAGAGTAGCAGCATCAGTAGTAGAAGTAAGCAGTATATCATAGCAGTAGCAGTAGAAATGTGGTGCTAGGTAGCATCAATAGCAGTAAGTAGTTAAGAAACTGTAGCAGCAGTAGTACAGCAGTAGGTGTAGTAGTAGCAAGTAGTAAAAGAGTAGTAGCAGAAATGCAGCAGCATAAAACATAAAGCGCAGCAGCTGTAGTAGCAGATAGTAGCAGAAGCAGAGCAGCAGCAGCAAGTGTTGTTGTAGTTGTAGTAAAGGTGAGCAGTACAGTAGTAGTAATTAGTGGATGAAGTAGCAGTTGTAGTAGTAGAAGCAGTAGCAGTAGTAGTAGTAGTAGTAGTAGTGAAAGTAATAGGAGCAGCTGAAGTAGTAGTAGTAGTAGTTGTAGTAGAAATACCAGTAGTCGTAGCAGTTGTAGTAGTAGTAGTAGTAGTAGTAGTAGTAGTAGTAGTGGAAGTAATAGGAGCAGCTGCAGTAGTAGTAGCAGTAGTAGTAGTAGTAGTAGTAGTAGTAGTACTGTTGTGTAGTCACAGTTACATTAAGCTGTACCATAAAGTGGTCCAAATAATGCACTTTAGTTTAAAAAGAGATTAAATCTCCCCAATCTTATTTCCCACCTGTGTTAGAAATCCCTTAATTCATACAGGTTCTGATTATTGGACTCTGTAATGGTTGGACCCGGTAAAATCTGTCCAGCAACCAAAATATATTGTGTATAAATAATATACAAAACAATGTACATTCTTACACAATGTCACAGTCAACTGAGGTCAAATCAGCAACAGATAACAGTTCTTAGAATCTCATTCCCACACTTTAATAATCATGGAAAGACACGATTTAATTAAGTAGATATGTCACCAGTGGAGCTTTATAAGTGCATGAACACAGTACGTCCACATAATCTGCCATACATTTTTCATTTGCTTTTTTTTATTTTAAGTTCTTCTAATATTTTAAGGATTTTATCATTTTTCTGTTGGTTTGCCTTTTCTTTTTTACTTGTGTATTTTCTACTTTTAGGTCTCTGCTGGAATAACCATTGCTGGTGCACAAGGTAATAGGAAGGGTATTATATTTAACTATAATAACTTTAATAACCTAATAATGTAGCACACTGCTACATAATGCAAATACATTATGGGCATTTCTCCAAACCACAGTCAAAGAAACTGTTTTTGCTTAGGCCTGTCCTGTCTCTTTAAATATGCTCTATATTTTTTGGTGGTGACTGATGCATGATGCATGATGACTGAGCCCCAGGCGTCCTCACCCAACATCAGTGCTTGACCTCACTAATGTTCTTGGCTGAATAGGCAATTCCACACAGTCATGCTCCAAAATCTAGTGGAAAGCCTTCCCAGAAGAGTGGAGATTAATATAACAGCAAAGGGGAAGCACTTATGTGTGTGATGGTCAGTTGTCCACAAAAATTTGCTCTTGTAGTGTTGTGTGGGCGAATGGTGGCTTAGTGGTTAGCATGTTCGCCTCACACCACCAGGGTTGGGGGTTTGATTCCCATTGCCGACCCGTGTGTGCGGAGTTTGCATGTTCTCCATGTGCTGTGGGGGTTTCCTCCAGGTACTCCAGTTTCCTCCCCCAATCCAAAGACATGCATGGTAGGCTGATTGGCATGTCCAAAGTGTCCGTAGTGTATGAATGGGTGTGTGAATGTGGATGTGTATGTGTATGTGTATGTGACTGTACAGGGTGTACCCCACCTTGTGCCTGATGCTACATTGTATGCTACATCATGCCATTAAGAGATGAGAGAAGATGATAGCAGATGATAGGAGTCTACTGCCAGTTTTCGAGGACAGGCTACATGTAGCTCATAGTACAAAAACAAATGTTACACCAATCCAAGGTGTCCAGGAGTTTGATGATTATAAGGTAAGAAGATTAAGTGGGGATATGACATCTATATTTATATTAAACACTACAACATTTTGTTAAATTGTGGAAGGTCTTGACATACTTGCAGACAGGCACAGGTAGGTGATATTCAATGCCTCTAGTGGTTAGAAAGTTTGAAATACAACTTTGTGGTATTGATCTCTTAGTTAAGGAAATATTTGTTAATTAATTATTTTCATTGCTCTCTCGAAACAGAAAACCGGTTGTTCCTCTGTATGGTGTGGGCCCACTGAAGAGTCAAAGTCAATGGAAGGTCCTATGGGTTACACTCCTCCAGAGGGGGGCTGGGGTTGGGCAGTGGTGGCTGGTGCCTTCATCTCTATTGGTTTCTCTTTCGCATTCCCAAAATGTATCACTGTGTTCTTCAGAGATATTGAAGTGATCTTCAATGCCAGCACAAGTCAAGTTTCATGGATCTCATCTATCAATGCATCCTTCATATATGCAGGAGGTGAAACATGAATTTTATTTCAGTCTCTGATGTTGCTTAAAGCACTTCTCCACTGAACAACATGGCTCAACAGCAACAAAACTGGGGCTATTCATTTTCTTGTTATGTGTATGCATTTCCCATTACAAAACTTTATCAATGAAAGTAGAAGGAGTTTCTGTGGAGGTTACTGGATGGTGACTGGATAGGTCTAAGTAGTAAAATGCTACTCAAAATGTAAAACAAATAAATAAATAATAAACACACTAAAAACACTGGGTTAAAAACAACCCAAATTGGTTATTTTCAGCCCAACGGCTGGGTAAATATAGGAAAGAACACATTTTTGACACATTAAGTAAGCTGTAGAAGATGGAGGGATGGATGATTACCCATCAAGTTGTGTTGTTAAGTTTAACCCAGCAAATGGGTTGTTTTTCAACCCAAGGTATAATTTCATTTTTACAAAAATGCTGGGTAAATTTAATTTCATAAGTGGGTTAATATTTTCAGGGTTCGTTTTACCCTCTGAAAATGTCAAATATACCATATTATAAACAAATATGTCATCATGGTATCTCCTTTATTTGTACACAAGAAGGTGTTCAGAAATGTATTGCTAGGGCTGCTAAAGTGGTGTTTATATATAGACTTTGAAGTAAATGACTCAAATAAGGCATATATTTAAGACAAAAATGTCAGATTTTGATCAAAGTAGACATTTAAAACATCCGAAAAACTGATTAACCAACTTAAAATACAGTGGGCATTACAAACAAGTAAGCTAAAGCTAATGAAGATAGCAGTGCATTTAGTGTCATGTAAACTGTACTGTTATCGCACATTTTTGCTTTTTCTAGTGTACAGTAATGGTTTTATGGATAAATATATTGATACGAACCTAGTATCTCCAAATAAATCTAACAGTCTGTCCATGTGAAAACGGATACCTCTACCTGAGGCAAGTTCAGACAATCCCAAGGAGCTGGGCTGATGCATCGGGGTGTGGAAGGGGTGCATGGATTCAACTGTCAGTGAAAATGACCCAGCCACTAACCCAGCCTTTGAGTTACACAAAACTACCCAAAAACTACTAAAAACTAAGAAAATAATACAATTAAATTACCAAAAATCTCAACCCAGCGTTTGGATGAAAAAATAACCCTGTATTTTGAAATGCAAGTGTAAATAAACCAGCTCTATAATAAGCAAATCCAGCTCTATCTCATTTAATATTAAAATGTGCATGGCACTGCAATGTCACTCTTTCATATAGTAAACTAGTAAAATAAGACAGAATGTGTTTGTTAATGGCAGTGCCCATACGCAAACATAATAATATTTTAATGTTTATTGGAAATAAAAGGAGCTTTCACCCAAGTGTGCCAATACTTTAATCCTTTAACCTTTGGAGTTTGAGTGTAAATCTTTTCAGACAATGTTTTAAAAACACACAAGTATGCATTTTCTGGCGCTGGATCCCAAATATCTTTCTACACATGTGGGCACTAGAAAAAGCCTGGGAAGCAGTGAGAAATTTTGGCAGGCAAAAAACTAGCCTACTACTGAAGAAAACTGATCTGTCGCAGTTTTAGCTCTTTTGTATATCCTGACTTGGGCCATGTGGAAGAAGGGTAACCATATTCGCCATGATATATTTGTAATACAAATATCCCATGTGTTATCTCTTGTTAATCCAGTTTGCGAAAGATGCATCACCTCTAGCGACCTCACACAGTTACTATTGTTTACTCTCTTTTCAATGTATCTATGAATTAAATACATAAAAGAACAATACATATCTAATCTGTTCAAAATGAAAGACCATATGATACACATAAATAGATACACTTTAAGGTGAAACATGAACTAAGCACAACCTGGATTTTAATTGTTCTGTTTATAAATGCTTCAATGACTTAGTACTGCAATTCCATATGCAGTTTGTGTCCAAACTACCAATCAATTAAACAATCAAAGATGGATCTATTGTCCAATTCTCTGCCAAATTTTTGTCTACTGTGACAAATTTTTGTCTACTGTGACAAAAATTATAGGCTTTATGTCAGCCTGCTCAGAAGTTCATATTTTTATTAAGTGATCAAAGCAAGTGACAAAATGCCCTCCTCTTGAAGGATTAATGGGCCAACAGCCATCCTCCTATTGGATTAATGGACCAAAATGGTGGTCTTGATGTCAGGTTCCTCCCCAGCTTCAGTTAAAATTTAATTAAATTTTATTTTTTATCATACTTTCAATAATAGACATTATCACAAAGCAGTTTTACAGAAATCCTGAAATAGCTCTAAATCCTCAATGAGCAATCCAGAGGCAACAGTGTAAAAAAAAAAAAAAAAAATCTCTGAGTTGTCGCATGGAAGAACCTTTGCCTTTCCATATTTTGTTGTGTACCTATTAGATGGTTTAATCACTACACTTCCCTATCTTATTATCCACAGGTCCAATTAGCTCTATTCTGGTGAATAAATATGGCAGTCGTCCTATAATGATACTAGGGGGTTGCCTCTCGGGAACTGGACTCATTGCTGCATCATTCTGCAACACAGTGGAGGCTTTGTATCTTTTTGTAGGTGTGATAGCAGGTGAGTTAAATAAAACATGTTTTACACAATGGAGCAATAAATTCAAACTGAAACTGTATGTGAGTGTCTATCATATTATAAAACATTTTCATCTTGTTTGGTTATGATGTCTTAACAGGTCTTGGACTGGCGTTCAATCTCAATCCAGCCCTCATAATGATTAGCAAATATTTTTACAAAAGAAGACCATTTGCTAATGGAATTGCCATGACTGGTACCCCAGTAATTATGTCAACTTTAGCTCCTCTGAACAGTTGGTTTTATGACCAGTTTGGTTGGAGGGGTAGCTTCCTAATCCTGGGTGGACTGCTGCTCAACTGTTGTGTAGCTGGATCTCTCATGAGGCCTATTGGTCCAAAACCCAAACCTGCTGTGGAGGAAGTTAGTGCTGGTAGAGAGAAGAAAACAGTGATGGAGATTATCAACAGTTTAATTGATCTGTCTCTCTTCAAACACCGTGGATTCCTTCTGTACCTCATAGGCAGTATTGTGCTGTTCTGTGGTATTTTCACTCCCCTGGTGTTCCTTAGTAATTATGCCAAGACTAAGAACATTTCAAATGAGAAGGCTGCATCATTGCTTTCAGTGCTGGCCTTTGTTGACATGGTGGTGCGGCCATCCATGGGAACGGTGGCCAATACCAAATGGGTGCGACCCAGGATACAGTATTTCTTTGCAGCTTCAATTCTATTTAATGGTGTGTGTCACTTGCTTGCCACCCTTGCACAGGATTATGTAGGGTTTGTGATCTATTCAGCTTTCTTTGGGTTTGGTTTTGGGTGGCTGAGTTCTGTCCTATTTGAAACCCTAATGGATTTAGTGGGAGTCCAGCGCTTCTCCAGTGCTGTGGGCCTGGTCACCATCTTGGAGAGTGTGCCAGTGATACTTGCCCCACCATTGTTAGGTAGGTCTGAAATACAAATTTGCTTTATGCTACTTATGTAACAGTAAAGTGGAAATGTAAATATCACTAGATTTTTTCATTATTAATGTAAGATGTTTTACACTTACATTAAAAATTTAACTTTTTTATGATATCATTATACTGAATAATGTGAAAGCAGAGTAATACATATATAAAATTTGCATTGACAGGAAAATTTAATGACATCTATCATGACTACAAATACACCTACATATGTTGTGGAATACTCCTGTTGGTCGCAAGCATGTTCCTCTTCATTGGCATGGGAATTAACTACAGGCTGCTGGATAAGGAAGCAAAGGAGGAAGCTAGAAAATCTCAGCCGAAAGTAAAAGAGGAAGAATCCACCATAGACATTGCAAACAAGCCTACTAGCAATGAGACAGCTGTAGCACTGTGAGTGCCGAACACTACTAAAACTGCAGGAGATTCTGTATGCAAAAAGTAAGTGATCTAGTCCATTAATGACTCGCATGTTGAACTCATGGTCAAATTAATTTACTAAAAGAAAAATATTTTAATCAATGCAGTTTTGCTGCTTATATAACCAGGTTAGATTTTAAAGAAGTGTATTAATCATTCTCACAAAATCTTTTACACTCCTGGGGGAAAATGGGTGCCAAAATTTGCCCAAAATGGCAAATTTTATAGTTTTTCATGGCCTTAACAAAAAATCATTGGTCAGGAAATTAGTAAGAAATAAATAAATAAATAAATAAAGTAACTTGGTATTGGATAGTTTTTCCCTTTGATTTCTATAAAATGTTTAAGATTTGTGGGTAAACTTCCGGATAGTTTTTATTGTTGTTTTATTTTTATTATTGAATTTTGTTTATTTTATTTTATTTATTTTTTATTTTATTTTTATTTTGTACACCCATACATGTGTTAGCTTGAATTTTACATCAAACATTTTCATCATTAACATGATTTTACTTTTGCGTACAAGAAGAAGGAATTTCACTAAAGGAATTTCACTGTTTCTAACTTCAGTTCACTGCAGCAAAAGTAAATGAGAAAATGATGGCACAGGAAATCTCAGGAGTACATTTGTTTAATTCTCGCTCATTTTCTGACCAATGATTTGTTGTTAAGACAATTAAAAGCTTAAGGGACAAAACTGAACATTTCCTTTAAATATCTAGTTATGTGAAAAAATAAGTACACCTCATAGAAATTGTTGGCTTTTTTGACATATTTAGACAAGCAAACGTTTGATAATATTGAAAGATTGCCTATTAATAAAGTTGATGTTCTTGAACAAAACATCAAGGAAAATTTACTTTTTCAATCATTTAATCAACAGAAATATCAATAGATGTGATATTCTTCTGTCGATAAATTAAGTACACCCTTGGCCTCAGAAGCTAGTGGTGCCCCCTTTAGCAGAAATAACCTCTTGTAGGTCTTTTGCATAATTGTCCACCAGGCTTGCTCGAGTTGTTTTGACCATTTTCCCATGCAATGTTCTTTCAGTTACAAATGTTTGAGGGTTTTCAAAAAACCCCCCCCCCCCCAAAACCCCACCCCAAAACACACACACACACATGCACACACACACACACACACATTTCAATGGGATTCAAATCCAGACTTTGACAATGTCATTCCATAACCCTCATTTCTTCTTTTTGAGTCATTCCTAGGTCGATTTGCTAGTCTGCTTATGAAAATTATCCTGTTGAAAGGTCCACTTTTGGTTCAACTTCAATTTTCAGACAGATGGCCTCACATTATCTTCAAGCACTTTTTGATATAATGCAGAATTCATATTCAAATCAATGAATGCAAGCTGTTCAGTCAGTCTGAGGCAGCAAAGCAACCCTAATCCATAACATTTTCACCACTGTGCTTCTCCAGAAAAGTTATCTTTGAGCGGTGCCAAACATATATTTCACTGTGGCCAAACAACTCTATCTTTGTTTCATCTGACCAGAGCAGATTATTCCAAAAGTCTTGGTCTTTTCCTATATGCTCATTGGCAAAACGTAGTCTTGCAAAGGCTTTTTACTGGCATGCACTTTGACCCCAACAGTTCAACCAACAGTTGCAAGACTTACTAGCAGATCCTGTGATGAAAATTTGGGGACTTCTTTTTGTATCAGACGGTATGCTCTTAGGCTGAATTTGCTGGGATGGACAAACTGGCAGTCATTTGAAATCTCTGCCATTTGTAGATTATTTTCATTAAAATTAAATGATGCATTTCAAATAATTTGGAGATCTTTCTAAATCCCTTGCCAAACTCATAGGCATCCACAAGAACAGAAAAACAAGGCTTTATTGAGCTCTTTAGATCTTGGCATGATGACACTACACACATCAATAGCAAAGGGAACACCAGACACTAGATATGAGAGGGGTACAAATAAGACAGGTTCCACATAAGCATGTTCTAATCACTGGCACCCAAGCTTGAACACCTGATTCTAATTTTATAGATTTGAAGGTGTGATAAATGTAGGGGTGTACTTATTTTTTCCATGTAACTGATCTGTTTTTTGTTCATTTAAATTGTGAAAATGACTACAAATTATACACTTTATGTGTCAACTTTATTAATAGGCACTGTTTCAAAGAGGATGTTTGATTGTCCAAATACGTCAACAACAACACAAAAACTATTTCCATTGGGTGTAATTATTTTTTTCACATGACATTCTAGATGATAACAAAAATTAGAAAATGTAAATATTGTGAGTTTTGATGTCATTATAAATGATGTAACATATTTGCAAAAACAATAAAATATTCTATAACGATGAAAGAAAGAGCAGCATTCTTGTGCTTTTTTAAGTAAAAAAAAAAAACAACAAAGGCCCACCATACTCTGACACTTCAGTCAATCGTGCGCGCACACACACACTCCCTCGCTCACTCACACTCCACTAAATCACATCCTTTTTCTATTTTGCCAAAACAATTGAACAGTAAATAAATAAAAATTGCCACTTGTACTCAAAATCTATTACTAAATGTAATAAACTTTCTTTTAATAATTTCATATATTCTTTGTTTGTTTCTGCATTCTTTGTCTTACAGTAATTATATAATGTATGTAAAATGATTGTGACAACCAACACCATAAGTCTGCCTTATATACCAAGAGCTGATTCTTCCACCTGTTTTTCATCTGAGATGAAAAGTTTCTCAAGGAAACTTTTTCTTTACCCACAGCTGAGAGACATTTCTAGTCTGACATTGAACTGATAGCAGACTCTAAACATGCTGTGAAAGCCACCCTTAAAATGCCAGGTCGTCTGTAGACCTTCGGGACCCAAGCAAGATATAAATTTGGGCCCATTTCACCAAAATGACAAATTTTGCCCTTCTTCACATGAGGCTGGGATAGTGGCAGAATAAGCAACTGCTATTGTCTGTGGCATCTTTACAGGACAAATAAAATTAATATAGTATTAAATTAACTTTTTAGGAACTTGATTAATGGAAAGTGCCATAACTTTCACATCAGAACTTTTTCCCATTTTGCACTTTACATAAATCCCACATCAAATGTGTATACTAAATTAATTTGGAATGTTTTGGAGTTATACTATGCAATGATACTGATTAAACAACACATGTGCTTGTATTTCAGTGAAAATTGTTGTATCCTTCCTGGTCTCTGGGTGGAAAAAAGGAAAATGTATTTATATTTTACATTTCTTAAAAAAATAAATAATAATAGAATTCCAAAAAAATTAAAATGAGACATGGTATCCTGCAATAAGCAACAATCCAAGGTATCATCAATATACTGTAAATATAGTTTTAAAAGCTTTTCCTACTTCATCTGTCTTATAGGGTATGCAAGCATTTAAACCCATCTACTGTATATGAGCTACTCAACTCAGCAACATATTCAGCAGCAATACCACTGACCTGTGCACTTTATGCCTTGCATGAGAGGACAAATATTTTCTCAAACAAGCTATATCTACAAACAATCAGATTAAACACCATAAAATGAAACTCAAACATCAGCACAAAGCTCAGCACAAGGTATTTATTGATAGCAACACACAATACCAACCAAACACTAGCTGGACATAAACAAATGCATACAAACAACTTACATCAGTGAAAATAACAGCTTATTTCTATTATATTATTTTTAAATATCAGCCACTTTCTGTCATTGAGAATATGGGATGTTCATTAAGAAGTGTTCTCTCACATTCAACTGCTTTTATTTCCAGCAAATTAACGTGTCAATATTTGTATTAACTGAGACTGAGACATTTGACAAACAAAAATAGAATAATGAGTCCCTGAACAAAATGGGGGTCAATATCAAAAGTAACAGTCAGTAACTGGCATGGCCACCAGCTGCTTTAAGCTTCTTTTTTTGCTGAGTATGCACACATGTGTGTGTGTGTGTGTATATATATATATACACACACACACACACACACACACACACACACACTATATGTCACGTGGCGCGACGTCAGGGAAGTAGGACGGATGCAGGTGCGGTTCGAACGGTGGTTTTATTAACAAAGAGGAGGACAAACAGAAACAAAGCAAGAAACATAAAACATGGCTAAGGCTAAGGCTAAGGCTATGGCTATGGCTAAGGCTAAGGCTATGGCTAAGGCTAAGGCTATGGCTATGGCTAAGGGTATGGCTAAGGCTAAGGTTAAGGCTATGGCTAAGGGTATGGCTAAGGCTATGGCTATGGCTAAGGGTATGGCTAAGTCTAAGGCTATGGCTAAGGCGATGGCTAAGGCTAAGGCACCAACATGGCATGAAACGTCTATACATCTATGTTGACTATCTAATCCACATCTAATTACCAACCCTGTGTGTAGCACAGCTCACAGTATTTATACATATATATCAACAGCTGCGGGCAATACCACAACACATGTGACCTGACAACACATGGCAAAATGGGGCGGAGACATGACATCAACAATAACAACACAACCCACGTGCCCAACTGTCAACGCTGTTGACATAGAAGAGTGCTCAACGCATGCTGCTTCACGGGGGAATCGTGACACTATGTATATATATATATATATCCTGCAGGTAAACACTGAACAATACTTTGAGCTGAACAAAGACACAAACTGAAAACAGGTGAAACTAATGAGGAAACATGAGAGAGACAATCATTGACAGGATCTGAGTGGAGACAAGACATGAATAAAACAAAACACATGTGGCAATGTATAACCACAATTCCAAAAAAGTTGGGACGCTGTGTAAAATAGAATTCAAGGATTTGCGAATCTCATAAACCCATATTATTCACAACAAAACATGGAAACATCAAATGTTTAAACTGGGGAAAATTTTTTGAGTAAAAAAAAATAAGGTAATTTTGAATTTGATGGCCGCAACACGTGTAAAAAAAAGTTGGAACAGGGCAACAAAGGCTGGAAAAGTAAGTATTACTAAAAATAAACCTCTGGAGGAACATTTTCAACTAATTAGGTTAATTTGCAATGGGTCAGTAACATGATTGGGTATAAAAAGAATATCTTGGAGAGGCAGAGTCGCTCAGAATTAAAGATGGGATGGAATCTGGACGGAAGAAAATGTTGCTCTAAAACCTGTATATACCTTTCAGCATTAATGAATATGCAAGCTGCCCATTCCATAGGCACTAATGCACCCCCATACCATCAGAGATGCAGGCTTTTGAACTGAGCACTGATAAAAAGCTGGTTGGTCACTCTCCTCTTTAGTCCTCTTTAGTTTAGAGGATGCTGTGTCCATGCTTTACAGAAAAAATTAATTCAAATTTCGATTCGTATGAGCACAGAACAGTTTTACACTTTGCCTCAGTCCATTTTAAATGAGCTTTGACCCAGAGAAGATGGCAGCGTTTCTGGATCATTTTCACTTATGGCTTCTTCTTTGCATGATAGAGCTTTATCCGGCATTTGTGGATGGCATGGCGAACTGTGTTTACAGACAGAGTTCTGGAGGTGTTTCTGAGCCCATGCAGTGATTTCCATTACAGAATCATGCCTGTTTTTAATGTAGTGCACTAGATGGATTTATCTAGCTACAAATAGCAAGTCAATTCATGTCTGTTGGACTGTGAGATTGCAGCAGAGCATCTCTATATAATATGGTACACAGTAACTGTATGCCAAGAGTACCATCAAAATGCAAAAAATTTTATTCTGATAATGCTCCTGTAAAACTGAAGAAACTGTATGTGTACACTTGACACTCACGATCATGAGATTAATCTATGTGGTAAGGAAAGACAAAGCCCAATCCACATTAATAAATGTTCCTCAACAAGCAGCTTGCAATAGATTTTTTGTACCCAAATCTTACATACAGCAACTTTGTTACTTCTAAACTACTGTGTTAAGGTATATTAAGCTGTGTTAAGCATATTACCTGTAGCTGTATGCACTTATGTATTGCATTAAAGAAATGTTAATATGAGAGCGCTAGGTTTAAAGCTTTTTGCTTTTTACACAGCCTTTAAGTACTCAGTGGCTGGTCATCTGGACTTGTCTCTGAACAATGAGCAGAAATGCAAACAAGACAACAGACTGTTTTATATACTAATGTACTCAGTCTCTCTTTCTATCTCTTCTCCACTCAACAGTGAAAGAAGTCTCAGCAATTATTTATTCATTTATTTATTTTTACATTTTATTTTCTCCCATTTTCTCCCAATCTGGTCTTTAACCAATTCCCTCACAGTACCCAGCTCTCCATCATTGTACGACAACTGGGGAGAAGGAAGGCACACGCAGAGCAGCTGAACACACTTAGAGGAAATCATTCCTGAGCATAGATGACTTTGATTCAATATCCCAACAGTAGGCTTTAACATTTTGGAATCTTTAACATTTGAAAATCCTATCAAAGGCTTAAAATTAAGCAACATTAAAACATTTTTACACAACAGTAAACAATACACTGTAATAACCGTGCTACTGTATCACTTCTCTGAGATTGCATGTAAGTTCCACTGAAACATCTCAAATTAAATTTGCCTCATATATGACTGGAATTGCAGCAGACTAATGTGAGTTGTGTACCATGTTAGTTGTGTATGAAGGTCTCTCATCCATGTCCCTTTTGCTGAAATTGACCAACACTGAATAAAATAAATCCAAATTTGCAATTTGCTATTTTGCTAATTCTTGTTAGGAATGACAATACACGCCTATGCTCACAAGGTGAGCCCTCTTCTTGGGCTAGAGAATCTGAATGAGCTTCCATTGTTATCAGGGATATGTCTCCAGCTTAGCACACTAATGAACATAGAAATGAGCTTGTACACATGCACACATATACACAGACATTTTCTGTTCTCTCCAGTCTGAACACCTAACTTCCAAGTTTATAGAGAGGTTATCACTTGAATACATACAGTGTATTGGGTTAGTGACAAGTGACCATATTTCTTCTACATCATTAATTTTTAGTTATGCCCTCACCTCCCTAATATTGCTTTCATTTTTTCATTCAAACAAGTGACTAATAATACAGTTTTAAAGCTGCAAAACAGAGAAAATATTACAAAAGTGATTGACAAAATAACAAATAGTTATACTGTCAAACAAAATATCCTGTATTATTTTGTTATTATCAAGAAATTGTTTTGAAACTTTCATGCTATCATGGCAGTTTGTATATCATATGTTAGATATTAGTGATGGAATGGCCCAAGGATGTACAAATTAGTAACAAAATGTTCCTGCATTTAAAGGTTGAGGGAAACAATAAAAAGCAAAGTAGAAACGTGCTGAATGCCACAGACACAGGAACAGGAGCACATCATAAACACTGAGCTTTAAAGTATAAAAGATCCCAGCAAGACAAGTGCTGTACTTCCTGTCACTTTAAAGCTTTATGTTGTTAACAATGAAATGCTAAATGAGGAATCCTAGATTCATCTGATACAGAAGTAAGTGTTTATTTTTCCAGGTACTTTACACAGACATATGTTAGATCTCTTGGCATGGGGCTGCCTCTACAATGAGGAGGCTAAACAAAATAAACGACTAATGGGAATGTGTCTCCTCCTCTCTCAGTCTGCACGGATCACCAAGCTTCCTTAGATGAAGGAAAAGAGGGATTGCTTAGGTGTGGTTCATACAGTGAAATACTACATTAATCAGTGAAAAGTAAATGTTTTTGTTTATTTCTAGGCCTAGAACACAATGAAATCAAAGAAGCACTCCTGCTTTGAAAGGCATGAGAGAACGTGAGGAAAGTTGTGTTTTCCATAAGAACACAATTGTGTTCTGAAAATATGAGCAATTTGTCTTTAATAAACTGTTACTTAAAAAAGTGTTGTATGCCCGATTGTCTGAAAGCATACAGTCCATTTTGTCTAGAAAATATACAAGTGTACAATCAGCATCTTTTTTCTTGCCTTCAGCATTCTGTCTTTCTTGATATTCTTCACACATGGGTGGCACACAACAGGAGTGTGTTGTCTCTGTCTCATAACATTTCCAGATCATGTTTGTTTTGTCTGGGCTGACCCGGATAAGCAAAATGTTTTTGCTCAGCATCTTTGTCCTTCAGCGGATCCATCAGAAAGGCAAAAGATGAATGTTGTACTTCTTTATTGGACAGGGACTGTCAGTACATTCACTATGTAGGTTATTTGCCACTAGAGATGTTTTTTTTATTAGTGATGCCAGAAAATACTTTTCTCTGTTAGGTGTAGCTTCCTTTGCTAACATTTGTGCTGTGAAATTTCATTTAATTAGAAATTGATGCTTTAGTTTGGATGTATTGCGTAAAATTAGTTAATTAATAAAAAAAAATTATAAAATTTCAGTTATGACTTTTGACACCAGATGCTTTTTTTTTAAATCCTTTAGCAGCTGGATTTCATTGCATCTGAGAAAACATTATATGGGCAAAGGTTTGTAGACACCTGACCATCACACTCATATGTGGGCCTTCCCCAAGATATTGCTATAAAGTTGGAAGCACAGCATTTCTGTGCTTCCAATGCTGGTAAATGCTTAGTTCACTGGAACTAAGTGACCCAAAACTGTTCCAGAATGAAGATTCCCTTGTGCACAAAGCAAGGTCCATGAAGACATGGTTTGCCAAGGTTGATGTAGAAGAACTGGACTGGCCTGTACATGGCCCTGACCTCAATCCCAATGAATACCTTTGAGATTAACTGGAATGACAGTTCAGCAAATGTGGGACTAAATCTGGAATGGGATGTTCAAAAAGCACATATGGGTGTGATGGTCAGGTGTCCACAAGCTTTTACCCATATACAGGTGCATCTCAAAATATTTGAATATCATGGAAAAATTTCTGTAATTTAATTAAAAAAAAAAGTGGAACATGCATTACTTTATTCATTACATATATTTCATTACATATAGATTCATTACTCATAAAGTGAAATATTGCAAGCCTTTTTTAATGTTGATAATTACAGCTTACAGATCATGGAAATAAAAAGTACAGTATCTCAAAATATTAGAGAAAAGTATTTATAATAGAGACATTTTAACCTTCTGAAAAGTATGTTAATTTATGCACTAAATACTTGGTTGGGATGCCTTTTGCATGAATTACTGCATCAATGTGGTGTGGCAAGGAGGCAGTCAGCCTGTGGCATTGCTGAGGTGTTATGGAAGCCCAGGTTGTTTTGAAAGCAGCCTTCAGCTCATCTGTATTGTTGGGTCTGGTGTCTCTCATAGATTCTCTATGGGGTTCAGGTCAGGTGAGTTGTTAGGCCAATCAAGCACAGTAATACCACGGTCAGCAAACCAGTTACTAGTAGTTTTGGCACTGAAGTTCTCTAAAATGTCCTGGTAGACGCTGCATTGACTCTCGATTTGAGAAAACACAGTTGACCAACACCAGCAGATGACATGGCACCCCAAATCATCACTGACTGTGGAAACTTCAGACTGGACTTCAAGCAATTTGGATTATGTGCCTCTCCTCTCTTCCTCCAGACTCTGGGACCTTGATTTCCAAATTAAATAAAAAGTTTACTTTCATCTGAAAGTAACACTGAGCAACAGTGTTTTTAGTTTTAAAAAAAAGAAAAGAACAAAAAAGAAATGTGTTTTAGTTAATTAGCTGATTTGAGCTCTTCTTGTGTTGACATTGTATTATAAATTCTTTATTCTAATATTTTTGAGATACTGGATTTTTTTTCAGTATCTAATTTCCATGAGCTGTAAGTCATAATAATTAATACTTTAAAAAAAAGGCTTGAAACATTTTACTTTATGTGTAATGAATCTAGAATATATGAAAGTTCCACTTTTGTATTAGAAAAAAAATTAACTTTTCTACAATATTCACATTTTTTAGATGTACCTCAAGTATATAGCAATCCAATTACAGTCCCCTCTGAAACTGCTGGAAATTTGTTTGTGCTAGACCCTAAAGACATTTGGCTTTGAGATTAAAATATGGATATGTGACAAGAGTTTAGGATTTCAACTCTTATTTCCTGGTAAATCTACAAACAACATACTCTAAAACATAGACCATTTTTCTATCAGACCACTCAAATTATTAGGCGAGCAAATGTATACGAACAGAGAAGTCTTGAAATAAATTAAGTAAATAACACTTAATATTTGGTTGTCCCTTGCTTTCAAGAACTGCATCAAGCCTGTGACTCATTGCCCACCAAATTGTTGGTTTCTACTTTTGTGATATTTTTCCAGGCTTTTACTGCAGCCTCTTTCAATTGTTTGTTTCGGGGGGGTTCTCTCTTCAGGATTTTAAATGCTGTGCAGTTGGGTTAAGGTCTGGTGATTGACTTGTCCACTATAAAACCTTTCACTTTTACCCCCTGATGCAGTCCTTTGTTGAGTTGGCAGTGTGTTTTGGATCATTGTCTTGCAGCATGATTAAGTTCCTCATGATTAATTTGGATGCATTTCTCTGTAAATGGGCAGCCAAAATATTCCTGTAAACTTCTGAATTCATTCTGTTGCTACCATCATGAGTTATTTTAAAGATTATTGAGCCTGTTCCAGAAGCAGCCATGAAACCCAAGTCATGACATTACTCCACCATGTTTCACAGATGAGCTTGTATGTTTTGGTTCTTATACAGATCCTTACTTTCTCCATACTTTGGCCTTTCCGTCAATTTGGTAGAGGTTAATCATGGTACAAGAACCTTTGTAGATCATCTCTGTATTTCTTTGACAATTCCAATCTGGCTTTCTAATTCTTACTGCAGATGAGTGGTTTACATTTTGTGATATGGCCTCTATATTTCTGCTCTCTTAGTCTTCTTTGGATGGTGGATTGTGATATTTTCATCCCTGTCCTGTGGAAGTTGTTGGTGATAACACTGACTGTTATGTTTTTGGTTTTTCTTCTCAGCTCTCACAATGTTTCTGTCATCAATTTTGTTAACATGTATAATCTTTATGGAAAAATTCACATATTCAAATAACTTGCATATTAACTTTCACACATGGGTGACTCCCATAACTTTAACATGTGATCTTCAACCACATCAAAGATTTATTTTAGAATAAAATTTGAGTCTTTTGGTTTAAACCTCTTTCATGTTGATCTATAATAATTTTGGTTAACACTTTCCAATATTACCTATAATGACATATGACTACCTGCTGATAGTAGTATTAGTGTAGGGGTCAAGACACCATGGCTCCCGAGGTCACCATGGTCTTTCACTGATTGCCAATGGCTTGACGGCGGGAATAAATAAATAAAAGCAATTAAGAATCACCAAACTAGGGTGTCGATTCAATTAAAGCTTTACATATTTAAAAATATTATATCATTCATAATCAAAGCCCATTTGTAATGTAGACACAACCGATTGTGATGTGGCACAACAAGGTCAAATTTCATTGGACAGTGTGGAGCAGAGTGGTAATTTCCCATTCTAATTTATAAATCAGTTGAAAACTACTTAGCCAGTCTGTTTTCTGTTTTTAATAAAGGTCAAGTTGCTAAAACAAAAAAAAGAATCACTTTTCCAGTCACGGACAGATACATTTACATTTGTGGAAGTCGCATTAATGGTAGATTCAATTTACTGTTACTGTCGTACTGTAACCCGTATTTATTTACCACTTGATGAAACTATCATAGCTGATTAAATTAAGTCCAACTGCCACCTACAGGCCTATTAGGTGAGGTGGAGGCTGTTAGATCAAGAACACACAAAATGTGAAATGCCCTTTAGTATATTACGCATAATTATGCAATAATAGTAAAAAAAATAATAATAATAACTATAATAATTAGAAGCAGCATATAAAAACTTAAATATATTAAATTTTCTCTGGCTTTTTAAAGAAAATATCATAAAACGTTTTTTTATGATTTTTGCCTTTTATGGCTCTGCCAGCTGAAAAGGTTCCTGGCCTCTGTGTTAGTGGGATTTACATCCATTTCTAAAGAGACAAAGAGAACATCTGCATCATATACAGTAGCTGCATTGCAGTCTGGAACTTTGAAACCTGTGATATCAGCATGGTACACAGCAGCATCACCGGAATACAAATGTTCAGCATCAACTAACAGTACCAGAATTATTAAACATGTCACAAATATTTCCATCTAAACCTATTTAATGTGTTTCAGGGTGGACTTTTCCTTTACATTAACCTCCATCCTACCCAGGTAACTTTTTGTCCTTGCTTTATTTGGGAGAACTTAGTCTTTAATGGGGGTATAGATATTACCCACCTGTGTGGTAATGAGAATAGAGCTCAACACATCATAATAATCCTTTGAGGCCTAATATTTTGATATACTTAAACATACATTTCTGGAAGTGTATGTTAGAACTTGGGTCCTATTGAAACAGAACTGAAAGATAAGAATTTGGCGCAAAGGACAAGAAGGTGGAGAGAGGAGACACAAGTGGGCAGTTCTAGTTCACTCTATGCAGCCAATAGGACTCTGTTTTGACCTCTATTTTGATCTCAACAGCCAATAAGAGCAGCACTGATCTCAGTATAGTAGTGTAAATTGAATCTGGGCCTGGCCTGTTATATCATTAAGACCTGTGGTGCGTGTGATATCCCTTCATTCAGTTGTGTGTCAGTGCCTTGAATGTATCGATTACCATTAAATACTAAAGCATTCCTGTCTTGTATTGTGGAGCACTAGTGCGTTTTGGAGTTTGTTTTCTGTCTTCTGAGAACGAGTTGAGTGGTGTTCAAAAGGTAGGAGCTTTGCTTGATAAATATGTGACCTGTGAGAGTGAATGTTCTTAATAATCCAGTGTGCCTGTGTGGTCTGAAAACATTTGATCTGTAAATCCATTCTGTCCTGCCATATAAATTGTGCAGGTCTTGCTTTCAGCTTTGCTAATTTGCTAATAAACATTGTATTTAGTGCATATTACGTACAGTGCTCTCCACTAATATTGGCACCCTTGGTAAAAACTCTTTACAAACAATCCATGGGCTCTCATAACACTGCATTTATTAATCCATGCTCATTACAAAGCCTTTCAATAATCATAATTATAATAGTTTTTAAATTAGTTTTTAAACTCTTTAATATTAGTTAATTACAGAATATATGTCATATACTGTGCCCTCCACTAATATTGGCACCCTTGGTAAATATGAGCAAAGAAGGCTGTGAAAATTGTTTTTATTGTTTAACCTTTTGATCTCTTGTTAAAAAATTCCCCAAAATACACTCTGCTCTCATGGATATCAAACAACTGCAAACTCAACACGGGTTTATAAAGAAAAAATCTTTGTTAAATATAGGTGTGCAACAAGTATTGGCACCCCTATGAATTCATATGAGAAAAATATATTTGAAGTATATTTCCATTGATATTTTCTTTTTGTATACCTGGGTGACTAGGAACAGGAAATTGTTCAACCGTGACTTCCTGTTTCATAGGGGTATAAATACGATGTAACACATAGGCCAAATTTCCTTAGAAAAATGCCCATTTTCACCATCAGGGCAATAATTAAGAAGTTCCAGTCAACTGAAAATGTTATGAATCAACCTGGAATTGGACGTGTGTCTATATTGTCCCAAAGCGCTGTGAAGAGGATGGTTCAAGTTGCCCACAAATCTCCAAGGATCACTGCTGGAGAATTGCAGGAGTTAGTTGTTTCTTGGGGTCAGAAAGTCCATGAGCACAGAGTATTTTTGTGAATCTTTTTAACAAAAGATCAAAAGGTTAAACAATAAAAACTCATTTTAACAGGCTTCTTTGCTCATATTTACCAAGGGTGTCAATATAAGTGGAGGGCACAGTATATGGCATATTGCGTGACATATTGTATAATGAAATAATATAAAAAAATTGGGAACATTCAAAAACTATTATAATTAAGATCATAGAACGGCTTTGTGATGAGCATGGATTAATGGATGTGTTGTTACGAGACCCCATGGATTGTCTGTGAAGAGTTTTGTGGAACTCTATCTGAAAAAGTATCACAAGCTGAGATAAACATCTCTTCCCTCCTGATTATTCTGTTCAAAACCATATGGGGACAAGTTTCAAATGGTTTTAATTTTGAATAATTTTGATTAATGTAAAATTTATGATACTGGACCATATTTATAACTGAAGGAAATTGAAGGTATCCTGTCAACCTTTGAATTAATAAAGCCCTAATCTCTCCTCACAGACACCCACTGTCCTTTAGTGCAGATATCAACATGCCGCTTGCAGTTGGTGGTCCTGTCGGTTACACTCCTCCAGAGGGGGGGTGGGGTTGGGCAGTTGTAGTTGGTGCCTTCATCTCTATTGGTTTCTCCTACGCCTTCCCAAAGTCCATCACTGTGTTCTTCAAAGATATTGAAGTGATCTTTAATGCCACCAGTAGCCAAGTCTCCTGGATCTCATCCATCATGCTAGCTGTCATGTATGGAGCAGGTGAGACAAAAATTTGCATGAAAAGTCTTCTGTAGAAGATCTGCTTTTCTGGTTATATGAAGCATTCTTTCTGGTTTCTCTTCATGTATTGATTCTCAGTTTGTTCATTGAGGACATCATGCACAGCACATATTTTTGTTTCTACTGTATATCACACATAATTCATTTTCTTGACTGATTATTAAGGGATTCTAGAGCTGTGACTCAGTACATCGAGTCTCTGAGAACCATTCCATCTTGAGTAGAAGGCAGCAAAACTAAGTGCACTCAAACTATAATAAATATTTGATTTGTGCCTCTGAATTCCTGTTCAATTAATAGCATTTAACTGCTGTATCAGAATGTTTTGAGAACTTAAACTACAGTAGTTCCAACTATTAAAAACATGAAACATTTATTTTCCTCTAGTACCATACTGATGCAAATACATTACTTTTTTCAATGATAACTATTCAGTACTAGAAATATACACTATATGGCCAAAAGTTTATGGACACATGACCATCACACCCATATGTGCTTCTTGAACATTCCATTCAAGATTTAGTCCCCCTTTGCTGTTATAATATCCTCCACTTTTCTGGAAAAGCTTTCCACTAGATTTCAGCATGTGGCCATGGGGATTTGCCCATTTGCCAATAAGAGCATTAGTGAGGTCAGGCACTGATGTCAGGTGAGGAGGCCTGGTGTGCAGTCAGTGTTCCAGTTCATCCTGAAGCTTTTCAGTGGGGTTGAGGTCAGGGCTCTGTGCAGGCCAGTCAAGTTCTTCCATTCCAACACTGGCAATCCATGTCTTCATGGACCTTGCTTTGTGCACAGGGGTATTGTCATGCTGGAACAGGTTTAGGCCATAAATTCCAAATTGTAATGCTACAGCATACAAAGACCTATGCATCCTAAACAGTTGTGTGCTTCCAACTTTGTGGCAACTATTTGGGGAAGGCCCAAATATGGGTGTGATGGTCAAGTCTCCACAAAGCTTTGGCCATATAGTGTATCTTGAGCTCATTTGGTTGGACTGAAAATGAGGATTATAAGAATAGCGCTAGATCTTTGAGAGTCCATACACCTTGCTTTATTAAGCAAATCTGCATCAGTATAACTTAGAAAACGCTCATTCTTAAACAGATTACGGACTCACAACAGTAAACAATCAGTTTAGTCTTACAGCACAAGTCTGTTTAATATTTTTAAGCCTCTTCCTGTGTCTTTTACTTTCATTTACATAATCCTTTATCCCAGATGGGACAAAGTTGTTCCTAGCTATCTTTTACTAAGCTTTGGATCAACACCTTTAGTCCACTGATGTGAACGGTGAGGGAATGACATAGATAATGAAGCTTTCAGTACACTTCATTATCTGAAATGGCCTAAATAGAATGGTTTTCAAGGATAGAATGAGCTAGTTTAGTACAAGATCAGCTTTAAACATTACTACTCTGTGAGACAGAGCTCTGAATGTGCAACTCTATCTGCCTCTAGAGCCTGTGTTCTCAGTCAGCCTTTTATTTTAAGAGCAAGGGGTGTCAGATGTTTTCCTTGGAGACAGATCAGGAGATGAGATGCTTCCGTCTGCAGTTGCAAAGAGCTGAGATGACTACTGTCAAATACAAGAAAGAAGTGGAGCATCGCTGAGTGATGTCAGAGCGACTATAGGCTACCAAATTGCTTTTTTACATACAGAGCAGGAACAAAATACACTACACTGTGTTAACTTGAATAACAAAGTTAAATGTTAAACTATAATGACACTAAAAGTGCGTCTTTTTTATGAGCCGTCGAGGAACTGGATCTTATACTTGTTTGGTCATTAAACAGTGGGACATTGATGCAACATGGTATCAGTTGTAACTTTTGCCACATGTTCCTATTTCTTCGGCACATTATTGTATTTTCTGAGAGATAGATTTGAATGATAGATTTGTCTGTTAACTATTCATTCTAAACAAATGCCATTATATATATATATATATATATATATATATATATATATATATATATATATATATATATATATATATATATATATATATATATATATATATATATTAATTTAATTAAAGGAACAAAACTGTTAAATGAACAGAACAAAACTGTTCGCATGGGTCAAGTGTAGTTCGTGTGCTGATTGGAGCACTTGATAGTGTTACAAATTTCAGTTCCAGTTTGCTGTGAGCAGAAACAACAAAGGGGCCTTTTTACAACTGTGGTAGCCAGCTGACTGATTTTGTTATTTGTGTTTAAATACTTATAATTTTAAAAGTGTAAACATTAATATTTGTCAAAACTGTTACTGGTATGTGAAATGTAAATTATATTTTTTAGTTATTTATTTATGTTATGTCTGATTAGGATATAGGACATAGTCAAGCATTTTTTTTTTAATAAATACATGTTCAACTGCATGCTACATACAGATGCATATCAAAAATTTTAATATTATGGAAACGTTTTCCCGTAATTTAATTAAAAAAGTGGAACTTTCATGAATTCTAGATTCACTACACATTAATTGAAATATTTCAACCTTTTTTTATCTTGATGATTATGGCTTACAGCTCATGGAAATAAAAAATTCAGTCTCTCAAAATATTAAAACATCATTTGCATGGCCTGGTGTGTGTGCATTGCTTACCTGGGGAAGAGATGGCACCAGGATGCACTATGGGAAGAAGGTGTATATATTGATGAATTAAATTTGTTGTGCTTATATTCAATACATTTAATACATACTATTATGTTGTGTTTTTTTTGTGATATATTGAGTATTTTGTATATAATCTTAAAAATCTGTGGCACAGAATTACCACAGTTGTAAACTGACCTAGAAAGTTTGTGTAATCCACTTACTTACAGGGTACATTGTAAATAAGTGTTAGTTAAGCTTTATAAAGACATGAACTTTAAACTGGAATTCTAGTATAAAGAGCATATACAGAAGCATATGCTTTTTAGTTCAAGATTTTGTGAAAAGCATTTGTTTTACTTCCACCCATTCTGTACTTTTTGCATCAACATGTCTTGAACCTTTTAAGGATTCCGTTGTGGTTTCAGCAAAATGGCAGATATATAACAAGGCAAACAAGTGTAGTTAAAATGGCATATCCTCACAAGCCTGTCACATGTATAAAACTGTATAATGGGACGTTACTGGCAAAACAAAGGCTAAATGCTAGTTTAACCTCCGTAAACCCACACTGCCAAAGCCAGAACAAAAGAGCACAGACCCAGCCAAAACACAAAAAGGTTTTTCTTTGGATTTGATTATGACATTGTTACAAAAAACAAGTACACAATATTGAACCATGGCAAAGTAAACAATCTGATATGATGTTTGCTATGCCGTAGCTTTTTATTATACCTCGCTTATTCAATCTCTTGAGCTTCATATGATTTAAATTTTGTGATAATATTATTATATAGTTATTATTTCAAATAAATAAATGAAAACTAGGCACTCAGTGTTATGATGTTTAGAAGTGAATACTGCGTTGGTTTTGTCCGACTATTATTACTCTACACATTAGCAAACTTTTATAAGCTTTTTTCTTATTGAACTGAAAGGTAGACTTTCATTGGTCATGGTCTTTCTGGAACCTATGCATCCACAAATATGACTGGGTACCTGTGAAAGTACTGAAACATTAATAAAAAATAAAATAAAAAATTCAAAAGAAAGAAAGAAATTTCCATGATAGTGCCAGATAGAAGCTTCCAAGACTACGAATACACCATAGTCTCTTACACTGAGGTGATCATGCTCTCCAGTGTTTTGACCAGTTCTTGTCTTAGGCTTTATCACAACCCTCTTCCTTTCACATAGTAAAAATCTGTGCACTTTGACTTTCTTTGCTGTTTACCTAGGTAGCCACTGAACAATAACTGTCAGATTGTGTTTGTGCCTGTTCAACACTGTGGTGTTATAGCATAACAGGCAGAGGCATATTTCAATTTCCTTCTTTTCAACTTTTGATAGGCTAAACAAGCCAAAGTCAGTTTGCTAAGAGCAAAAGACATGCTGATATGTAGGTACAGTTTTTGCATGTTTCTCCAGTGAATGTTTTGCATGTTTTACAACTGAACCAAGTATAAAAAATGACTGTTAATCTGTCCTTCATTTTTATGAAACCTTTAATTATTTTATGCAATATTGCTCTGATTAGCTTTGTTCTTATGACATCTCAGTGAAATAGGAAATAGCCAGTTTATATTCAGTTATTCAGCCAGTTAATGATCAGTGTATTCATGATGATTGTATTTCTTATTTTCATTTAATTGTACCCATGCTAAATTGTGGTCAATATCTGACTCCACATCACAGGCATTATAAGGCAAATACACCCTGCTTTGCAGTACAATAATAGTTTTATCAGCAGGAATCGAAAGGCTTAAAAATTTGGGAACACAGATTCTAATATATAATATCCTCTTACAAGATTGCATTTCTGCATTAGATTAGTGTGAGCATGTAATCTTTTTCAGGTTTGATGTTGGCTCTAGTTGTATAAAGTGGATTATAAAAAGGACAAATAAAACAGTCCATTGTACATTTGTAAATTCTTCCCCTTGCAATCCACTTATAAGAATTGTCTCATATGTTTTCAAAAAACAGTCATAATTCTGTTTACCTGACTATTTCCAAACTCTTCATACCTTATAATTAAATCAGCTGTATTTGTTATTGTGTCTTTAAGATATAACCTCTGGTATGATGGGGTGACCTCATATGTAAAATAAAAGATACCATACCTTTCCATATAATATGGAAAACTGTAAAGAGCGAAAATGATGTAATCTGTTCAACACTTACAGTCGTAGCTCTATAGTATGTTGTGAGCAGAGTCTTATTCTAAAACCAAAGTAGAAGCAATTAACCAGCTCTACAACAAAGAATGTAAATACTGCAGTTATTGGCATGACTAAGGAAATAGCAAATATGTTAGTGGTGCATCCACACCCCAGACACCCCTAGGGTTAGGGTTAGGGTTAATCCTAACCCCAACCCTAGCCTCCTAACCAATGTTCATAACAAATGATCATTAATAGATAATTAGACATTAGATCCATGATTGTATTCTCTGGAAGGCTATACAATGACTTTCATACAACTAGGAACAGCTCAACATTTAGCCATTTCCCCACACATCCCCTGCTCCAACAGCTCTGCTATAGAATGCAGTAATCACTTCAGTGATAGCCAAGCTGATAATATGTAGTAAATGTAGGTGTTTATATGTTAATTGTCTGACATCACAATTGTGCAAAGAAGGGCAGAACATATCTACCAAAATGCATTTTGAAACATAATAGAAGATATACATATACCACAAATGTAAAGGCATTAACATTAATTATAAAATGATGCAGCCCAAAATGTATCAGCATAAAGAATAGTAGTTTATTGCATTTTGAAAAAACATTAATACTTTTGTAAAAGTGACATTAGGTCTGCACTGCCACTTCAGTTTTTGCTGTCATTGAATATTTGAAGTAGTAGTTGCGAACAGTATGTTTTCAGGATTTTAATACATTAAATTAATGAATGCCAGGGAGGAAAATCGTATATTTAAACATTGATTTTAAGCTCTGTCATTACATTTTGTTTATATTTGTTTGTCTTGTTCAGCTTCCACAATAAACTCTAGGTAGCAATACATCCTTTAAAAGAAAGGCTCTATTAAATTCTTTGGTTTGTCCCTGTTGGGAGAACTGCCTAGACAGAAGTATACAACAGAGGGTTTCTCTTTCATAACCTAGAATCCTTAACCATCCAAAGAACCTGAAGAGTGTACTACTGGTTTAACAAGATAATAGTAGTTGAAAGACTTCACCGCATTATAATGAATCATTTTTATTACTGCTGTTCACTGATATAGGATTTTGATCAGGACACATGTGACTTATCACTAGGATACAACATATAATACCCATAAATAGTATGTATAATTAATTTTCATTTAGTATTCCACCTATTGATGTTTGAAGTGCTCAGTAATTGAGGGAAACAGGGTAAAGTTGCAGGCTAGTGATAGCTACAGGACCAGCAGGGAATATCAAATTCCTCTGCTGTCATATGTGAGAATATTAAAGCAACAGTGCCCTCTAATGTCTAAATAACAAACTATATCAGATTTTTCCACATTTAATACATTTTGCATTTATACATTTAAAGTCATTAAATTTATTGTAAAATACAATTAAATATCCAAAATGTATTGTAAATACAATTGTATTTATTATAAAATGTTTTCAAAAACATTTATTTTTCATTATCCACAGGTCCAGTCAGCAGTATTCTGGTGAATAAGTATGGCAGTCGTCCGATCATGATAACAGGGGGTTGCCTGTCAGGAGCTGGACTCATTGCTGCATCTTTCTGCAACACGGTGGAGGCCTTGTATTTCTTTGTGGGTATTGTAGGAGGTGGGTTGGCTAACCGATGTCCAACTTAAAAGTGTTATATAGGGAATAATGCAACTTTATTTGGAAATGTGTTCACTTTCTTTTCTCTTGAAATTACAGGTTTGGGACTTGCGTTCAATCTCAACCCATCCCTTACTATGATTGGCAAATATTTCTACAAAAGAAGGCCCATTGCAAATGGCATTGCAATGGCTGGCAGCCCTGTATTTCTATCCACTTTAGCTCCTCTGAATAGTTGGTTTTATGACCAATTTGGTTGGAGGGGTAGCTTCCTAATCCTGGGTGGACTGCTGTTGAACTGTTGCGTAGCTGGATCTCTGATGAGGCCTATTGGGCCAAAGCCCAAACCTGCTGTGAAGGAAGTTAGTGCTCATAGAGAGAAGAAGACAGTGATGCAGCTTATCAACAGTTTCATTGATCTGTCTCTCTTCAAACACCGTGGATTCGTCCTCTACCTCATAGGCAATACTGTCATGTTCTTTGGTCTTTTCACTCCCCTAGTATTCCTCAGTAATTTTGCCAAAAGTAGGGCTATTCCAAAAGAGAAAGCAGCTTTTTTACTTTCTGTGCTTGCCATTGTGGACATGGTGGTACGGCCATCCATGGGAATAGTGGCCAACACCAAGTGGGTACGACCCAGGATACAGTATTTCTTTGCAGCCTCAGTTCTATTTAATGGTCTGTGCCATGTTCTTGCACCACTTTCAGTTGATTATCTAGGGTTTGTTATCTATTCGATCTTCTTTGGGTTTGGGTTTGGTTGGCTGAGCTGTATTCTGTTTGAGACCCTGATGGATTTGGTGGGAGTCCAGCGCTTCTCCAGTGCTGTGGGTCTAGTCACCATTGTGGAGTGTGGACCAGTGTTACTTAGCCCTCCACTGCTGGGTGAGTGTGAGTTTCTGATTCTTTTTTCCCTAATGCATAAATTAGGGATACACTGCCCTTTAGCAGTCGCTTTTCTTAGTCTTAAAACATGTTTAAAAACATTTCACATACTGATCTGGTACTTATGTGTACTGATGTAGTAATTGTATTTTCATTGACAGGAAAATTTAATGACATCTACCACGACTACAAGTACACTTACATAACCTGTGGAATAGTCCTATTGGTTGCAGGCATATTCCTTTATATCTTCATGGGCATTAACTACAGGCTACTGGATAAGGAAGCAAAAGAGGAAGCTAGAAAATCTCAGCCAAAAGGAAAAGAGGAAGAATCCACCATAGACATCGCAGACAAGGAGACAGCTAGTGCACTGCAGGTAAACAGAGGCAATAAATCAGCAGAAGACACTGTCTGACTACCCCTATCCAGACATGATTGTACGCTTTTGTGGAAATATGTCATGCAGTTCTGCACTATTGTAATATTGTTATTATTGTGCAATATATTTACATGCCTAAAAATATCACTGAGAGGACACAATACAGTGTGGTTCAGCACATAAAAACATGTTAGTAATGTTTGACATTATTTTAACTGAACCTATCAGATTTTCACCTTTTTTTATTTAATTGTATCACAGTCAAAACTAATCTAAAAATATGGTATTCATATGGACTAATAAAAATGTATTTTAGATGTCTTTATTTATTGTAATTTTTTTTGCATTTTTTTGAGTAAATATCTGCTAAGTTTTTTTTTTAATGGTTTATAAGTTTATATACTATATGGCCAAAAGTATGTGGACACCTGACCTTCCCACCTGACCTTCAGGTGGAGCTCACAATTGTATATAACATCTTTGTATGCTCAGTCTATACAGGATTTCACTTTTTTTCCCTAGTTTTTTTGTGATTGTTACGGCCAAAAATGCTTGATTTTGCTACAGCTTTTTTCAAAATTTTATGTAACTTAAAGAGTTTTTTGTGCTTTGTTTGTGGAAAACTTGCAAATGTCTCTCGCAGTGATGTTTGTTGGTAAATGAGAACTTTTAGCTGTACTCATGTTCAGTGCACGTGAATCAAAGAAGGCTTTAGTTAAATGCACGTCTCACATGACACATCTTGGCCCAAATTTGCAGTCATTTTTAAAATTGCAAGCTCCTCCAACTATTGCACAGTTTTGGACATGTAGTGTATTTAATGTTTTGCAGTAATACATTAATGAACTGATAAGCAAAATGTCTCAGATCTTTAAAGATATGTTTAGAAAAATAGGAGTACTCATTTTCTGTTTCTTGGCATTTTCTGATGCCTTCATTCGCCATTATGCATGCAAATAAGTAACTCTGAATAAAATTAATTAATCCATTAATTAATTCATTAATTCAGTCATTCATTGAGTCATATAAGAATGTTCACTAGGGTGTTAGCTAAACTTGTGCAACACACATTAAACTACATTAAACTGATACTTTTGATTTATTTATCATTCATCTTCGATAACTGCTTTATCATGGTGAGGGTCAATATGGTTAGTAGTACTTCAGTGATTAATGTTCAATTACTGATCGGATGGTTGGGAGTTCCAATCCCAGCACTGTCAAGCTATCACTGCTAGGCCCTTGAGCAAGGTTGTATCAATGACATAAATGTAAGTCACTCTGGATAAGGGTGTCTGTCAAAATGACATAAATGTAAATGGTTCCAGAGCCAGGCATGAATACACCCTGGATGTGACACCAATCCATTGCAGGGCAAACACTTTATGCTTTTATTTAAACCTAGGGCCAATTTAGAGTATAGTCAGTTCACACTGGCATGTTATGAGATGAGTAGGGAGGGAGGTGAGAGGAAACTGGAGAGCCTGGAGGAAACTCAGGTGAACATGGGGAGACCATGTGAAACTCTGTGCATTAGATCCGCATTAGCTACTGTTGCCAAATACTTTCATACATCAGCTTGCGCTAACATATTAACAGGGGATTATGAGCAATGACTCTCATAAACCAAGACCTGCCTGTCTATAAATAACCTAATATTACTCAATCAGAGTAGAGATTGCAAGACTAGTTTTTAAATTCATATACCAGAAATTAGCTATAACAATATATAATCACATTGTGCCCTGCAATGGACTGGCACCCTGTACAGGGTGTACCCCGCCTAGTGCCCAAAGCTCCCGGTTCCTGTATAGGCTCCAGTTTCCCCATGACCCTGAAGGAGTAAGTAGTAGAAGATGGATGGATGGAATATATAATCACAAAGTATAAAAATCATATAAAAATACAATTACTAAAATTGATCAAGTAGTATAAAGCTAACAGGACAGATACATACCTCAAGGTAGATTAGTTAAAAACACTGCAGTCACTTTCCGTGTATAGTAGGCAGGGTACCAGGGACTTTAATTTTATTTAATTAACCCCCCTCTCCCATTTTGGGTTATAGCCATAAAGGGACATTTGTGTTATTTTACCACATCTGGCACCCTCCCAAGGTGCAGGAACGTTAACTGTCCTCTATTTTATATATTCATATCAGAATGAACTACCACCATTATTGGTAAAGACTCATTTTTGCTTTAAAATGCTATTCATGTTAGCGTAAAATTATTTAATTCAAGCGGGTTTGATTTTACTTACATTTTACATCCAAATTCGTAATTTTAAAGGCAAGGTAGCTCAAATTTATGGGCGGGTCTTCAGATCTGCCATATCAAGCGCGTGATATTTTTTCATCTCCGCACGCGCATCAAAAGTAGAAAGTCGGTTAGAAAACCGTTAGGACCCTCACTGAGCTGCTCACAGAGATAATACTGACAAGTGGCTAATTAAGCAAGTAAGTCTGACCAACCGTGATTTAAAAGGTAATTTAACATTCTCTATTTCTAAAACACGGCAGTTTAATCACGTATTACACTGTGTATGGAATTAACTATGTACACTATTATCTATCCATAGGCTGTCGACGTCAGCAAATATCACTAATAGTTTTCTGCTTTGTCACTAACCGAAAACGTCATGTGTTGTTAAACATCGTCCATTCTTTTAAGTGTCATTTCAGGCCTAAGTATGCTGAAATATCACATTTTCAGTTTGAGCCGAATCACGAACTGACTGAATCAACCAGCTCGCTTATTTTGCGCCGACGTTGGTTAATAATTCACCTCATGTTCCGTTCGTCTCGACCTCCGAGTGATAATTACGAGTCGGAATTTCGGGAGCTTTTCGAGAGCTTCTATTTCCCCAAAACAAACCCGTAACTATGTCAACTGCCTACATTAACATGCCAAAATTAACACTTAAAACCGGGGTTTGGGGTACTTCAGCTTATAATACATTACAGTTGATCAATTTCATCCTCCTTCCGTTCTATTAATCCTACTAATGTTTAACATTAAAACAGAGAAGAGGAAAAGGAAATGAATCACATGTAAATGAATCATATGAAAATAAATAAATAAATGAAAACACACACACAAAAAAGGGTAACATTAAAACGGCCAATATTAAGAACGAAGAATGACATCACATCTGGCTAATTGGTTGGAGTTAAAACTCACATTCTTCTCTCTTATTGTGTGTGTGTGTGTGTGTGTGTGTGTGTGTGTGTGTGTGTGTGTGTGTGTGTGTGTGTGTGTGTGTGTGTGTGTGTGTCTGAGGGCAAATTACAAGTTGAGCTTGAAGCAGACGAATGGTGTTCTGTACACTATATTTCACTTATATATGAAACTACATGTTCTCATACAGGCTGCAGACTTTGTTTGGGCTATGTAAAATCTACCTTCCAACCAAAATGCATTTCTCATCCATTCATTCATCTTCACTAGCCACTTTATCCTTGTCAGGGTTATAACGAATCCAAAGCCTATCCTGGGAACACTGGTCATGAGACAAGGATACAACCTGTATGGAACACCAGTCCACTCACACATTCACACCTACACCCAATTTATCAATTCACCTACCGGTATGTTTTCGGATTTGGGAGGAAATGCCTTGGAGAACCCGAGAAACTCCACACAGACAATAACCCAAGATCAGGATATAAATAGGGACCTTCAGAGCTGTGAGGTGGTAGTGCTACTCACTGCACCTCTGTACTGCCCCCAAGATGCATTTTAATTAACAGAATTTGGACCAATTGTTATAAAGAGAATTGGGGTGCGGGTGGGTGGTCTCATCAGTATTAGTAGTCCATACACATCCTTCCAAGTAAACCACAGTGTTACATACAGTGCATCTATTTATACACCAGGGACATTGTTAAGTGAAATGAACATTTTAATATTTTTTTACTCTAAAATAACTTAAAATAAAATTTAAAAAGGTTCTAATATAAAATAACCATACTACATTGTTTTGCCTGTGCACAGACGTTCTGTTTAACCTAACAGTGTAGTAGTTCGCACATTTCAGCATTGTTTACACTTGATCTTTTCCTGTTACTAAAACAGTAAAATAATTTCTAAATGTTGCTCTTGCTGGTCAACATAATGTAATAAATATACACTAGGATTGTTTTTATTTATTACTTTTCCCATCAAACCATTTTATGAGACCAAACACACACACACTGGCACCATAAATCATAAAATTGTGGGTGGGGAAGTGTACGTAATGTTAATGCTTGGGGGTGGAGAAAACTTTTACCTTTAATTAAGTATTCACATCAGTATACAAGTTCACTTCTTCGAATGTGATAAATTATACATGAACTTACTTAGTATCCTCGTTGGCTTCTTTGCTGTGTCTGAAATGGAATGTACTAGCACATGTTGAAATAGAAAACCAGCAAAAGGAAGTAGAAAAGCGTTATGGCAATGGTTATTTGCTTTTCAACAAACTTGTGATTAGAGAGACACCTAGTCAATTCTCTTTTTTCGTTATGTTACAGCATGGAAAGAGCATTTAACTTTAATAAACTTTTAGTGCCTCCAAGAACCAGGCTAGGTCAGGTGTCAGCTGTAAAGCCTCAAGATCCTGGGCTGTTTGAAGATAACAGTAGCTTTACAGCACAAGTTCAGGTGGGTAGAATAGAGTGATGTTTATCTATTTTATTGTAGTTAAAGATATTACCAGGCATGTGTATGTTTTTTCTTCAGAGTTTTAATAAATGTTTTGAAAAAGAGACCGTTTCAAATACCAAGATGGTGTTGCCTACAGAGTCCCCAAGACCAGGTAACAAATGTGCTTTCCATGTAGACATGATATTTTAGGAAACAAACAAAAAAAAAAACCTTAACAACATTTTAATTATGAAGCAGTGGAAATGTTCATTATCCCGATGTGTACCAAATGTTCTTTGGTATAATATTTCAAATGTAATATTTTTAAAGAGATCACAAAGAGGATTGCTGTGATGCCAAGAGAGAAAGAAGAGGTGAGTGAATTCTTCATGTTTGTGCTTTTGGTATGAGATTAAATGTATATTGATTTTATTACTGTTTACTGTACATTTTGGCAGCCACCGTTAAGATCCAGTCAGCTGTATGCCAAACTATTTGAAGAGGCTGAAAAAATAAAAGCTTGGAAATCAAAAATGGACTATGATATCTCACAAAAAGATAGAAAGCTTCAGGACAATCAAAGGACAATTGATACACAGCGCAAAGCCATTCAAGAACTTCAGGTATATATGGCTATGATCAGACAGGCAGCTCAAATCTGATTTTCTATCATATCTTGCTTGATTGGGAAAAACTTTCTGCAGTCTAAATGGCAAAAAAAAAAATCTGACTTCTGATTGGATTCAAGCAACATTTGTGATATGGTGTCAAGTCTAAATAAATTCCTGAATGGAATTCAGGACTTGTGTCTCAGTCTGAACGATCAAATCAAGTTTCGTGTCTTGTTTTGTCATACTGTCAAAAGAATCTACCATAATTGTAGTGCTAGTTTTGAAAGCGACAACAACTGCACACTCTTTTTTATTTTTAATGAGTGTAGTTGGTGCTGAATACATGACATTATCTGTTATATTATTATTTGTATTTTCATAATTATGTTTTCAAGGGCATACAATGTGTATGTAAATGTTTAGTCTCGAATGTTCTACTATTACTTATGCACTACTGACCCTCATTGTAACCACCTGCTCCATTATTATATCAGTCAGTGCAGATATACGAGTAAATGTCTGAAACAGACAAATTTGTTTTGGTTACTCACAAATCAGGTCTGCCCTGATTTGGCCTGCTGTTTGAACATAGCCTAAGATTGTATTATTTATTAGATTTTATTATTATTATTATTAAAAAATATTTATGCAAGAAGAAAAGCATCTAGTGACACTTTTTTTGATTATTATAAATAATTCTGATGGCTTTGTTACAGTTTGAAAATGAGAGTCTCAGCATGAAATTAGAGGTGCAACTAAATGAAAATGAAGATATGAGGAATAAGTATGTATAGCATGTATTTTAACTCAGTAAATGTTGTATATTCCAGTCAGTCATTAGTAATTCAATGTCTTTTTAAACCTTGCAGAAGTAATGCAACAAGAAATTTGTGCAACATTCTGAAGGATACTTTTGAAAGATCTACTGAGAAAATGAACCAGTGTACGTGACACTGTAAAAGTCTAATGTATCCAGGTGGTCTTTGCCTTGTTTAATGTAATTTTAAATGGTATTTTTTCCATGTTAAAAAAACAAATGTAATTTGTTTCTTTAGTTGAGGCAGAAAGAGAAGAAACTCATGGTCTCTTCTTGCAAAACTACGAAAACATTCAGGTGAATTATTTTTTATAGTACAAGAAACAATTGTAATGAGTGACTAAGTTAAAGGGCATATGACTCAATAAAAAAACAGGATTTTAAAAGGTTCTGTGGTATTGTGCATGAAAGGAGTATGTGTGGTGGTCTGGAAGAAAAACATTGGATGTAATTGGATACTGGTAAACATACAAAAACTTGGCTTTAACCAAAATACAATGTCTGCGGAGTTTGCATGTTTTCCCCGTGCTGCGGGGGTTTCCTCTGGGTACTCCAGTTTCCTCCTCCAGTCCAAAGACATGCATGGTAAGCTGACTGGCATGTCTAAACTGTTTGTAGTGAATGAATGGGTGTGTAAGTGTGTGTATGTGATTGTGCCCTGTGATGGATTGGAACCCTGTCCAGGGTGTACCCCGCCTTGTGCCCGATGCTCCCTGGGATAGGCTCCAGGTTCCCCGTGGCCCTGAAAAGTAGTAAGCGGTAGATGGATGGAAGGACAATGCACTAATCAGTGTGAAAAGTGGTTGCTTGATTTACATGGCACATACAATGTAAATGATATAATTTGTAGTTTTATATATATATATACTGTATATATATATATATATATATATATATATATATATATATATATATATATATATATATATATATATATATATATATATATATATATATATATATATATATATATATATATATTGTATGCCATACTGAAAACAGATTCTACAGTTTATATATATATATATATATATATATATATATATATATATATATATATATATATATATATATATATATATATATATATATATATATATATATATATATATATATATATATATATATATATATGTATATATATATATAATATCACAACTTCACCATGTCAGTGGGTTTCCCTGAATACCATACATTTAAAACAAATCTCACATTTAACTAATTTCAAAGATAAATGGTTAATTGACACTGTGTTTTAATCTACAGTCTTTGAGACAGCTTTAAACATTTCCAAATGTGGTTGTCTTTGTTATTTAAGAGGATGGTTGCTGCATTTGAAAATCTCCGGCTGCAAGCAGAGGCTGACCAGCAAGAAATGTTAAAAGGTAAAAATGAGAGCAATGCTTTGAGGAAATTTGGTTGATTCAGAAATAAGGACATGCAATATGGACTAGATGTTACATAATGAAAATGCTTTCAGTGTTTCACTTTCTATTTGCACATATCACACAGCTAAGGAAGGCCTTAAACAGTTTGAGGAACTTAAAGTGAAATTTGAGAATGAATATAGCATGAAGGAAGAGAAGGTAAGTGGTACTGCTCACCTGTTCACTCTAGTGGCAAGTACTGGCAGCAAAAAAAAAGGCCAAAAAATGTTTTATTCTATATTGAATTTTTTTGTTAATGTTTAATACTTATTTCTGATGGTTAGCAAGTGTTAATTAATTCCTTATATCTCTAAATGAGATCCAGTCAGAAACCTGATCAGATTTTAATTCAGTGCATGCATCTATGTTGTAATAAAAACATGATAACAGCCATAAATAGTGGTTTAGGCCAGGTCTATGAGTACAGGAGCCCATGTATCTTAACAAGGTTACCAGGGCCATTGGAGAAAAAACAGCTGCTGACAGCATCAAAGATCCTTCAGCAGACTTAACAGTGGGGATTGGGGTGTTTTCTATATAACCATCCTTCTATTTATGCCAAACAATATAGCTCTATTTTTGACTCATCTGATCATATGGTAGAACCAGTATTGTCAAGCGCTTTGGTTAGATGAAAGAAAAGTCTTTCTTCTTGCATGCCTTTCAAATGGTTTGGTGGTATGGAGTTCATGTATAATTGTACATTTAGAGACTTAGCCCAAAATGCTATGTACAGTGCATCCGGAAAGTATTCACAGCGCTTCACTTTTTCCACATTTTTTTTAATGTTACAGCCTCATTCCAAAATGGATTAAAATAATTATTATTTTCCTCAAAATTCTACAAACAATACGCCATAATAACAACGTGAAAGAAGTTTGTTTGAAATCTTTGCAAATTTATTCAAAATAAAAAAACAAAAAAGCACATACCTGAACCAGTTTGTCATGTCACTGGTTTCCACTTCCCACACACACAGACATTCACCTTCTCCAGAATTCTAATCTCACACACAATCACACCACAGTATATAAGAGACTGTTCAAATACTATGACTTTGCGTAGTATTGAGTTTAACTCTTTACCAAGTGGTTGTTCTTTGTTCTCGTCTCATTTCGTTTCATGTTTATTGACATCATTACTCGTTTCCCGACTCTGATTCAAGCCTCATCCTATTTATGCCTGTTTGCTGATCACCTGACCCATTGCCTGTTTTGACCACGCTTCTGTCTAATGATTTGGATTTGTCTGCCTGTCTCTCTCTATTAAACGGCTTTTACTGAACTTACATCCGTCCTCAACTCCATCACATACTGGATCGTGACACAGTTTATCTGCAAAGACTTTTCCTGTTTGGCATGATGACATTTAATGTCCCCGACAACGTCTGCAGTCCCATTTAGCAACTTGTTAGTGTCATGATTGCAAGCGCTTGAGCACGGAGCGTGCTCTGAAACCTGAAATGAAGCTGGCAGCACGAGCGTTAAATGCTAACTCGTTTCCTGGTTTTGGCATTACAAAATGACATCATCCCTGCACCACTATGGTGACTGGCTGTAAGTTTAGGAAGATTTGATTTGATATGCATTGGAGTTTTCTATGAGTTCATCTGTGATGAATTTTAAACGTCAATTTCGCAGTCGATCATATTCATGTAATCGTGGGTAGTCAAACTCGTAATCGAGATCAATATTCAATTAATTGTACAGCCCCAGTTGTATGTGGAAAATCCCAGGAGATCAGAAGTTATAGAAATACTCAAACACACATATCAACCTGGAATTGGACATGTATCTATTTTGTTTCAACGCACTGTGAAGAGGATGGTTTGAGTGGCCAACAAATCTCCCAAGAATCACTGCTGGAGAATTGCAGACGTTAGTTGCATATTGGGGTCAGAAAGTCTCCAAAACTGCAACCTAAAGTCACCTACCTCACCACAAGTTGTTTTGGAGGGTTTCAAGAAAAAGACTCTACTCATCCAAAAAAAATTCAAGCATCTTCAGTTTGCCAAACTCTACTGGAACTTCAAATGGTCAGATGAAACCAAGTAGAGCTTTTTGGCAATAAACAGAGGTGGTTTTGGTGCACACAGAGAGGTAGCCATATGGAAAAGTGCCTCATGCACATGGTTAAATATCGTGGTGGCTCTTTAATGTTTCAGGGCTGTTTTTCTAACAGAGGACCTGGACATTTTTAGGATACATGGCATCATGGACTATATTTATCAAACATATTTTTGTGAATAAACCTTTGTCTTTGTCACGTCTGGGGAATGGAGGCCGAAGCAATTGCAGATTTTTTAAATATTTATTTTAAACACACGCATACCGAAACAAAAACACTCGGACAACTGGGCATAACACTATGGCAAAAAACAAACACGGGAGACAGAAGTGACGTGAGTCTACAACAACGAAAGACCAGGAGAAAGTGCAGACAAGGACTATAAATACACAATGGTGCTAATTAACAAAACGGTGAGTCAGGTGCATGTGGTCAGGTGGTGTAGTGCAGTGGCTGATGGGACTTGAAGTCCCGGGTTTCCGGATACGTGACAGATCCCCCCCCCAGGGCGCTACACCTGGGCGCCCAAAATCAAGGGGCCCCCCTCCGGGGGTCCCCGCCCTCCCGGGCCAAAAGTCCCCAGCAGAACCAGGAGGCCGAGCAGCGTCCACCATGGCACAAGGAAGCGGGTGGAAGTCCTTGGGCAAAGCATGAAAGAGGCGACATCCCCACGGGACAGGAGAGCGGAGCATGCCTCACCGCGAGGTTCAAGGGGGAGCGAAGTACCTGACGAGGCGCACGGGGAGGCGGGTCTCCGCGAGGCTCACGGGGGAGCGAGGTTCTCCGCGAGGCTCACGGGGAGCGAGGTTCTCCGCGAGGCTCACGGGGAGGCGAGGTTCTCCGCGAGGCTCACGGGGGAGCGAGGTTCTCCGCGAGGCCCGAGGGAGGCAGCAGCTACTCCCGCGGAGCATGAGGGGAACGGAGACCTCCGTGGAGCAGGAAGGGGGAGCGACCCACTGACGCGCGCGAGGGAAAGGCAGCGTCTTCAGCGGAACGTGGCGGCAAAGTGACGTCCTCAGCGCAGCAGGATGGCAAGAGAGACGTCCACAGCCGAGCAGGAAGGCCGAGCGACGTCCACAGCCGAGCAGGAAGGCCGAGCGACGTCCACAGCCGAGCAGGAAGGCCGCGAGACGTCCACAGCCGAGCAGGAAGGCCGAGGCGAGCGTCCACAGCCGAGCAGGAAGGCCGAGCGACGTCCACAGCCGAGCAGGAAGGCCGAGCGACGTACAGCCGAGCAGGAAGGCCGAGCAGCGTCCACAGCCGAGCAGGAAGGCCGGGCGACGTCCACAGCCGAGCAGGAAGGCCGAGCGACGTCCGCCGAGCAGGGATGCAGAGCGGCGTCCACAGCCGAACAGGAAGGCTGTGCGACGACCACAGCTAAACAGGACGGCTGTGCGACGACCTCAGCTGAACAGGACGGCTGTGCGACGACCTCAGCTGAACAGGAAGGCTGTGCGACGACCTCAGCTGAACAGGAAGGCTGAGCGACGACCTCAGCTGAACAGGAAGGCTGAGGCACCTTAAGGTAGCTGAACAGCGGGGAGTCCCTGAGGTCAGCGAACATAGGTGAATTCATGAGTCCGCCAGAGCTGGAGCGTCCTCACACACATAGCGGGGGGGCGCAGAGGGACTTCCTTCACAGGACTCACCCGGCTGCGCGACTCTGAGGTAGCTGAACAGCGGGGAATCCTTGAGGTCGGCGAACATAGGTGAATTCATGAGTCCGCCCAGACTGGGACGTCCTCACACACATAGCGGGGCGGCGGAGAGCCTCCTTCACAGGACTCACCGGCTGCGCGACTCTGAGATAGCTGAACAGCGGGGAATCCTTGAGGTCCGCGAACAGAGGGGAATCCATGAGACCCATCGGGGAGGGAGGGTGGGAGCAAACTGCTGAATCCGGAAAAAAAAATAAATAAAAAATCTACTGCCTCGTAGTCACGGTCTTTCGTTCTGTCACGTCTGGGGAATGGAGGCCGAAGCAATTGCAGATTTTTTAAATATTTATTTTAAACACACGCATACCGAAACAAAAACACTCGGACAACTGGGCATAACACTATGGCAAAAAACAAACACGGAGACAGAAGTGACGTGAGTCTACAACAACGAAAGACCAGGAGAAAGTGCAGACAAGGACTATAAATACACAATGGTGCTAATTAACAAAAACGTGAGTCAGGTGCATGTGGTCAGGTGGTGTAGTGCAGTGGCTGATGGGACTTGAAGTCCCGGGTTTCCGGATACGTGACAGTCTTGTTTGCAATTGTTTGATATCCATGAGAGCAGATAATTTTTTTGAATTTTATGATCAAAAGATCAAAAGGTTAAACAATAAAGACAATTTTTCACAGCCTTCTTTTACCAAGGGTGCCAATATTAGTGGAGGGCACCGTATATATGTACCTAATAAAGTCCTCAGTGTGTGTACCTGGTCATAGGCTGTATTCAGATTTGATGAGTTATGTTCAAAAGATACACTTTTTGTTATGCAGGGGCAGTGATTTGTATTCAAATAAATATCTAACTGCCTAAAATTAATAATTTACTGAGTACTAGTACTGATCTTTGGTATAGGAAATTTAATATATAGCAACACTTTTGCAAAAAAAATATCTGCACATTACAGAGTAGTAGTTGGAAGTATAAGAAAAAATTTAGATCACGTTATAGTTTTAAATGGTTATGGTATATATATTTTCTATATTTATATATATATATATATATATATATATATATATATATATATATATATATATATATATATATATATATATATATATATATATATAGTGATGTCCCTTCACTTTCACAAGGGCCATATTAATTTATATGAACAAATGAACCCAACATAAACCCAAATCTGTTCCTTAGCATACCACTCAGTTTTTATTTTTAGAAATCAAAATAACTATCTCATGTTTTGGTTTTTTTTTTTGTTTTGTTTTTTCTCCTAACACCTCCTCCACATGTGATGTGAGTAAAATGTGTTCTCTTTTTTAATAGGAAAAGAATTAAAACATAGCGGACAGGTCCAATGCTGCACATTTTCCCTATTTCTAAATGAGCATGAGCATTTGGCTAACCATACTATTGATACCATGTTTAGAGAATTACAGATGCATATCTGTTTTTTGGGGGGGTGGATATTTACATCAGCATGTTCTTTTCCGGAGCATCATTAAAAGTGGCTCATCAATATTTTGCCAATGTTTTAAACCCATGATTACCCACAGATGGCAGCACCTTGGGCCTTCAATAGACAAGTGAAAAGTATCTGAAAAATCAGTCATCAGCTCTGTCGCATCACATTCTGTGTGGATTATGTGTAATGCAATGTGCTCCCATGCAGTTTCACAGATAAATTGTCATACCGCCCACTAGTCTGCAATGCATTTGGGTATACGAATCACTGGCACATCAAAGCAGGAAAACAAAGTTTTAGTTTTCCCAGAGGAAAGCTCAAACAATACATGTTTCCTATATCTATGAAATGATAATCATGCTAATTTACATTTACATTTACATTTATTCACTTGACAGACACTTTTATCCAAAGTGACTTACAAATAAGCAAAGTGATATATCAAGCAGATATATCAATATATCAATTTGTCACAATTTAGCAATTAGGAATCCACCCATGATTATTTGGCTGCCAGCCTAAAAACAATGTTGATACCATTAGCAGTACATAGCAGACCCTCAGAACAATGAGAAGCAGTCCAAATGAAGCAAAGCTCACTTCTGCACAATATGATCACTACTGAGATCTGCAGTAAGCACACATTATTTGTATGTTTGCAGATACCATCTTGTGCAATATTCGACGATTTATAAAAGATGCTCTTTTACTGGCATACTGAAAGTGCCGGGCTTAGGGGAATTTATGCTGCCCAAAACATACATTTCTGGGTGAAATACTGCTGTTACAACAAACAGGCAACTAATAGTACTGGACTTGTCATGCATAATGATTTGACTTTTTAGTTTTAGGTCAGAAATGTGTATATATTGTGTAACGTCTCTTCTTTCTTTTTTCTTCTGTGTATTGAAATCAAAAGTTTTGAGAACACATAACACACTGTGCAATACAAAGTTACTTGCACATCAAATTGAAGCTACCATGAGCAATCTGTTGTTACCCTATACATATTCAGACACATGCTGAAATGTTAATCCAGCCAAAAATGAATGGTGAATAGCAAATATCTATGTCTTGCTGAATACTATGGCATATTTTTTTGTTCTGTAGAAGGTGAAATGTGGAATACACAAAAAATGGACAAATGAATGTTATTTTTTGTGTCTTTTTTGTAGACACACTGACTACGTTTACATAGACAGCAGTAATCTAATTATTGACCTTATTCTGAGTAAGACAATATTGTGATTAAGGTGTTTACATGAGTTGGTTTTAGAATACTCCTTTTATGTTTCCATTTTATATGTTATAGCACATAGTTCAATTAACAGCACACATCATTACATCACCGCGCCACACCGTCCGACGTCCCTCTAGAATCTCACGTATCGACATACAGTTCGTCTTTGTTATAGTACCGTATATAGTTTTGGGTGTTTTTATTTTTTTGGATGTAATTATTTGTCATGCTGTACGTGCAAATGGATGACTGCTTGAAGCCATGCGCTGTGTCCCAAACCGCGTACTTACCTAATATAGTAGCTGAGATACATGTATTTTGTTTACTACAGGCCTTTAGTAGGTAAATTCGAAGTTTGGGACACTGCCGTACTCTCTTGTTTGCCATAAAACAATTGAGCACTACTGTGTGTGATCGTGTCCAGTTACAAAATGCTGTAAAACTCTTACACGACATTAATAATGTGATTAAGGTGTGTACATGTCTGTAACGAATGTGGATAATGCGAATAAAACAGGAATATTCTGCATGTCTTAATTTGATTTGTGTTTACTTTGAGTATGTTAATCGGATTAAGGTAATTAAAAATCGCTGTTTACATGGTAGTTTCTTAATCAGAGTATCGTCTTAATCGGGTTAATGTTGGATTATTGTTGTCCATGTAAACGTACTGATTGATTACAGTTTTTTTTTTATTAAGGTTTCCCTGCTTGAAGAAATACTAAGAGAAAAGGAAAGTCAGTTTAAAGAAATTTTTCTCAAACTCCAACAGACTCAGAAAAACCTCAGTCAACTACAGGAATCTGCAAGTATGTTTGCGCATAATTAAACCTACATAATCTTACTATAATTTTCTGGAAGTTTAAAATTAGATTTTTAAACAAATTGTGATTTCGTTTACTTAGACCAGCATCTTGAATTACTTCACAAATGTAAACAAGAACAGGATGAACTTCAGGAAAAACTGGAAAGAGAACAACAACTCAGGCAGGAGAGTGAGGTTTGTCTTCTTCATGTCCTCATAATGTTTTAATGTGATTCATTGAATCAGTTTGCTTGTAGATGCTTGATTTTGTGTCAACAATCGTGTTTTATTTTATTAATTTTTTTATGTTATTAATGTTATGTTATTTGATTTCTACAGGAAAACCAGAAATCGTTAGGTAACACGCTTGAACAAACCAAAGAGATATATGTAAAGAACCTTCAGGAGAGAGACGCCAAGCTTAAAGAAATAAATAATATCAAAGAGAAAATGTCACAGCAAATTGAAGAGATACAAATGACAGCAGATTCCTTACAGTCCTCTTTAAAATCTGAGAAAAAGAGGTAAGTTGGCAGAGAACCTATTTACTCTATACGGTTAATACTAATAACAATTTGAGCTGCAAAAGCAAGTTAGTCTGTTCTTTCACTTTTTTATTGATTCCTTTATTTTCACAGGGTTCAAGAACTTGAATCAGAGCTTAGCTCAGTATCTCAGGAACTCTGCAACAAAAACACAGAACTAGGTATGTACATATTGCATAGATAACAAGTTAAAAGCTTTCTTGCCATATTCTCTGCTAAATCAAGTATCACCACAGGAATAATAAGAGAAGTGAAAATGGAATGTGACAGCCAAATACAAGCTCTGAAATTTGAAATGGTATGTAGTGTTTTCACCAAAACTTTTATGTTTTAGTAATAATTCACTAATCTGATAATGCATGCCTTTACTTATGCATTAAAGGAGACAAAGGAAAATGCCCTTAAGTCTTTTGAGGAAAAGATAAAAGCAGATGAAGGAAAGACTCTTCAGTTAATGTCAGAACATGAGGAAAAACAAGCAGAAGTAAACAAATTGAAGGTAAAAACTTAAGCTAGTGTGAGTTTCTATATCATGCTAAATGCATGCGTGCCAGTGTCTATGGTTTAGCTGGATTTTCTGCCAATACCACAAGTGTATCCTTATCATGTCAGTTCACACCAAAAGTCCCTCCCAAACTCCAACTCAAAACATTTGAGTAAATGCAAATTGTACATTTCCAGCCCATTTGTAGCATAAGGTCAATAATGTGTGCAAATGGCAGATCGTTATTACTTGTTCAAAATGCCAGACATATAGTTTCTTCATTGAAAATGAAATGTCAAATTAAAATTTCATTTGCATTTTAATTTTAACAACCATTCTGCATTTAAATGCACAAATATTAAATAGGAAATGCAACTGCAAATACATGTTTGAATTACCATTTTTAAAATTAGCATTTAAAGTTCAATAAAGTCTGGAAAATGCTAACATAATTTAGAACACAGATGTGAGCTTTGTATTTCACCTGTTTCAACAGGAAAAATTGGAGATTGCTGCAGTTGAAAACAAAAAAAAAGTTGCTGCCTTGGAAGAGGTTGTAAATGAGCAAATGCAGCTGAAGGAGCGTTGTCTTTTGAAAGAGGTAAAACTGTTTATAGCCAAGTCTAGAATAGACTATAGACACGTCAACAGCATCTACATCTTAGCATCTACAAATTTCAAATTTCGATGAATTGAATTATGTCAACTAAGCCTTTTGCCAAAAATGGTGGCACACTGTACACGTGATTTACAGTGAATTTAGTTGTACAAATCATGGTTGTTGCAGGTAGAAGATCTGTCATACTGTCAGGCCTTATCCCAGTATATGATCATTTATGTACAGCCATTCATTTCGCATACATACCACAAAAGCTTTATTAAAATTGTTGTCCGTGCAATATGCAGAACTCTAAGATGTCTTAACAAAGCAAATTCCGAAGTTGACTGTACTGTGATGTCTCTTACGCAGGTCAAACTGCTAGAGATTGAGGGGCAGTTATCAGAAGCACTAAAGAAAGAGAGCGAATCATCTAATAATATTGAAAGATTGCAAAAGGATATCAGTCAATACAAGTAAGTAAGTTAAAAGATTGTTCTAATTTGTACCATGTTGATCTAGAACCATATTTGGGAGTTGTGGCATGTGTATAAGGCAACAGATAAATATGACTAGATGATACAGTGGTGTGAAAAAGTGTTTGCCCCCTTCCTCATTTCCTGTTCCTTTGCATGTTTGTCACACTTAAATGTTTTGGAACATCAAACCAATTTAAACAATAGTCAAGGACAACACAAGTAAACACAAAATGCAATTTGTAAATGAAGGTGTTTATTATTAAAGGTAAAAAAAAATCCAAACCATCATGGCCCTGTGTGAAAAAGTGATTGCCCCCTAAACCTAATAACTGGTTGGGCCGGCCCCCTAGCAGCAACAACTGCAACCAAGCGTTTGGCGATAACGTGCAATGAGGCTTTTACAGCGTCCTGGAGGAATTTTGGCCCACTCATCTTTGCAGAATTGTCCTAATTCAGTTACATTAGAGGGTTTTCGAGCATGAACGGCCTTTTTAAGGTCATACCACAACATCTCAATAGGATTCAGGTCAGGACTTTGGCTAGGCCACTCCAAAGTCTTCATTTTGTTTTTCTTCAGCCATTCGGTGGTGGACTTGCTGGTGTGTTTAGGATCATTGTCCTGCTGCAGAACCCAAGTTCGTTTCAGCTTGAGTACACGAACAGATGGTCGGACATTCTCCTTCAGGATCTCTTGGTAGACAGCAGAATTCATAGTTCCTTTTATCACGGCAAGTCTTCCAGGTCCTGAAGCAGCAAAACAGCCCCAGACCATCACACTACCACCACCATATTTTACTGTTGGTATAATGTTCTTTTTATGAAATGCAGTGTTCTTTCTACGCCAGATATACTTGGACACACACCTTCCAAAGAGTTCCACTTTTGTCTCATCGGTCCACAGAATGTTGTCCCAAAAGTCTTGGGGATCATCAAGATGTGTTGTGGAGAAATTGAGATGAGCTTTGATGTTCTTTTTGCTCAGCAGTGGTTTTCTCCTTGGAACTCTGCCATGCAGGCCATTTTTGCCCAGTCTTTTCCTGATGGTGGAGGAATGAACGCTGACCTTAACTGAGGCAAGTGAGGCCTGCAGTTCTTTGGACGTTGTTGTGGGGTCTTTTGTGACCTCTTGGATGAGTCGTCGCTGCGCTCTTGGGGTAATTTTTGTTGCGGCCACTCCTGGGAAGGTTCACCACTGTTCCATGTCTTCGCCATTTGTGGATAATGGCTCTCACTGTGGTTCGCTGGATTCCCAAAGCTTTGGAAATGGCTTTATAACCCTTTCCAGACTGATAGATCTCAATTACTTTCTTTCTCAATTGTTCCTGAATTTCTTTGGGTCTCGGCATGATGTGTAGCTTTTAAGGATCTTCTGGTGGACCTTACTGTGTCAAGCAGCTCCTATTTAAGTGATGCCTTGATTGTGAACAGGTGTGGCAATAATCAGGCCTGGGTGTGGCTAGAGAAATTGAACTCAGGTGTGGACAACCACAGTTATAGTATGTTTTAACAAGGGGGGCAATCACTTTTTCACACAGGGCCATGATGGTTTGGATTTTTTTTCACCTTTAATAATAAACACCTTCATTTACAAATTGCATTTTGTGTTTACTTGTGTTGTCCTTGACTATTGTTTAAATTGGTTTGATGTTCCGAAACACTTAAGTGTGACAAACATGCAAAGGAACAGGAAATGAGGAAGGGGGCAAACACTTTTTCACACCACTGTATTTGATGACTGATCATAATTATTCCAGTTTGCTATTGATGACCACTTGACCACAAGAGAATGGGACCTGTTGGTTGGTTATGAGCTTTACCGGCTTTAAGATCATAATTTTGTTAGAAATATATTGTACATGGTGGTTCATATAAAAAGAGTTTGGTAACACTTCAGCGTAGAGGATTGATAACAGTGAAGCTAAGAGTTAAGAGTGTGGTGCACAGGGTCAGGTCTGTTTGGGGGCCCTAAGAAATATCCAAATTGGACACTTATCAACCATAATTGTGAATTTGACTGCAACATAATCAACAACTGCATTTTTCTGCGGTATATATCTCTATGGGATAAATAAAATGAATATAGTACTAATTGAGGTTTTTGGGACCTTGGTTAATGGAAAGTACGCATCCATTCACAAAAACTACACATAGGCCCCTCCTGTTCATCAATTGTGTATACTGAAAAAGTGTCTGACTGATTTATATGAAAATAGTTGTATCCCTTGCGATTTATGAGTGAAAAAGGATTTTACAACTAGAGACAATCTAATACAAGGCAAGGCAAAATCCACATTAAAATATCTTGAAATGCCTTTCCTTTCTCACTGGTCATCTAAGCAGTTGTACTATTTACCTGTCTATTTGCACACAGTACAAAAATACTTGCCCTTAAATTAATACTAAAAGTATAGTTGGAAAAAAATATATGACGTATTTGTCTACATTTTAGCAGAAGGCCAATCAGATATCAGCAGCGTATGCCTTGTGTAAGATGACAAAATGATTAAACTATCTAAGCCTGCTAGCCTGATTCTTCTAATCCAACTTAATTTGTTTTCATACTAAGTTGCCTGAGCTTAAAAACAAACACTCAACAACAGAGCTGATAAACACACTGGAAATTCACCAGTTTTGTTTTACTTTTTTCTAGGGATGCGTCAGTATCAATATTGGTATCGGGTATCCATCCGATAGCTTGCTCATTTACTCAAACTCTTAAAAAAAAAAAAGAATTCTCAGATACCAACATTACCATTAGCAACATACCATCAACTACCATGTTACTAGTGTAAGTCTAGTGTATGTTACCTCATGAGTACAAAAAAACATGTTCTCATACTTTAGTCAAATAATGGGTATTGCTGTATTTCTAGCTGCCTGTCTGAAGCACAATAGGTAATATTTACTCTGGGTCTGCTGTGTTCTCCTGGCAGAATGTTGCCAAGTTCATTACCCTAACCAGTAGCAATGTCTACTAAAAGTTGAACTAAAACATCATGCTATTAATAACACCAAAATCTTTCCCTATTCATGTCTTTTCCCTTTTTTGCACCAGATGTTACGTTCCAAACCACTGCACTGAATATTAGGTTTCACCACTGGTGAAATGGTATATTTTGCGACAATACGCTAAACATGAAAGACAATACATACCCCTTACACCAACATAATTAAAAAATACAGCAAAAAATGTCAAATCAACAAAGAACATAACAATTCACACTTAGTATTAGCTATCAATTGTCTTGTGTTAGCTATAAATTGTATTGTGTCTAAGAAGTGATCCCCTTTACTGAGGAATTATATGCAGAATATATTTGGATAAACTTTCAGCTTGTCATTGAGGGCTTTTTTTCTTATGGTATGTTATACATTATCTTATGGCATGTACTACTATGAATTGCTGAAGATATAACGATGAGAAGTGTATGTCTTGGCCCTTCTACATGCCCTGGGATTTTATGGTGTTGAGTAATTTTTATGTAAATTTTATACATTACATAAATTAAGATAAGAAAAAGCTATTAACAGGTCACAGTCAATATAAACATATGCTGGGAATATGGTCCTGTGTTGCAAATAAATTGCTTCTTGTGCCCTTTCTTCTTCAAGCCCTCTAAAGATGTCTTGGGTCTTTTTGTCTTGATGATACATGATAAAATTATATGTTAATGTAGGGATAGATATGATGATCTACTGGAGAGATTTAATCAGCTTCTTCTTCAAAAGAACACTGTGCAGCAAGAGGACAGTGATTCAAATGCCAAGGTTTGTAAACTGTCTCAACATGAGTAAATTAAATCTGTTGATTTGTGGAATATATTAGAGTTAGTGCATTTAATTAACACTTAATATTTTCTATTATCATATACAGGAAATTAAAGAAGCTGAAGAAAAGATGAAAATTGAAGTAGGGAAACTTGAGGTGGAAAATCAACAACTACAGTAAGATTAAGTTTTATGTTCCAATTCCAGGGTCAAAACAACAACTTTTTCAATCTTAACTCAACTGCCCTTTACATTAACTCTTCAGAGCACATTACCGTATAATTGGGGTGGACGATATGAGGAAAATACAACATCATGATACTTGAAGATGTTTTTACAATACTCTATATGGATTGCAATATATATATATAGGGTTTTTTAATTGAGTTTGTAAAAAGTAATTAAAAAAAAAAAAAGCTAATACTTTTAATAATCAAATGAATCAATTATGTAAATAAATAAAAATACACTTTATAAGTTTGATGTAAAAAATAATAATAATAATAATTCAGTACAAATCAGGTCAGCTGCTTCCAATCAGAGTTTGTTATTGCTACCAAAAAATGGAAGAAAATGATATCACAATACCTAGGATATAGAAAAGTGTAGTGTGACATAATTTATCATGATATTCGTATTATATCATATTGCCCAATCCTACTGAATAAATATTAATTGCAAGGTGTCTTAAACTGTAACTGCTTGTAGGACTGTTTTATGACTTGCTTTTTACCTGTTCACTCTCTATATTGGTTCAGTTCTACTTCCTTTCTTTTATATGACCAATAGCAAAGTCATTATCTGACAACCATGACCCCATGTAGGAATATTATAAAAGGTCCCCTCTACTTCACACCCATCCTCTTTCCCATTTCTGTCTTGTAAAGGGGTTGAACAAGTTGATTCAAGACACTATGTGTAGTGCTCATTTCTTTCTAATTATGTTATTGTTAAATCTGCACTGTCAGATGAGTGTACATTGGCACACACTTTTTGTAATGGGTAACTCTACTGTTTTACTTATTACTATTCTCACTTCAGCTGACAGATACATGGGTCTGTGTCTAGTAGCTAGTAGCAGAGTTTCATGAATTCTTAAATTTATAGCAGCATGAACACAGCTGGTAAGCTAACCTTTGCTGCACTGCCTTGGCAGGAACAGAAATGGGCAGAAGGTTCAGCTCAGCCCTCTAGAAAAGGAAGAATGGGTGCCTTTTCAACAAAGGAATGAAGAGGATTTTTGAGTGGGGGAAAAATAAAGTGCTGTTAGCAGCAATGCAACAGTAAAGTTAAATGCAGAATTCAGCTAAGTACAGACACAGACCTTGATCTAAAGTTGAACAATAAGCCCCTCCTGGTGGAGAGTACTGGTAGCGCTTACCAGTCTTAGCTAGTATCAGCTAACTAACTACCCTAGATTGCTATATAAATTTGAATTATCAATAGTAGTAAACAGTTCTGTTTTATAAAATTTTCTTCTAATTTATGACTAATAACAATATTTAACAACAATGAAGGGACAATGTATTAACAGAAAATTACACAAAAGACTTTTAGAGTAAAAACAGTATGAAATTGTAAACATCTGCATTTATGGCATTTGGTGGACACCCTAACTTACATTTATCTCATTTATACATCTCAGCAGTTGAGGGTTTAAGGCCTTGCTCAAGGGCCCAACAGTAGCAGTTGGTGGTGCTGGGATTTCAACACATGACCTTCCAATCTGTAGTCCAACCTCATATTTAGGATTGGTCATTTGATTGAAAACAAAACGGTGGTCTCAGACTTATGCACAGAATGCATATTTGCATATATGCATATTTTTTATTTTTTTGGAACATTCCACTGAACACATACTTGTGTAAATGTTTTTATGTTTTTCTTTAAACCTGAATACTTTTCTTTTCTGTCAATTTGTATTAAGAAATCGATTTTCATCATTAAATTCCAGAATGATAAAACCTTAGTTCTGGCTGTGTCAGTCACACAGAAATTGCTTACGAGTACCCTTAGGGTGTCAATAGTTTATTAATAAGCCTATCAACTTCTCTCCTCTGAGAATGTGCGTAGACTGGCCCTGTGTCCTGTGAAGGCTCAGCTGGCAGGTCTACTTGGGGGGCACCATAAAAGGGCTGCACTGTATAAAGAAAGTTTATACAGTTGCTCTCAACTGAGGGTGCTCTCAATCCAAAGTGCTGACACTTTGGATATAGAGCACCCTCAGTTGAGAGCAAGATCAAAATTTTGAATGATTATTATTAGGTTATAGAATGTAGGATTTCCCATGTTACACGTTACGTATGACCTCCAACTCACTCGAGTTGACAAGGATGGCCAGAGTACACATGTGATGTAGCAGAGATCTTTTATTGGCAAGCGACATGTTCAAGGTTTTGAACTTTGCCATTGGTACTCAACAGGGAAATGAGCAAACAGGAAAACTCCTAAGTAGTTCCTAAGAAAACTGCTTTGGCAGTTCTCCTCTTATGCCTGGAACACACGAGACAATTTATCTTAACTTATTTTAAACCCATGTGAGACAACAGACATAAGAGCAGTTTCAACCAATTTTTAACATTTAACATTTAACATTCAGCCTACCCCCGCCCCCACCTCCAATCGTCAGGGAGGGTGCAAATCGGGCTTAAAATCTTCAGGCGGTTGTGGAGCAGTTGGTAGAGTGGGTTGTCCACTAATCGTAGGGTTGGCGGTTCGATTCCTGGCCCGGGTGACTCCACGTGCTGAAGTGTCCTTGGGTTGTCCCCAAGTTGCTCCTGATGGCAAGTTAGCGCCTTGCATGGCAGCTCTGCTACCATTGGTGTGTGTATGGTTGAATGAGACACAGTGTAACACGCTTTGGAGAAAAGCGCTATATAAGTGCACATTTTCCATTTAAGTGTGTGGCCAGCCTTAGTCGCAGAACCACAGTTACACACACAATCTTACAATTTACATAGTTCTACTGATTTTAGAGCAACAACAACAAATATTGTCATAGTTAAGCCACAATACCACGTTAAATTTGTTTTCTTATTGTAATTGTTTACAGAAAGCAGTTGGAGGAATTAAATGCAAAAATTGAGGAGCAACATCAAGAGAATGAGAATATTCAGGAACTGTTAAAGGAATCTGTAAGTTATACTGAATTTTTCCATACAGATGTCAAAGTATGCTATAAGCAGCAAAAAAAAAAAAATTATGTCAAAATCACAGGGATATCTTTTTTTTGCCTGACTGCCATTCATATGAAATAGAAATTACATGCCTATGGTGAGTGTTAAATTATGCTATATACAAATTAACAGACCTTTCTCTAAATTTCTCCAGAATAAAACCTCAGAGAATAGGCTGATGAAGAAGGAAAAGCAAGTCAAAGCACTGGAACTAAAGGTGAAATTATATTTATAGCAAATTGTATTTGTGAGATTTTAAATTCTGGCAAGAACCGTTTTAATGATGCTTTCTTTAAATGCAATAAAATGGATAATTAAAAAACACTTCTCCTAGTCCTGTACAAATATTGATTTTACCCTATTGGTGATTGACCAATCTTAATTAACTGTTAAAGATATAGGATATCAAATTTTGATATTTAATCCTCTCTAGTATATAAATGTATTTATAAGTATTTAAACAACAATATGAACAAGTATTTGTAGTAGTTAGGTGAAACAATACCAAGAATTATTTCAGGGACAGACATGTTCACTTGGGATTACAAATGTGAACCATCAAGATACTCAGATCAAATCTGAGAAGAAAAAAAAACAGAACTGTGCAAATAAGCTTGTAATGTGATTGTAGCCTTAGACACAGCTACCCCAGTAACTAGCTAGTTAAAATAACATTTTACATAGGTTTTCTTTTAATTTTTTATATTTATTTATCTAACCTGTGTATATCAAAAAGTCAGAAAACTTTGATACAAACTATGTAGTGCTGGAACACTACTCTCTCCAGAGGATAAAAAGATCCAGATTAGGTAAACAGAGAGCTCAATCATTTACCTTCTACATGCTTTGAAATACAAAAATATGCAGAAACTGACCAATAGCGCCATTAGTCACTAGCCGGCTTACATAAGCTCTCTAGCTCATAAATCTCTCAATTGGTTTGCAATGATGCAAACTTTACAGTATATATCAGCTGACTGTCATTCATCATTCATTTGCTTCCCATCAGTCTAGAGAACAAATAAATGGCTTACATGTTCAGAAAAATCCTTAAACTCCATACATCTTGTCCCTGAAGTTGAGCGTATACACACATATATATCTGCATATATGCATGATGGCTTAATGGTTAGGACGTTAGCATGTGTGTGCGGAGTTTGCATGTTCTCCCCGTGCTGCGGGGGTTTCCTGTCCAGGGTGTACCCTGCCTTGTGCCCGATGCTTACTGGGATAGGCTCCAGGTTCCCTGCGACCCTGAAGAAGGAATAAGCGGTTGAAGATGGATATATATATATATATCCATCCATCTTCAACTGGCACAATCACATACACACTCGCACACCCATTCATACATTATGGACAATTTACCAACCTGCCAATCAACCTACCATGCATGTCTTTGGACTGAGGGAGGAAAACGGAGTATCAGGAGGAAACCCCCGCAGAACGGGGAGAACATGCAAACTTCGCACACACGGCCCCGGTAGGAACCGAACCCCGGACGTGTGAGGCGATATATATATATATATATTTTTTATTTTTTAAAATTTGTATATATAAAGATATATATATATATATGATATATATATATATATACTTTTATTTTTAATGATAAAACATACTTTTATTTCAAATTTTCCTATTTCATATATATATATATATATATATATATATATATATATATATATATATATATATATATATATATATATATATATATATATATATATATGAAATAGGAAAATTTGAAATAAAAAAATTTTTATCATTAAAAATAAAAAGTGTAGTTCCATGGCAAATCTAGTTGAGAACACTATAATCTGAATCAATGTATATTTTTATATTGTGGCACTGTAAGACAGTGTAAGGATGGCTACATTGCACAATTCTAACTCTTCCAATCTGTTAAAGTCTCTGAATGGCACCTTTATTGCTTTATTCATTTCACTTATCAGCCCAGAAAGAAGAGACCCAGGACCTATAGACCCTGCTAGAATGGCCCAGCTTAGCATATTTGTTTTACAAGAGAGCATTTTGTCTATACGCTATAAATGACTATCACTGGTCCACTAAGTATCTCTTATTCTACACACCCCACCCACATTAAATAGCAGTGTAAAATATCTGTTTGACATTAAATCAGAAGAGAAACAATATAACTAGTCATCTTCACTTTTTACTGGAGTGATTATCAAGTATGGAATTTTACATTCTTCTTCTGTGCTGTGATTTTTATTTTTATTTTTTTCAGTTAACAAATCTAAAAACAAAACTGGAGGCCAAAGTCAAGACCCAGGATGAAAATCTGAAAGAAGTAAATAATGTTTCCTATGTAATATTTTCTGTATTATTTAGTTGTATGTCGTTTGTTGTGTTTTCAGCATGAAGCTGAGGCTGGATTTTTAAATATTCCATTTTTAAAGTATATTTAAGATAAGAGATATCTTGATTTTTTTTGTTGTTGTTTTTTATAACACTACTATTACCATTGTCTTTGATGTTTATAATAAAAGTTAGCTCAATTAACAAAAAAGAGTCCCAAAGTCTGAAACACCGCCATGAGGAAGAGTATAAGAGAATGTGTTCTGCACTGGAAAACAAATCAGCATCTGAGGCTGAGCCTACACTGGAGGGGAAATTGTTTTACTTACTATAAGTTCCTTATTCACATTCAGGTCCTAATTCATATTCTTTACCAAAAAATACTGTGGTACTGATGATCCTTATGAACGATAGCCATAGTTTAATATGTTTTAACTCAAATGCATAGAATGACTTGAGAAAACATTCTGTAAAAGCTTAATGCTGCTTTTTAGACACCCAGTTTGGTTTCTACAGGTGCAAAAATGGAAGCAAACATCATTGGAAGCAACAAAGAGCAAGGAAGATACTGAGATCAAATTCCAACAGAAGATAGCTGACATGGTTGCTTTGATGGAAAGGCATAAGGTAAATTTGATTTGACTATGTTTACCATAACTAATGTTCATAAATAATCTTACTGTGTTCATTGTAGTTATAAGTTGTTTTATGAGTTAAACTCTTCTTGGCTTTCTTGATAGCATGAGTATGACAAAATGGTGGAAGAGAAGGATGCAGAACTGAATGAGAAAAGAATGCAAGAAGCTGAAGTTAATGCTAATAAAACTTCATTGGTAATTTATTTCAACAGTTTTTTCTTGGATTTTAAATAAGGCATCAAATCCCATAAATAAGAAATAAGAAATATCTCATTCTTGGCTATTCTTCTCCTTTTCTTTATTTTATATTTTTTATTTATATTATTCAAATTTGTATGAAAGCCATGAACATGCAAACTGTGATGTGCTATATAGTCTCACATATAAGCCAGTCCTGATAAAAAGCTGACTCTCCCTTATTTAAAACATTCTTTGAGAAAGATCTAATCTTGTTTTGTCAGGAATATCAGCCTGTTAAAATACAATTCCATTATATTTCACTAGTAATAATAATAGTCTTATTACAATACCAAAGGAATGTAATCAATTTAATGAACTGCTGGTAATTAAATTAAATGTAAGCATTTAGAGGTTTTTTATTATAATTAATTCTGGATATCGGAGAATATATATTTTCAAATAATTTTAAAGACAGGATAGATTGCAAGAAAATAGTGCAATGAGCTGATTGCTTGCAGTATATGTAACATTACATTTTATCTACTAACAGCAAGTTATTCAGCATGGCTGTATTCTCAGTTGCTATGTCACTTCTATCGTCTTGTACAAATGGCTCTTTTCTATAATATGCTGTGGAAAAGTCTGATCAGCGCCATCTGCTGTTGTAAATGCATAATGAGCACATCCGTTGAAGTGAGTGAATTTAAGATGACCCAGAAAGAAAAAAAAAACGAAAAAAAAAAACAGTGATTTCTGTTTGAGCCAATACAGTAATTAAGTCTGCAGAACGTGTTCTTACTCTTCTTACAAGACGTTCATTTGAAAATCATTATTTTAAAAACATGTTTTTTTAGGAGCTGGAGCAATCCTACCTGCAGGTTGAAAATGTAAAATTAAAACAACAACTTGATGAAATAAAAATGGAAAGGGTAGGTCTTGTTTTTGTATTGTTTATTTGAAAGATTTTTGTAGACAAAGTTGTAACTGTAGTGTGGATATTACAGGAAAACCTGCAGCAGCAAGTGGAAGAACTTACTAAGATGCAGACATCACAGGAGGACATTTACAAAAAGAAAGAGGTTTATCTATTTTTGAATACAGTAAAATAATTGGTTATATATTTTTTACCTATTGATGCATGACCTATTTAAAAAATGTGTTTGTTTTTCTTATTTAAGGAGTACCTAGAACAAGAAATTATTAACTTAAAGAAGCAAATTAAATCTCTAGAAAAAGACAAGACCCAAAAGGTATTATTTTCATTCATTTAAAGCTTTTGTAATACTCTGGAAACATCAAATTCCTGAAAATTGCTAACATTTTATTTGCAGCTGTCTGAGACAACTTCCAAAAATGAGAAAGGCTCTGAAACTCCAGTTGTTGCTTCCATCAAGAAATCAACCCCTGTATTTTCAAAGAAGACAGGAATTGAAACTCCATCAAGAAAAGACCCAGCAGCACCTTTTGTTAGCATTGATCTAGTATTTACATTTGTTGTGGTGAATAATCTCGTTGAGTTGATGTGATTTTTACTATACATAACATTTATTCTGTTTAATAACAGAGATTAGTTGACAGTCTTAAAACACCATCTTGGACTTTGGGAACAAAAACAGGAACAACACCTCGAATAAGGGTATGCATTTCTACTCTTTTTGCCTGATGTAAAAAGTATAATTGAGTAAGTGAATGTGTTCTCTGCTCCAGTCTTTCAGAATACGTACACCACCTTCAACAGAAAAGAAAAACACCCTGAAACTGGATCCCAAATCTGACAGCTCAGAACAAAATGATGTACTGGTAAATCATTGTGTAATGCTGCTTCATTTAGCTTTGCTGTTAGAAACCTTGTGTGTTTTAAAGAATAGAGAATATGATTTACATCCTTTTGAATTGTATCTATTTTTATACATTTTTTTAATCTTTTGCTTGTTTTGGCAGAGTTTCCCTACAGTCATTATCAAGCAAGTAAGAAACTCTGGAACAGAGTGCCCGGGCTTATTCAAGAAGGTGTGGAATATGGCATATATTATATATTATATTATATATATATATATATATATATATATATATATATATATATATATATGTGTGTGTGTGTGTGTGTGTGTGTGTGTATATATATATATATATATATATATATATATATATATATATAAGATGGATGGATGGATAGTAAGTACTGTGCAGAAGTCTAAGTCCTATTGTGTAGAACAAACTTATACATGGAAATGCATTTATGCATTTTTATTTGATGACTTCTACACTGAGTTAGTACAAAAACATTTTAGATTCCCAAACTTTAGTTTTCCAGCACAAAATTAAATGTTACAGTCAGTAAAGAAATCAACGTATTAAGTGGTAAGACACTTTTCAGACAAAAAACATAATGAAGGCTGCTGGATTTTACTGTAAAAATAAGAAGCAAGTGCAACAGTCAAAGTCTCCAGAGGAACTGTGGCTGGTTCTACAAGATGCTCAATGAAACTTACAGATCAGTCCCTTGTAAAACTACACTAATTCTACCTAAAAACTAAAAAAATTTTAAAAGCAAAGGGCCATCACACCAAATATTGTCTTTGTTTCATTTATTACTGTTTACTGCTCTTTATTGTATTTTTGGAGAAACATTTAATTTCATTATTTTTGAAGGCATCTTTGCTGTACAGCATTTCTTTGCATGTGCAAGACTTTTGTGAAGACTTTTGCACAGTACTGTGTATATCCTATACACTGATCTGCCATAACATTAAAACCACCTTCTTAATATTGAGTAGGTCACCCTTGTGCCACCAAAACAGCTCTGACCCATCAAGGAATGGATTCCACAAGACATATGAAGGTGTGCTGTGGCATCTTGCACCAAGTTGTTAGTAGCAGATGCTTTCTTTCCTGTAAGTTGCAAGGTGGGGCATCCCTGGATTGGACTTGTTTGTCCAGCACATCCTACAGATGCCCGATTGGATTGAGATCTGGGTAATTTGGAGACCAAGTAAACACCATAAACTCTTTCTCATTTTCATCAAACCATTTCTGAACAGTTTTTGGAGTTTAGCAGAATACATCATCCTGCTGAAAGAAGCCACTGCCATTAGGGAATACTATGGCCTTGAAGGGGCGTACTTGGTCTGCAACAGTGTTTAGGTAGGTGGTATATGTTAAAGCAACATCCACATGAATGCTAAGACCCAAGATTTATCAGCAGAATATTTCCCAGAGCATCACACTGCCTCCGCTGGCTTGCTTTCTTCCCATAGTGCATCCTGGTGCCATCTCAGGCAAGCGGCGCACATGCACCCAGCCATCCACATGATGTAAAAGAAAAGATGATTCATCAGACCAAGCCACCTTCTTCCATTGCTCCATGGTCCAGTTCTCACATGCCCATTGTAGGGGCTTTTGGTTGTGGACAGGGGGTCTGTATGTTCATGATGTGGTGGACAGGGTTCAGCATGGGCACTCTGACCAGTCTATGGCTGACCAGTCAGACAGCACCTAAGCCCTCTGAAAACCTAGGGAAAACCCTGCTTTGTTCTGACACCTTTCTATCGTATTCAACATGAACTGTTTCATCAATTATTGCTACAGTAGCTCTTCTGTGGAATTGGACCAGACGGGCTAGTATCCGCTCCCCATGCTCATCAGTGAGCCTTGGGAACCCATGACCCTAGGAACTAACCACTGCATACTGGAAACACCACACAAGACCTGCTGTTTTGGAGATGCTCTGACCCAGTTGTAACCATCACCGAAGTAGCTATCACAATTTGGCCCTTATCAAAGTTTTTCCTGCGTCCAACACATCAACTTCAAGAACCGACTGTTCACTTGCTGCCTAATATGTCCAACCCCTTGAGAGGTGCCACTGTAACCAGACAATCAATGTTGTTCACCTTGCCTGTTAGCGGATATGTTGTGGTTGATCTGTGTTTATATAAGGCTTTCTCAGAATGACAGAAAACTCAAAATAATTTTCCAATGTTGTTTATTTACAGGTACAGAGTTCTAATGTTTATAAGTCTCCAGGAGCAGCATTAAAACTGGCAGCTATGAAGAGAATGCGGGACGCAGGTTGGACTACCATTACCAGTTCAGACAAGAAAAAGAAAAAAGTCACAGAAAAAATATTTGCTTAACCACTTTTGCACTGTCTAACTTAATCACATAACACTAGATTTGTTATAGGTTCTCCTGTTTGTTTTAATTCAACAATATTTATAAAGGGAAAGGTATTAATATATTAATGTAGAAAGAGAAATATACTTTCAGGTTACTTTATCCCCAATTTGTTCGCTTGTGTGTGTTCACACATTTGTTAAATATTTAAATGTTGTTACTTTTTTATGTATCATTCCTTGTTACTGTTCCATACTGTTATTTCATCTATTATTCTTTCCAAGAAATAAAATTATTCAAGCTTATTATGAGTTTTAACATGCATGACTGATTTATTGAGGCTGTTGGTCAGTGCTGTTGAATGTCTTAAAGGTGGTAGCCTCATGTATATGGTCTGTTGCTGGGTCCTCATGCAAGAACTCCAGTCTGAACTGAGTAGGTGTGTAGGTAAACATGTGGTCTTCGTTCAGCGCAGTTACTGTAGAGTTGTAGATCTGAGGTCCATCATAGAGCCCTCCTGAAATCACTAGAGTGTCATCTGTTACCACGAACTGCCCACCTACATGTGCAGGTACAGAAATTATTAATTTTCAGTATACAGTAGAAATTGGATACACAAATATTCATTCAGGCTCCTGAAAACAATATTGTTAGGAAAGTTGCTCTAACCTGTATCTTCATTATGAAGAGGATGGTGAGAATACATAGCCCACCTGCTCCTGGTCATTTTGTAGACAGATAGCCCCAAAATTATTAGAAATATCACACCAAGCACTACACTGAATAAAATGGTCAGGGACGTTTCTGAATTATTCAGACCAGCACCTGCTTAAATAATGAAATTAAACAAAGATCATTTATATAATATATGTATATGTAATCTGAAAAACAAATTCTGTGTTATAGTAGTGACAATGTATTTCACTTTTACCAGCAGTTCCATTGCTTGTTTTGTTGCCAATAGTTGTTCCTGTGGTAAAGTATGCAGGAGTGGACATGGATGCGCCATGCACAGTGGATACTGGAGGTCTGAGTGTTGTTGAGACTACTGCTCTTGTGAGAGCAGAAGCAGACTGTGTTGCAAAGTTTGCTTCAGTGGCAGATACATTTATCTGATGTGTTGTAATCTCTGCTCTTGGGCTTGGCACTGCTGAGTTGTGTTGTGTGCTGTCAGAAACTGTGCTGTTTCTACTGTTATGCCTGTTTGAAATTGTTGAGCTGGTCTTTGAAGTATTTCCATTGGCGTTAATAGATGAATTATTATATGAGTTAGAAATATTGTTTTCCTGTTGTGTTGTGGCTTTTATGTTGTTTCGTGTAGTTTTGTGCCCAGTTGTTTCCATGGCATTATGGGTGGTTGCTGGACTAGTAAAAATGTGTAGAGCAAAGGAAATTGCAATCAAAAGAGAACACTTGAAAAGCAATTTATTGCACAGATCCATGGCTATCCAGATGTCCTTTGTGCCCTTTAAAAAAGTAACATGAATTGCATAGTTATATTAAAGCTATGAAGTTATGTTAACTACTTTTGCATGGTCATCCATCCATCCATTTTCCATACCACTTATCCTACACGGGTGAGCCTGGAGTCTATCCTACAGAACTCTGGTCACAGGATGTGTGCTTGTTGAACATCCCATTCCACGTTAATTCGCCTTTGCTGCAGTAATAACCTCTACTTTTCTGGAAATGCTTTCCACTAGATATTGGGGTGTGACTATGGGGATTTGCTCATTCAGCCACAAGAGGTTATTAGTGAGGTTAAGCATTGAAGTTGGGCAAGCCTGGGGTGCAATTAGCATTGCAGTTGATCCCAAAGTATGAATACTAAAATGCTGTTTTATCAGTGCTGGCTATTGTAATACCCTTATAAATACCATATTTTAGATTAGTTTTGACTGTGATACAAATGAAAAAAGGAGAAATGTAGGAGAAATCTCTTAGGGTTATCTAAAAGGAAGTCAAACATGAACATTTTTCTCACTGAACCACCTTGGCTTGTCTCCTTGCAGTGATAATTTTAGGCATGACCATTGAAATATTGAACAATAGTAATAATAATATTGCAATAATTCAGAAATGCATGAGATATATTTCCACAAACGTGTACAATCATGTCTGGTTAGGGGATGTCACACAGTGTCTTCTGCTGTTTGAACGTCTCTGTTTACTCGCAGAGTAACAGATGTCTCCTTGTCTGTAATGTCTATGTTGTATTCTTTCTCTTCTCCCTTTAAATGAGATTTTAGAGCAGGTTTGGGCCTGTTAGTTCCAGTGAAGGGAAATCTTAAAGCTACAGCATGCAAAGACATTCTAGACAATTGTGTGCTTCAAACTTTGTGGCAGTAGTTTGAGGAAGGCCTAAATATGGGTGTGAGGGTCAGGGGTCCACATATTTTTGGCCATATAGTGTATTTCACTAAGCTACCACTTTGGAGTGTGGGTCTATTAGATTTGTATTTCCTAAATATAAATTAGACATGCAATAACACTGACTTTGTTTACATTGACTTATTTAAAAAGTTGCTGTATAAGATGTGGAACATAAATGAATCCCTTTGGAAATTATCTACATTTCTATATGAATAGCATTTACAGTGAGATCTGATATTAATCAAACTTATACAACATTTTACAGTGTCTCATCTTTATTGAAAAAAAAATAGTTTATACAGTCTAGGAAATTGAAAGACATATATGTGAACTCTTTAAACTCTGATCTGTTCAGCTTAGTGAGTAGACAGAATTTGAGACCATTTTTAATATGATATTGTTTTCGTTCATTTTTATTTTATGGGCGTTTTGCATAAATGACATGTTCAGATCATTCCGTGGCATTTCATTGACAGTGAGGATACAAGTCTTTACTGTATTTGAGTATTTCACTGCATTTGAAAAGAATTCAGTTGTAAAGTACGTATTGCAAAACTGTGTTTGGCTGAGCACCTGAACATATATATTTTTCCTAAAAATAAAATAAAAAATAATCTAAAATAAAATAATATTCTAAATGAACTAAAATGAAAAAATAATATTCTAATGTATATACAGTTCATTAAAAGGATAGCGTATCTAAACAACGTATACCCCTGACAATTATATTCCTCCCATAGATGTGTGTTTGCCAGTTATTAAACCTAACATGGCACTAGAATGAAACTTTGTTCCACCTCGTTTGATTGCTTTGTGGTTTGTCAAAGGTTTTTACATGGTCTTTAATTCTTCTCTGCTAACACGCATCCTGTTTCCTTTTAGAACACCGCCCGTTTATACCATGGGTAAAAAAATAAAAATAAAAAAAACCCAAGGCTGGAAGTATGGGTTTAATGTTTGACTATAAACGATTGTTGTTCTTTTATGTCAATTGTATTGTAATACTGTTAAGTAGTAAAGTTTTTACTCACCTAACCTTTGGATGGAAGTGACTCCAAATAATAAAACCACAACATAATCATGCAGTGATTATTGTTTTTCAGTGAGCTCTATTTATTTTCCACTCCCTGAAGAATGGAGTATTACATCACGCAGGCATGTAAGAGGGCGTACCCTTCCCATGCTCCTTCCTGTGTAGTTAAGTTGATAAGGAAACAGATGCAGTCAGCTCCGGTGTTTTTCCCTTGAGTGTTTGTATTGTGCTTGTGTGTGTTTTCATAGTGGATTCTTAATAGAGGTTCCCATTTTATTACTGCATGTACAGCACATTATTTTACTAAAATAATTACAAAATCATGTCCAAATTTACATGTATTTTTATGTTTTAATTGTATAATTACTAAAACATTTACAATCACTTTATTCATTCTAGAGATGCACCAATGTATCGGGCGATAAAGTTTTTCACATTTAAAAATATCCAATGATCAGGGCCGATTATTTCCTGTCAATCAAAAGAGGGGGGGGGGAAATCAAATTTGTGCTGTGTGTAAAGATGTCTCTCGTGTGAAATTACTTAGAATTGGGTGACAATGATGAAAAAACTGCAGTTTGTATGCTCTGCACTGCTAAGAAGCAGTGTGTATTTTTTTCGACGTGCATGTTGATGATTGAGTGCTTTTACACCGGACTCTGCAGCAATGAAGCAGGAGTTTTGGCGTTGAGTCTAATTTTATTACATTTTTTTTGCCAAGCTGCTCAAGCTGAATTAAAGTGCCAGAACACGGTTGAACGATTTAATTGAAGATGTGTTGACAAAAAAATTTTTTTTTGCACAGAAAAAATATATTTATAGTAGCATATTTCATATCCAGCTAATGTTAATGAGTTAATATCATTAAAAAAAAAAAAGATTATATTATATATGACCAGTTTGTTGTTCAATGATAAAGTTGAAATTCTTTTGTTTGTGGTGAGTGATTGTGAGCCTAACTGGAAGGTTTTTTGGGGTTTATTTTTTTTGGAATTCAGTCAGTTAATTTTGTTAATATGAATTAATAACATTCAATAAGTTAAGAAATCTTACTTTAATCTTCAGAATTTAGTTTGTGTTAATGTTAATTTGAGTAATGTGTTTTCGGTTTGTGAGACCAGTTAAAGTGAAACAACTTGGTGAAATGGAGAGAATAAAGTTTTTATTTGCGTTTTTTTCAGGATTGTGGAATTATTTATTATTAATTTAAAAGGAGGTATAAAAGGCAGAACCACCAAACTATTCGTATTGGTATCGGCTGATATCACTCTGAATAATCAGCTATCGGTATCGGCTGAGAAAGTTTGTATCGGTGCATCTCTAATTAATTAATTCATTCATCTGCTATAACTGCTTTATCCTGGTCTGGTGGATCTGGAGCCTATTGCTGGAGTGCTAAGCATGAGGCAGGACAACACCCTGGATAAGATGCCATTGAAAGGTCTCTCTGTCTCACACACACATGTCAGGGGGCAAATCTAAACATTGACCCACAGTGCTGCCTACAACCAGTCTTTGAATATTGTATTAAAAATAATGCTTAATTGAAGATAAATAAAAAATAATAATAACAATAATAAATAGGTTGCCTTGATATTTGAACTATAAAAAGTTGCCAAGGAATGCACATCCCATTACTACGAAAGTGGTTTAAAATTGTAATTAAGTATTTGATTAGATTATCTTCATTTTTTATGTAATGAAGATATTGAAGATATGTGGCATAAAAGTTTTTTATGCCACTTTCTTAGTTTCTTAGTGGTTCTATGTCTCAGGACAAAGAATAAATTCATGATAATGTAGTGACAAAAAAATATTTAGAACTTGGTGATCTTTTCACTGTCCTTCAGTTTCAGTTCGTTGTCAGTGAATTGAGGATTGTCCAAGCCATATGGATGCTTTGGCCCTACCTTCTCAACCAAGTCTTGAACAAGGTTCTGTAAAGAAATTCAGACAAGTAGAAACTGTAAGTCTCATTTGTAAGGTGAAAATATATCCAAATACCCAAAAGATGTACATTAAATGTAGGCGGGCGGTTAGCCTGAGGTGACTTTCAAACGGTAACTTTAATATACAAACAATTTACTCTTTAGTTTGGCATTTACCATTTCTTTATTGTGTACTTCATGTTAATGCAACATGAAGAGATGTAGACATTGATCTTAGAATTAGGAAAAGCTGTTCCCTGTCCTCAAACTTATTGATGACTGAAAATACAAATCCAAGCAGAAATACTGTATTAAACTATAGTATTTGATACTATTATTTAAAAAGAAAATAACTTTAAAAAAAAAAAAAAAACATGACAGCTGTGTTTAAGCCCAATTTTAAACATGCACTTTGCAAATTTAGATTATCTGGCATTAAGTCTTGCTACCCCAGTAAAAATGTATTGGATCTGCCCTTATCATGCAAACATACTGACTCCATTTACAAACTATGATAAAGAAATCCATGACAAGCTTTAGCTGTAAGTACAGTACATTCCAATAACTTAACCTGAAATACGCATTACTATGCTGTTCTATGTAATTATACTATAATATACTGTTATTCATATAATTATCATTTATATTATAGTTTCTATTTCAGACACTGCATTAGTCATAAAAAGTGAGAACCTTTACCTCAGTGCGCCTTCTACCGCAGCCAAAGCAGAGGAAATCTTCCTTCCTAACAAACATCTCTGGGTTTATCTTCTCTTGTTTACAGCCACCTAAAATAAAACAAAACCTACAGTGTTTACAATTCACCTCATTACTGACTGTTCAGATTCCATCTCACTATAAGTGTTAGTACTAGGAGCCTCTCACCTGAGATGGCACTGACAATAAGCCCAGTGCTTAACGTCACCAGCAATGCCACAGGGCAGAAGTACAGGTAGGACAAAGAGTACCAGGAATCTGCAAGAGCTGGTCTCACAATGCTAAATGATAAATAAGTGGTACATTTTGTGATTAACTTTACATTGTGTACTCATACAGTGAATGGTATTGCAAAAGAAGTAATAAGTATAAGGATACTGCTGTTTCAAACTTATAAGAAAAAAATTTAGGAATTCCTCTCATTGCAGGCAGAAAGCAGGTCATGATTTTCCCCGTGGTGCCTTGTAGATGAAATACAGAACTTGGAGAAAAAAACATTCTTACCTTGACTCTGTGGTTGGTAGGGCGGTTGTTGACCATGCAGCCATTGTAGTGGTTATGTTTGTGTCTCCAGCATCACATCCTGCCACGCTGAGGGGAAGTGGATTGGTCTTAATTGGTAAAGGAGGGTACACCTGAGCACCAATGCCTACCCACAGGGTTATAATCAGGCCGGATATTAACCCAAACAGGCTCCCCTGAATATAGAGAGATACACTCTTTTAGTTCAAAGGATTAAACATTCATGATCATGATTCATGATATAAAAATGACTAGGCTACCATGAGATATCAATGATTTATTTATTTTTTAATTTTACTTAAGTTGCCAGTACTCTAAACATTACAAAAAGTATGTTGAAACTATTTTTTTCAAAGCTGTTTAAATTAAGTAATTAATTGCTGGATTAAAATATCTAAAGAAATATGTCAGAAATGTGCTGTGTAAGTCACAGTACAGAGTACTACACAATGTGACTTACAATGGAGTTAGCACAACGGAAGAACATGCCCAACAGGAAAAGTCCCAGCAGAGGTCCACTGATCATACCAAATATAGACAAGGCAGCCTGTTGGAGGAATTCAGCCAAATCAAACAGCATGTCATGACAAATATCATACAGCAAAGGGTGCTGTTTACACAACAGTGAACACTACACATTGCACTAAGAAAAGGGGTTCTCAGGCTTCCCAGTTTCAGGCTTCTGAACATACAGAAAGCTGTATCAGGTGTGTCAAGAACAGAAAAATTCAGGCCAGTTGGGCTCTAGGGTTGTTGAAATCTCCTGGACTGAGACTACAGCTATATTTTAAAAAAAAAAAAAACTTAATCTTGTATTACACCCACTTTATTAAGTGTTAAATTGCAGAATAGTTTATAACATTTTTTTTTTACCTGCAATATACTTCCCATCAAAGAGGCAACTGCTGCCATAGCAATGCACAAAGCCCCAAAGAAAACACCTAGAAAATTAAAGGAATAACAAATCATTTATGAACATGAAAGCTTAAACTATAGATATTTTAATGCCAATCACACATTATTGAAGTAAACAGCACCATGACTTGTACACAAGTATGACATGCATGACAAGTAACAAGTATGAAACCTCCAAAAGACTGATAAAGTATGAGGAAAAACCTACAATGACAGTTAACAGAATAATCAAATGAAGCTACCAAAGAGGGTTTGTCATGGCCTAATTTAGGATTTTCCTACTGAGTAGAAGTAAGCTACCATTATGAGAAATAGAAGAGAATATTATGGTTGTTGATTGATTGTTTTTTTGCTGTTGTTGTTGTTGTTGTTTTAATGATTGTTTTATTTAATGGTTGTTCATATGGGGCAGGTCAAATTCTAAATAAATATTTCAACTCCTTGTAAGTAAAGGTGTTATTCTTGCAAATTTGTAACAATTCACGTGGCTACATTTGGATGAAAATTATAAAGGTTATGGCTCTGGGTAAGATTAGTGATTATACCTTGTTTAGACAAAATTCATTCGCATTGCCCTCATTCACATGTTACACTTAAAGCTGAGAAACAGCAAGTTGGTTTAATAGACATGGTTTCTGGGAAAATATTCTGAGGTCATATTTGTTTAGCATTTATTTGCTTATGTTAAGGTGAGAGTTAAATAAAGAAGACTGTTTGCTAACTACTAATGAATTACTCTGTGCTGACAGTAGAACGTTATGACGTTCTTTTTTCTATGTACTCTTCATTTCTGATGCAGTTATCTTTGTGCACTTTGTAAAGAGACTTTTTTTACTTTGTTTTTCAACAGTAAGCCTACTTCATCCATCTTCTAGTGCTTACTCCTTTTCAGGGTCACGGGGAACCTGGAGCCTATCCCAGGGAGCATCGGGCACAAGGCGGGGTACACCCTGGACAGGGTGCCAGTCCATCGCAGGGCACAGTAGGTCTACTTGTTTTTCAATAATCAAACAGCAATGTTTGGGATTCACATTTTACTTTTGTTTCAGATAATAATCACATTTGCTATAGTAGTAGGAATAGCCTTATTCTTTGCATTGTATTTTGTAGCATTTATTTGGCTGGTTTTCCTTCGCAGTTCCATTTAATGACAAATATTTTAACCACCTCAGGACAACAGTTATTTTGAGATTTTGTACATTGATTCCAAATTTGATGCAAAACTACCTATTAAAATGGTAATGCTATAAAAACTTACTCATGCTCATGTTAATCCACTTCAACTTTCTTTCACTCACATTGGGCCACATAGGTTTCACAAAGTCTTCCACTGTGACGGCCACCAGAGCGTTAATGCTGGATGATACCGTACTGAGGTATAAAAGCAAACTAGTTAGCTGGTGACCAGACTTATTTTAACTTTCATGCACAAAGTCATAAATGCAGCCTACATCAAATGTCTTATTGTTTGAATGGAGCTTGAATGGAGATTCCCCCTCACCTTAAAGTTCCACTGTATGCAGCTGCTACAAACAAGCCAGGAAGGCCGGGAAATTCTGCTAGAATGTCCATCACTAGATATGGAAGAAGCTACACACACACACACACACACACACACACACAAATACATATATATAAACAGGGTCACTTTATTGGGAACAAATTAAACCCTTTTTTTCCATCACTATAGTTTAGTGAGCTTCACCTGGTCTGCAGAACTAACATCATTGTTAGTAAAAGGATCACAGTCTTTATAGATGGAGTACATGGTGAGGCCAGAAAACATTGCCAGACTCACAGTAATCCACAACCCCACCATATTTACATATAGAGACCTAAAATAGCAACAGGAATAGAACAAATGAGAGAGCTGATATGAGTTCTGAGATGTCCATTCTTTAACTATTTTACTACTGGTATTTGGAAGGTAAATTTGGATGAATGCATACTCACATTTTGGCATGGGTTATAGTTTTACAGGAGATATAGCGTTGCACCTGTGATTGGTTAATGGCATACATTGACACCCACATCAAACTACCCCCGACAACTATGGACCAAAAACTGTGCCGCCTCATGGGATCTGTATCAAAACTATAGAGACAGTTTAATAGTTCATATGTGCACCCAAGCATTTGTAAAATGAAATGGCCCTCATTGTGTGACATACAAACCATTTCTTCAGTTAATGTATAACACTTCTCAATCCAATGATTACCTAAACGTGTTTAAGCGCCCACCATTGTAGTTATCATCCCAGATTTTTCCCAAGCCTCCCTGAAGCACAGCCCCACGAGCGATGACTGCTATAAACCCGGCCAGCATAATGACCATCTGGAACACATCTGTCCATATCACTGCTTTCAGGCCTCCCTGTTAAGAAGAACAGTGGGCTGCATGTTACTGAGCTGCACATGTCAAACAGCACTCAAATCACTCAACAGTCACTGCACTTTCACATTCGGTCATACATGACAAATAGCATGAAATATTCACATGGCAATAAATCCTCACTGCCTATACAGATTTTTGCAATTTAGGTTGCTTCAGCTAATGCAGAGTCAATATAGAGCCAATATAGAGCATGGCAGCTCATGACCTTATCACGCAGAACAGTATCAGCAGGCATGGTCATTAAAATGTGTACAAAGTGCCATGATTTGTACAATGAGCAAGAGGAAGGGAATTGAGCGTGTCACAGTGCTCAGTGTTGGCTAAACTGAAATGCTCTCAGACATGCCAATTTTTCTGCATGCTTACTTCACTGATCCATGTTTGTAAATACCTTTATGTGTGTGCAAATCACTGCAGCTTGGGCTAATTTGTAATGACTATGCTAACTGATAATGTGCATGTTCAGACCTGCTGCCCTCACACTATCAATTGAAGATACTGTTTAAATACCATAAGATGTTCTATCAGGTTACTTGTATTGCAAGAATACAAGCTCTGTATTCTTCACAGAGCACAGTTTAAAGTCTGCTTTGATTTGATTATTCAAATTAATTGTGAAGTACAGTCCCCTCGTAAAGTGTTGGAACAGCATGGCCAACTTTTTTGTTTTTGATCTACACTGAATACACTGCGTTTGGGATCAAAAGATGAATATGAGATTATAGATCAGAAATTCAGCTTTCATTTCCTGAAATCGAAAATGTTAATAAACAACTTAAAGCATGGCACCTTTTGTGTCAGATCACCCAATTTATAGATGAGCAAATGTAATGGAACAGATAATAAATGAAAGTAAATTACACTTAATATTTGGTTATGTTGCAATAACTGTATCAGCTGTGACCCACTGACATCACTAAACGTTTACATTCTTTTTTGTGTTGCTTTTCCAGGCTTGTACTGCAGCTTCTTATAGTGGTTGTTTATTTTGTCAGTCTCCTCTTCAAGAGGTGAAATGCATGCTCAACACCGTTTAGGTCTAGTGATTGACTTGACCCGTCTAAAACTTTTACCCTCTGATTGTCCTATGTTGTGTTGGCATTGCTTTTTGGATCATTGTCATGCTGCATAATAAAGTTCCTCCCAATTAAATTAGAAGCATTTCTCTTCTGAATTCATTCTGCTTCTACCACCATGAGTTACATCATCAATTAAGATTAGTGAGCCCATTCCTGAAGCAGTCATGCATGTCCATGACACTTCCTTCACCATGCTTGACTGATGTGATTCTATGTTTTGGATCATAAGCAGATCCAGTCTTTCTCCACACTTTGTCCTTTCCATCACTTTGGTAGAGGTTTATCTTGGTTCCAGAACTTTTGTGGCTCATCTCTGTATTTCTGTTCTGCTGATGAGTGGTTTGCATCTTGTGGTATGGCCTTTAAATGTCTACTCTCAATGTCTTTTTTCAAAAGGTGGATTGTAATACCTTCACTGCTGCCCTGTGGAGGTTATTAGTAGCAGCAACTATAAGTCCATATATGTTCCAATATTTTTGATTACTTGAAAAAATGGGATTGGTTCCAACAAAAGTTGTCATGTTCTAAGTTTTTTTAACTCGTCTAGATGTAGCTATAAGGAAATGACAGCTGAAATTCTGATATGTCGTCTCATATTCATCATTTGATCTCAAACCTAAATGTCTTCAATGTATAGAGAAAAACTATAAAATTAGCTTTGCCAATCAAATACTTTGAGAGGGGACTGTATGGGGACATCCAGACATATGCTTATATGGCATAGTATCACGTGGTTTCACGTATTGATATCTGAACATTTTTATGTACAAATATGAATAAATGAGCAAGGTATAGAACCGATACCCAATACGATTATCAGTACTGATGCATATCTAGTCCTGAGACCAAGTATATGTTTTAACTGACCAGGGTGCAGTAGATGATGCAGACGACACCTGTGGCCACCAGCACTCCCCAAAGGTTCAGGCCAGTAACTACAATACAAGCAAAGAGCACATAGCCTTAATATGTTTAAATACACTTAATATTTAAAAAATAAATAAATTGTGGTTTAAAATTTGAATGATCAAAATATTTGGTATATCCACACTTGGATATACTGACTTTGTATTTCTGTGTAGATAAACACCTTTATTCATATCAGCAATTGCATATTAATCTTTTTAGCACAGATATAATTCCTCATGCTTGTGTGAGGGTGTTGTCATTATATAAGTATGTAATTACATACATTATATAATTATGCAAATCTTAATAAAGGTAAAACATTCTAGTTACATTTGTAATCAGAAACATTGGACTTACTCTGATTGAGGGCAAGCGCTGGGGCATAGATGACCATGCCTGTGTACAAAATCTTGTAGACAGAGGAACAGACATTAGATAATTAGCAATTGACCTATTGGTTTTTCATTTAAGACCATTTATTACTATATCCATTACATTGGAAAGCAGTGCATCAGGTAATTACATGATGGAAAAACAATGTGCGCACATGGCTTTTTTCCACTGTAATGCAAACACAATTAGGTTATTAAAAATGTATGAAAGTGTTGGCCATAAATAAATGAAAACTGAACTCACTGTCTGGACTATGTACATGGTTGTTCCAATCACTCGAATAACCTTATTGAAGCGCAGCTCCAAGTACTGAAAAAGAAAATGGTTTTAAAATACTTTATTAAGACAAACACTTTTTGTTGGTTGTTATTTATTTTATTTATTTATTTGGTTTTTTGGTCCCTCCCACACTGTAAGCAAAGTATATCTTCATGTCATAAATAGCATAATATGAGATATTATTTTTATTTACACTATAAAAACCAAGGACATGGAACAGTACTTTTTTTTTTAAAAACAGAAGAATATCTAAGTTGTAAAAGGATATGTTATAAAACAACTCGATTTAGATAAGCAACATAATACTGTAGAATCCTACTTTTATAGTTATTTTATAGTTATTTTATTTTCCCTCCATTTCTTTTTGACCCGAAAGCGATCTGACGACAAATTAATCATCAACCCCCAGAGTATGTTTGGACTTTCTTGTCTGTCTGTGTGTTCACGTCCACATTCATTTTCCCTGTTTGGTCAGCTCTCTTACCTCATATGTACTGGTGATGCCAAGGCGATAGAACAGAGGCACAAAGATCTCTGCAGTGATGGTGGACATGATGGCGTAGGAAAAGGCAAAGAGCCAGAATGCTGTGCCATATCTGTAGGCCTCTGCAGGAGTGCCAATCACTGTGATCCCAGACATGAAACTGGCTGTGAGGGACATGGCGACTGGCACTGCTGTCATCTGACGGCCCCCCAGCAAGAACTCAGCACTGCTGTTTTCCTTACGGCTTCGGAAAGCTTGAAAGAGCCCAATGCCAGCAGCTCCCAAGATCATCCCAGCAAACACTACATAATCCCAGACTGAGAATGTAGCCGTTGGACCTCCAGTACCAGCCATGGTTCGTAGTAACACAACAATGGCACGCTTTTTCTCCCCTATCAAAAGTTAAAACCGCCCTTTTTAGCCTTCTATACACAATCTCAGTGTCATACGTTACAGATTTACCAGGTGCTTTTTGAGGGTCTGCTGTAAAGTTAGCTTTTAATAGACATCTTCAGTTTACACAAAATCCATGCAATAAAGACATCTGTAAAGCAAAATAATCCTTGTTCAGGGAATGCAGGTGGTGTTCCTCTCCTGTAGAGTTAAGCTCTCTTTCTGAGTAAATTTATCTTTATCCCCATGTTCATGTAGAGAAAACAATCAGATAGCTGCCCGACTGGAAATATCTGGTAGAATGTAGCATGCTGTCCTTCGGAATAATCTACAGAGAAATGTGAGTTAATGTTCACTTAAAACAGAAGATATCATTCTCACACCCTGCTCCGTTCGATTGTTAAGTAGAGCTTTTATGACCAGGTTCATAAAGTGGGTTTGACGTAGAGATCAGTGAGTATGTACCAAGCTCAGCACAGTGTCCAAAAGATAACACATTTTTTGTGTGAGACTATGCTTGATTCTTGAACACACTGTTCTTTCTGTGAAACAAACCACAAAAAGGCCTCCTAAATTACTCCCTTTTTACACACATGATAAGACAAGGATTAACCTTTGTGCATTCTAATGGACATTTTTGTCTTTTTCATTTTTTTTATTTTTATTTTTTATCATTTTGTCTGTGTTAATGCAAACAGCATTGTGTATTTTTATTGGAATTGTACTATTTCATCCTCATTTGCTTTCATAAATCTATTTTAAACTAGGTACACAAACTAGTTACACTCAGGACCTTAAGGGCAAAAATGTCCCCATTGAAACCCATTCAAACGGCAATATTTAATCCCTGTGACATTTAATCCATGCATTCTGTGTTAATAGACTTTTATTTTGTTGACAATGTTTTAAGACAATGTTTTTTTTTTACGTTTTCTGAAATGTGTACTATTTTCTCAGGTTGAGCCTCTGGGGAAAAGACACTTTTCCTTTTTTTTTCTGATTCTGCTGTATTCTGATTCTGCTGATTTCTGAGCACTGCAGACAAACTGAATAAATGATGCAGCTATAATTGTGTGGGTATGTTTGTATGGATTTCAGAGTTGTGATTTTTATGTGTGTACTGAAAATTGTATGTGTGTGTGAACAGTTTTAAAGAAAGAAATTATATTGCACTGGAAATCACAAATCCCACCCCATGTACAGTGCCTTGCGAAAGTATTCAGCCCCCTTGAACTTTTCAACCTTTTGCCACATTTCAGGCTTCAAACATAAAGATATAAAATTTTTATTTTTTTGTGAAGAATCACCAACAAGTGGGACACAATTGTGAAGTGGAACGAAATCTATTGGATATTTTAAACTTTTTTAGCAAATAAAAAACTGAAAAGTGGTGCGTGCAAAATTTTTCGGCTCCTTTACTTTCAGTGCAGCAAACTCACTCCAGAAGTTCAGCGAGGATCTCTGAATGATCCAATGTAAAAAGGCTTGTGGCAAACTTTAGTCTCATCTAAAGTTTGCCACAAGCCTTTTTATGGATATCTTTGAGAAATGGCTTTCTTCTTGCCACTCTTCCATAAAGGCCAGATTTGTGCAGTGTACGACTGATTGTTGTCCTATGGACAGACTCTCCCACCTCAGCTGTAGTTATCTGCAGTTCATCCAGAGTGATCATGGGCCTCTTGGCTGCATCTCTGATCAGTCTTCTCCTTGTCTGAGCTGAAAGTTTAGAGGGACGGCCAGGTCTTGGTAGATTTGCAGTGGTCTGATACTCCTTCCATTTCAAAATGATCGCTTGCACACTTGGGATGTTTAAAGCTTGGGAAATCTTTTTGTATCCGGCTTTAAACTTCTCCACAACAGTATTATGGACCTGCCTGGTGTGTTGCTTTGTCTTCATGATGCTCTCTGCGCTTTCAACAGAACCCTGAGACTATAACAGAGCAGGTGCATTTATTCAGAGACTTGATTACACACAGGTGGATTCTATTTATCACCATCAGTCATTTAGGACAACATTGGATCATTCAGAGATCCTTGATGAACTTCTGGAGTGAGTTTGCTGCACTGAAAGTAAAGGGGGCCGAATAATTTTGCACGCACCACTTTTCAGTTTTTTATTTGCTAAAAAAGTTTAAAATATCCAATAGATTTCATTCCACTTCACAATTGTGTCCCACTTGTTGGTGATTCTTCACAAAAAATTTAAATTTTATATCTTTATGTTTGAAGCCTGAAATGTGGCAAAAGGTTGAAAAGTTCAAGGGGGCCGAATACTTTCGCAAGGCACTGTATATACACTGGATGCACATGTTTTTAACATAGGTTTCCATTAGTGACATATGAAAATATGCTAGATCAGGACAGTACGGAGCCAGTGACCACTCACTCAGCCACAGTAACCTTCTTTTTCAACTGCTCATTCCTACACAAATACATGGGGTATCCTTGTAGTACTGTGCAATGACTATACCGCGCACTCCACTGCTTTAAGAATAACTAATTTTGGGAAAATATTAAACTTTTTTATGTTGCTTAGAAATGTGGTTAAGCTACAATTTAGTAACTCAGTTGCTCACTTGTTGTATATTTAAAATTTCCTAGAAGTGAAGCTTTTACATTACAATATTTAACCCTTAAGTGGATACCATGGATAGTTAGTGACCCATGAACTCATCTCTCTCTTTGCTCCCCCTCAGCACAGTTTTTGAGGTCCCATGTAATTCTTAGAATTGAGTACACATTCAGCTAATGTATGTAACATACTGTCATAAGAGGCTGCAATTTTTTACAGAGAATAATGACATCAAGCTCTATTACTATTATTAAAATTGAAGGCCAATTCTGACTAGGAAACAGCTCTGTTTCTTTGAGCTGCGCTTTGAATATAAGCATTGCAACAAGCACCAGCAGGCCTTTAGCTTGGTCTAGTGGTGTGTGTGGTGAGTGCAGCTGATTTGAGGAGGAGGCAATGGTTTTATGAATTAGGTTGGATAAGAGGGGATCAATATAAAAGCAGAATCCTCACAGAATGAACAGGAGTCTGGCTGCCAGGGTAATGAGGTAAGAAAAATTCTGAGCTACTGGTTTTGTGTAATACAAGTATACTGGACTTTATAAATAAGTAAATGGATTACTAGTTTAAGAAATTTGTGTTCAGAAATCAGAAGGGAAACATTCAGCCTTTCATTGCATTATTTCAAGAAATGAAGCACTCAAGAAATGTAATGTGATGTGCTAATTAGCAGCAGCAATTATTAACCGTATTGTGTACGTATGTTACTGTACACACTGCCACTCTTTTCTAAACCTGAACCTGGACAGTAACCATTATTTTACTTCTGGTGTGCCCAATCTTCTGATTTTAGCTTGTCCAGAGACATGATGTTTGCTCCTGTGTTAGTGGCTGGTATTCTAGGCCTTCTTGTTGGAACGGCTATACCTATGTGCATCCTGACAGAATACACTCTCTATGTTGAGAAGCAAGAGTGTGACTACTGTGTGGCCATCAACACAACAATATGCATGGGCTTCTGTTTTTCGAGGGTAAGACACTTTTTATTTAGTGTTTAAATTAGTTATTTAGTGAGTGAACTAGTTAGTGAGCACAGTCAATGCCAGGTCTTATGTTACATAACAGAGGCTTGTAGAGTTCCCTGGAAAAGTATGATGCTGAACAAGATGAACAAGATAATCTTTTTTTTATTATTATTTTCAACTGCTGCAAGAAACTGATACTGCTGAACAAAATCAAGAACCAACTGTTTTTTTTTAGTTTCTACTACTGAATTTTCATTTCACACTAAACAGCCCACTAAACTACCCCATTTAAAAGAATATGGTGTTGTTGTTGTTTTTTTAATAATTATTATTAAATATGAAAATATGTGTAAACACACAATATATCAGTGAGCATAAGGAAGTAGGAAGCAAGTAATCCTTTGCTCAGCCACACTGAAAAACTCTTTTTTGGTTTCTCGTAACCACCATGTGATGACAAAGATTAAGGAAGAGAGAGAGAGAGAGAGAGAGAGAGAGAGAGAGAGAGAAGAACTTCCCGTAAAAAACGTCTTATCAATAAGAGATAAGCATACTTCACAGAAGTACAGGCGTACAGGCTTGCAGAGTTTTCTAGAAAAAGTTTAGAGGATGTTAGTCAAAAGATGAAACAAAGATTCTTTAAAAAAAAAAAAAAACTTCTGTATGAAACTGATACTGCTTATTTGTTTATGTAGCATTGCTGAACAAGAAGCCATTTCTATTCTTTCATTCTTCCGTGATGCACTTTTTGTTTCTGTGTCTCTTACATATTATGCATCTCTCAGGACAGTAACATGAAAGAATTGTTGGGACCTCGCTTTCTAATCCAGAGGAGCTGTACCTATCAGGATGTGGAGTATCGTACAGCAGTTTTGCCTGGCTGTGCCCCTCATGCTGATTCTCACTTCACCTACCCAATCGCTCTCAGCTGCCATTGCAGCATGTGTAACACACGCAGTGATGAGTGTGCCCACAAAACCAGATTCAGTGCAGCCAAGTGCTCCAAACCAGTCCGACATTTGTATCCCTATCCTGGGCAAAATGACTACATCTAATTCAGCTTCAGTGATACTTTTGATAACAGCTATATTTCAGAGTCAGATTGGGGACTTGAAGACTTTGTTTTGACCTGATCTGTACATATAATAAAAACTACAAATGTAATAAAAACATGTCTGCAGCCAACAGTGAAACAGCTGTTTTGTTTGCTCAGCTGCTGAAATTTTATGAACAGTAGTATTCCATGATATGCTTTGCTATGGCCACCAATCTGGTCTTCCTTAAGACCTTAATGAGTGTTTGCATACTAGCATTAAGGCCAGGAAGTTACTATAAGGCATGAGTTATTGCCTTCATCATGCTTAGTTGTATACAAGTTATTGCTCTTTGGAAGAGCAGAAAGATAAGACAATGACTACAAGTATGAATCAATTAAAGGAAACCTGGTCAAGGCTGGAAATCTTGCCTGCTACTCTAAATTTAAATCAAACTGGTAACACTGTCAGATTACTGTAAGTAAACAGAAACAAGTTCCAAGCTGGCAAAGCTATGAAGCTTGACCAAGAAATGGGCCTATTTTGGGATCAACTGGAATGCCACTACACCCCAGGTCTTCTTATCTGGCATCAGTGACTAACCACTCTGATTATCTTGTGACTTAATTTTTTTTTTTTTACTGATTCATTGTTTAATTAAACTTTATTCAGGTTTCCACACAAAAAAAGATATCAAATCATCTCTTCTTTTGGGCACATTGCACAATACACTTGATAGATAAATATATAATGTACTTCCACTAAAAATAAAGTTCAGGTCAAACTACACCATGCATCCATCAATTTTCTGTATCACCTATCCTACATAGGGTCACTTGGGAGCCTGCAGCCTAGCCCAGAGTTCAGGGCACAACCCACAGCAGGGCACAGTTGCATACACATTCAACAGTATATGGACAATTTGGGAATGCCAATCAGCCTACAATGTGTCTTTGGTCTGGGGAGGAAACCAAGTAAACCGGAGGAAACCCCGAGGCACTGGGAGAAGGTGCAGACTCCGCGCACATGGAGCGGAGGCAGGATCCGAGCCCTCAACCTCCAATGTGCGAGGCAAACATGTCGACCACTAAGTCGTCCCCCTGCCCCAAACTACACCAAACATGGTAAATAACAGTAAATTCGTTTGTTTGTTTAATTAATTAATTAATTAATTAATTAAAAAAAAATAATAATAATAATAATAATAATAATAAACAGTGCAAAATAGTGTTGTCAATTAAGTGCTTTACTGAATGTTGCTTTATCACTTCACGTTAAAGCCCACAGTGAATGGCAAGTTCTAAATAAAATTAGTGGTATCATGATGATGTTTTTGTTGCTTAGTAAATGTAGTAATATTAAATTAAGATCTTGTATACAGGATTGTTACTCAGTGTGAGATTTAAGTGCCGTTCAGGCGGCTGTTTCTGTAGCACCGTGTGGAGAGGCCCTCGGGGGAAATATGGCATATTCATGAACAAGCTAGAATGGAACGCAGCCTAATAATGAATAATGAGAAAATTATTATGGGGTTTAGACTGCCATTTTGAGCTTGCCCAAACGTGAGCTTTAGCAAGTCTGAGCAAATGGAGGGTTCGCCTCGACTTCTCTCGAATTACATAAACGCGGAAAGAAGAAAGAAAAAAAAAACCTGCCCTAGTTACACGTCACGTGCTACAGGTCACATGCAGCTAGAACCGGGGGAGACGGAAGTCCATCATTCTCTGTCATTGATTGGTGGGCTTTCCTCGATGAGCCCGCCCCCGTCATTTTTAAATGGCAAATGGCGCACCTATATAGCGCTTTTATCCAAAGCGCTTTACATTGTGTCTCATTCACACACACCAATAGTAGCAGACCTGCCATGCAAGGCGCTAACTTGCCATCGGGAGCAACTTGGGGTTCAGTGTCTTGCCCAAGGACACTTCGGCTTGTGGAGTCATCCGGGCCAGGAATCGAACCGTCATTAGTGGACAACCCACTCTACCACCTGCGCCAAAGCCGCCCATTTTTGAGTCGATGCACCCTTTCATTCGGCCGCATTAACAGCCTGTTTTTTTATTTTTTTTTATATATATATATATATATATATATATATATATATATATATATATATATATATATATATATATATATATATAATTTTTAGGAAACGACTAATATATATATATATATATATATATATATATATATATATATATATATATATATATATATATATATATATATATATTTTAGTTGTTTCCTAAAAAAAGTTATTGATCAAAATCATCTCACGATTTCGTAGTCACCCCAAGTTACATTGCACATCACTACAGTAGATGTGAAGGCTGCAGGAATAATTTTAGAGCTCCTGCAGCTAGCATAATTTATTTTATTGGATGATAATACTGGACAAATTGTCTTATTTAACAGACACTGTTCTTCTTTTGACCAACAGATCAAAAACTAATCATACACTAGACCATTATCTGTATTATCTTGTGTTTTGGGGGTGGGGGAGAGGGTACATGTGATACAAATTGACAAAAAATATTTCTCTACTGTGTATGCAAACAGTGAAACACTACGAATGCTGTTTTAACCAGAAATAACAGTTGTATGAATATTATTATTAGTAGTAGTAGTAGTAGTAGTAGTAGTAGTAGTAGTATCATTGTAACGATTATTATTATTACTATTATTAATATTTTTCATTGTTCTCATGTTTTTGTTGTTCTCACAGTTTTTCCTGATGCTTCATCAGTATTGTACAAAATACAGCCATGCCAATACAGCTACTGTATTGAATTGAATTGCGTCTGGAAATCCACTTTATTTAGTATTTTCTTATTGTACAGTTGTTGTTGTTTTTTTTGTTTTACCTAAATCTCTGCAAGAACTCAATTAAGTGGTATAAAGTCCCCTGAAGTAGAAGCTTAAGTTATAATACAATACTGACAAATTCACCTTATGCAATCTGTCTTCTGAACTGTTTCTGCTAATTTATGGCTAAAGCAGGCTTGCTCATTCAAGAGGTTTGTTTAGCTGTTTTTGCTATGAAATGTAGCATCACATTATGCATACTTGAAAAATTCAAACTTTGTCTGCCTTCCAGGAGTATTATCTATCATATGAATGCATTTAATATCTTCCTCATCAGAGATGTTCATTCATTTGGGTGTCTCCAAAAAAAATAGGCCTTTTTTTCTTGTTATGCTTTTTTCTTTTTTTTTACTAACTGCAATCACTTTACATGTCTCTACAAAAAATTAGTAATTCCTACAGGCTTGAACACAGTCTTACCAGATTATGGTTTCAATGTTGTGACTAGTTCTCCCAATGATAACACAAGTCTACATTTTTAGAAAAATATATAATGCTGATAAAAGGTAGTGGTAAGTTCAGTGATCCAAGACATTGCTCTACTTATCAGGTCATGAGTTCAAATCCTAGCACTGCCAAGCTGCCACTGTTGGGTCTTTGGGCAAGGCCCTTAACCCTCAACTGCTCTGTTGTATAAATGAGATAAATGTAAGTCGCTCTGGATAAGAGTGTCTGCTAAATGCCATAAAAGTGATGGAATGTGACTGGTCAGTATTTCCTTAAGAGTCATTTTAGGTCCCTGTGTCTGATATCCACTGGAATTTTAGCCACATTCCTGGTGGTAAACGTGGCCAGACATGTAACACAATACTGGATCCTCAACTGAAATGGATCTCCATATGGTGGCTGGAGGCCAAAGGACTGACAAATTCAGTTATTTAGCATTTGTTCTAAAATAATATCTAATAAAAAAAAAATTCATCAAGGAACTTTTTTCATTCTAGAACTACTACTAGAACATTCTAGAACATGTCTACTAGAAGACATGGATCAAACCAACTTAGCTTGGGACTGTAGGGTTGAATTGGATCTCCGAGCTGTCCTTGGGAGTATGTGCCTTTATGTGCCTTTAATGCTTTATCTGCATTACACAGACACACTTACAGGAGGAACTACTTAGTAATTTACTGTATAAGCTGGCATCATGGAAAAGAACAAGTGAAATATACAAGGGAATAACTACCATTGCACATTGGCTGTAATTTAAGCACACATACAAAATGTCTGTGTCACAGTGACATAAAACATTCATTTATTTGAACACTGTGTCACATCATTATTATGTGGCAGCTGTGTACTTCCCTAAACATTGTGATCATGATGAACGTGCTATTTTAGGGCGCGTGATGCTATGGATTATGACTTGCATTTTCTAGGTAAGACATTGATAAAGGTGTTTCCCGAAGCTTCCTTTGATCCTGTTAGAAGTCAAAACTGTATACTGGTAACATTGCACAACATTACATCCCATGTGAAAAAACTAATATAATATCAAAACACATGTAAAGTGTTAGATTGATGGTTGTTGGTATAAAGCTTATTACATTTTGAGTTGGGTTTAAAAGGTAAAGCAAGAATGTAATACTGTTCCCCCCCTGCACTTTTTCAGACATGGGACCGTCCGTGCCCATCCCAGATCCTGAATATCAGCAATATCGATAAACCTCCCAGAAAGAAAAAAAAATCTGTGAAAGGCACCTACAAAACTATAATAAGGAGCAAATATCGATATCAGCGGTTTTAAATGACAGCAAGTAATACCAACACCGATATTGTAAAAGTTCTCGATTAAAAAAGAGCAACGCCATTAATGTGTAATTTGACACCGCACATGAGCTCTGTCATAGCGGCTCTTTGTAATGTAATATAAACGGTTCTGATTGGTTGAAGTGTGTGACGCGCCTCTTCGGCTCCTCCTCCTGCTTTAAGAGACGATGGAAATTTCCAGTAGGCCATTCATTCGAATTCTCTCCGTGCTTAACGAGCGGAAGTAAAGAGTTTCGGCGCCTTTTAATATTTACCAACAGTCATTGTGCTTTACAGTCGGTTAAAAAGGGTAAGTGTTCTTTTTTTGTTTGTATGTTTGCAAAATATCATTTTTGCGTGCACAATTTTCCTGAGCAGTTTGTTGTTAAATTGTGTTTAGTTTAAAGTTTGTTAGCTACTTAGCTTAAACACGTCGTTTATATTCATCAGTTCGATGAACTCTGCTGATATGATTCTGCGGTGTGGGTTTATTTCTGCGTTACTTTAGCCACATGACCAGTTACAGACGGTTCTTGAGTATCTCTCATGTAACACAAAGGACTCAACGACGCGAGTGAACTGTTTCACCTCGGCATTGTGTCGTGTTGTGGATGCAGGCCAACCGCCATTGGCATGTGAGGGCGTAGAGTCGGCTAGTGTTCCCTACAGGCAAGGGGGTGTTGTCGAGATCAGGAGTATTTTGTTAACCAAATAGCTTGAGATTTGTTTTCGGGCTTTTCGTGTAGTTGTGCGAGCTTTTTTTTTTTTTTATGAGTCCCTTATCTTGGTATTAGCTAACTTCACTGGTCACTAACTGCCATCGAGATTCATAACTTGGTGGATTTGATCTATTGGGAGTTTTTAAAAATGAAGCTAAATATGGCAGACACACTGTACTTGTGCAATCCCATATAGGATGTCTGTTTAATGGCTTAACAAACTATGTTTCTAAATCTAAATGGGAGGGGCTTTGTTTTTTGTAAGATGGTTAAGTCGAGAGAATCTGTTAAGCACATGAAAACTATCTTCAGCTCGTGACTAATAACAAGGCTGTATCTACTTCCATGTGCCCAACCTCGCCCTCAATAATCTGTGTGAGGATTTACCAACACAGATTTATTAGTGAATTGTCTTTACTCTGTCTACTTTCAGGTCCAGTAACGTTCCTGTCCTGCGTAATTAAGCATTTCCGTAGTGTTTCTCTGCTCATTATCCACATTTTCCGAAATTTCACAATGTCTCAGCAACAGATCAGGTATGTGTTGAAAGAACTGGCTTATTATTTTCAGTCTGTGGTGTGAATGTATGAATTCGTTTGACTTTGTGTTGTACTTCAATCTTCTTGTTCAGCCTCCCAGCCAAGCTCATCAACGGTGGTATTGCTGGTCTTGTTGGGGTCACTTGTGTGTTCCCCATTGACCTGGCGAAGACCCGACTCCAGAACCAGAGACCAGGCCAGCAGGTCTACAAGAACATGTAAGCAAACCTTTTCTCTTGTTCTTACCTGTTATTCCAGTATCTGTACCTGTTTTAGCCCTGTTCTCTCCTGTTGAGATCACGATTGCCATGGGCGCACACCATCTGGTGTTCTGGGCCCCTTGTAGCCACTCCCTGATTGGCAGTGACAGCTGACTTTGGTGTGTGTTTAGCCCCAGGAGGTCCTTTAACTCAAATATCAATGGTTATGCTCATTGGAATGTGTAACATACATATGTGGGGTGTTGTCTTTCAGCTTTTGGTGTCCATAGCTTTTGAAGAGACATGTTCTCATAGGATTAAACCCTGAGGGCCTGGTTACTATTTGTGTATGCTAAAGCATGACCTTATTGTAACATGATCTTGGAATACTGAATGCAGTTCTTTCAACCTAATGTTTAAAATGTATTTATTTTTTAGGATGGATTGTCTAATCAAAACAGTTCGAACTGAGGGGTACTTTGGCATGTACAGAGGTAAGATTCATCCTATATTGAGTGTTTCAGTAAGTGGCTCATGCTAGCAACAAATGACATTGAGCTATAGTAGTCTATGGCGTCTTCTGCTTTTACATTTAAGCTGTGCTTAAATCCACTTGCCTGTGGTTCATGACTACAGTACTGGTTTATGCTATTCAACAGTTTAAAAAAAAAAAACAACTCGGTGGTTAGGATGGATCTATGTACAGAGTATGCATGTATCTATGTAGACACAAACCAAAATGTCCACAATTGTACATGGCTACCAAGTTTATTTGCTGACTTGATTACCAGTTAAATCGAAGAGTTAATCATCTACAACACAACTTTAAAAACATGGTAGTTCTGCAGTGTGTGACGTAGCAAAACATTGAGCATAACATCCCATGTTTGTATTGGGTTGCTGCTTTTGTGAGGAATGCTGTTTGTTTGCATCTGTGTTTTTTCATGTTACAGACCTGGGTCCCCCCTGGGATAGTGAAGGCTAGCCGATTAAGGCGCAGCCACGCTGGAGGCAAATCATTTATTATGGTTCTTTCCACTCTGCTCTATTACAATTAGGCACAATGTGTTTTTGATTAATAATTTTTGCTCCTTTGTTTTATTCATAGCCTCTGAGTTTCTGTTGACTTTCTCCACTTTTGTCTACTATTGCTAACTCCTTTGACCTTGTACTATAGAACATCATATCTCTCTAACCACTTTGAGACTTCTTTCATTTACTTCTTTTCCACATGCCACTTACCACTCTCCCATTTTATACATACATGGCTATACATTATCTGCCACTGTCCCTTGCTCTTTAATGCAGAGGGGATTTTGAACTATAAACTGTTCTTTCTTTTTCTTTATACCTGCTTTCAGGGTTTCTAATCATTTTATTTTTGTGTAACAATCTTAAGTTTTTGTTTATTGGTTCAGTTCTATTATGCCAAATCCCCCTCCGTGATCATGCCATAGTCATGTGAGATTTGCTCATAGCCTGTTGGCTAATATCTGAATTTGTATTTACACAGCATTGTTCTGTTCTTGTCTTTGGTATGATGGTGGTGGGGAATGGTTGCTCTATGATGTGAATTTGCTGCTATTCTTGACTAACCTACTATGTCTTTTGTCTTTTAGGTGCTGCGGTGAATCTTGCTCTTGTCACACCTGAAAAGGCCATCAAGCTGGCAGCCAATGACTTCTTTCGTCAGCACCTTTCCAAGGATGGGTACGCAATGCTTTAGGAAGTTCTGGGAACAGTAATTTTATACATGCTTATACAAGGGTTTTTATACACCCTTGACCATTGTATTAACAAAACACTTGCTGTGTTACAGGAAGGGGTTGTCTGTGTTTAAAGAAATGTTAGCAGGCTGTGGTGCGGGCATGTGCCAAGTCATCATTACAACTCCTATGGAGATGCTGAAAATTCAGTTACAAGATGCTGGAAGATTAGGCAAGTTTATATATTTAAGGCCACTAATTGATTTTTGCAGCTTTGATGTACCCCCTTATATGCTTACCTGTGTATACTACCCTGTATTCTATAATTATAGAAAATAAATAAAATGTGATTGTATAACATTCTTGTTCTCCTTGCAGCTGCTCAGCAGAGATTGCCTGGTATCCTGGCTGCCACCAAGCTTGCTCAGACAAACACTGTGCTGAGCCGCTCCTATAACGTAGTGCCGAGCTCTGCTCGCCAAACCATCTCTGCAACGCAGATCGCCAAAGAGCTGCTACACACGCAGGGCATCCAAGGTCTATACAAAGGGCTAGGAGCAACACTCATGAGGTAAAAACACGTGTGTGTGTGTGTGTGTGCTGCGTGTGAATGTTAGTACATTTGTGATTCCCTGGTGTGAAATTTTTATTTTATGCTTCCCCTCCTCCAGAGATGTGCCCTTCTCCATTGTCTACTTTCCTCTTTTTGCTAACATTAACCGTTTGGGTAAGTGCTCTGAAGATGATGTGGCGCCATTCTATTGGTCGTTCATGGCTGGCTGTATAGCTGGTTCGACTGCTGCAGTGGCGGTTAACCCATGTGATGGTGAGTAAGGTTTTTTTGTGTGTTCCTACACCTCTGTTTCCTGTTTTCTACAGCAGTTAATTTCCTGTTCATATGTTTTAGTGGTGAAAACCAGGCTTCAGTCCTTGAGCAAAGGTGCTAATGAGGAGACATACAATGGAGTTCTCGACTGTGTGAGGTAATTATTCAAACCACTAATAGCTAAAGGTTCTCTGAAAATGTCGTCTTATTAAATTGAGATGAAAGCAGTTTGCAATTGGGCCAACATCAGCAACTTTGACTTAAAAAAAAATTCTGTCTTGGGGTTGTAGTATTTGATCAATTTGTATGATCAGTAGTGCTGGGTGTGTTTTTTGCATTCCTATCAAATGAATTGCTCCAGTCAAAATTTGCGCTCTTTAAAACTTAGTATTTGGAAAATAATTAAGTTTTGTTAACAAAAGGAAATGGTGTTTCTGTGGTCTATTTTACTTTTTGATGTTTGATTGCAGCAGCTTGTAATGGTTTTGAGTTGTGACTGACACTTCTGTTTTGTAATGTTTTTATAGCAAGATCATGAAGAAAGAAGGACCATTTGCTTTCCTGAAGGGGGCAGGCTGCAGGGCGCTGGTCATTGCTCCTCTTTTTGGCATTGCTCAAGTTATGTATTTTGTTGGAGTTGGTGAATACATTCTGAGTCAGAGAGCATTTAATCTCCTGTCTCCTTAAGCAAGTCTCCGGCACTGCCTTGATTGAACCTGTGTTGGGGACATGAGACGTGCTCAATCAAATATACAGACTAGTTAGAGCGACATCTTTGCTCTCGTTTTGTTTCCTTAGCTGGTTTCTGGCTATTGCACTTCCTGTTTGGTTTGCTCACTCATGAGTGGATGTGGCCAACATTATGCACTTGTTGGTAAGGGCTTTTTCAGGATGTGTTTTGTGTGTGTGAGAGAGATGGTGCTCTATATTCTTCTAGAAGGATCTGCAAGCATTTCCCCTCAGTGAGGGATGATGGCGTCACTAATGAGGCACTAAGATGAACATTAATTTTTTTGTGTGTAGTGTCTGTCAGTCATCTATTTGTGTTTTGCTGATAATTACTAATAATTAGTAATTATTTTAAATGGTAGCCCCCCCTTCTTTCTCCTGTGCGCTGTTCCATTTACTCCACCACCAATTCTGTTTAAATGTTTCTGAAGTACCCAGGATTGTGGACAAGGGGGGTTTACAGGAAAAGGCATTTTGAACAGTAAATAAATTATTTTTTATTTTGGTTCTAAGGATGTCTGTACTGAGTTTTGTGGACCAGTTGAAAACAAAATGTATTGTCTTTAGACAATAGGAGCTGTATAATTGTTTTCGTACATGCTGTGACTTATGATGGTGTTAACTGCTCCTGTTAACACCTGAACCTAAAGTGAACATCAACATTCTATTTTCCTTTTAATCACTGTGCTAACAAACATTCGTTTTATGACAGCCCCCATATACCCCCCCCCCCTTTTTTGCTACCAAACAATTTCCAAGGGTAATGTTACTACATAGTAATGGTAAATCTACATCATGTGGAGAAATGGAGAGAACATCTCCTTGCTTCTGTGAACTTCAGGGTAATATCCATAGCACATCTGGATTCGGTTTCCTGTCAGTAATGTAGAAACGCACCATCCCTGGTTACTGCATTAAGTAAATAGTATATTTGTACAATGTCAGAACAGTGAAGGACAACGTGCCCATGTGGCTTATGTCTACTAGATGAACAGTTGTGCTGAAAATTGCCCAGCTCTTTAGGTTTGTTTTCAAACTGCATCTAAATTAAAAACATCATAGGACTGTTTATCTACTTAATTGTTCCTGTCATTTCCAGTGTTAGCTCATTTTGTAATATTTGTAGAACATTAAAAATCTATTTGAACTTACTGCTACATACAATGTGTTTTTATTTAATCCCCCCACCCCCCAAAAAAACTTCATATTTAGAAATTGCCATAGCATGGATTTTGCAGCAATCATTAATAATTTTTTGTGCTTGGATAACAGGCTGAACCCAGCTTCTGCCTGGTTCAAAGTACAATGCAGCACCTGAGGAAGTTAAATGTAGTTACATATGTTTTAATTTCTCCTACCGCAGAGTTTTATCACTACATTCACAGCATGCTCTGGTAGCGTTAGGCATGTGTCATACTGAACGTGAGATATCAACTCAAGCTGTGCTTGTTTAAATAAAATAACTACATTACTATTATTTATTACCCACACAAAGCTGTGATTAATATTTCATTGATATCGATGTGACTCTCACTATGGAGGCAGTGCTGACACATTCATGGCAGAACGCATGGGTAATGTAAGCTTGAACACAGACTATAAATGACTGATGGTTTACCAGGGCAAGATTTTCTCACTGCTCTACAAAAGAACATGGCAGTTTTGTGTGAGTGGTATATGTTCATGCCTCACTCAATACTGTGCTGTTGTGGTCATCTTTGGATGATGGTTTCGCATTACAAGCAGCGTGAACTTCAGCTAGGATGAACATGAATCACTTACAAACCCCCTAAACATTTACAGCACAATCATATCCTAAACTAAACACATCACTACAGCAAACATGGACTACATTAGCACACAATAATATTCCAAAGCAGTAATAGAAAGCAAACTGTACCTGTTCTTTATATACAATATTTACGTTCCTCTTATGTAATGCATAGTAGGAGGAGGAAAAACTAAAATTTTGTTTGCCCAAGCTTCTCTGCTTAGTAATGTCTAAACTGGTCATTAAAATCAGGCTGTAATCATAACTGGTCTCTCAGCTAAACAAAACAATATAAACCGCCATTTTAATTCAGATACACTCAATCCATGCAGTGGGGATGCAGCACAAATACAATTAAAGAAATTAGAAGTAGAAACCTGCAACACTCTTACATTACTCTATGCAAGCCTTTCAAATATGTTGGCTCAGTGAGGTCAGGACAGTTCAACCTGAAGTAGAAGGCCTGTGAGAATCTATAGGACTTCCCTGTTGCTCCGTATACCACGGCATAGAACCATACTGAAGATCATACCAATTATCTGTACACAAAAACAATATGTTAGAAGGAGAACACACACATGGCATGCCAAACACCATTACAGCACTATATGCACACAGTTCCATGAACGTACCATGATCCCTGCAATGCCAATAGCCACATATCCAATGATGAGGAGTTTCGCATTGAAAAAATCCTCTATGGCTTTGCAGCAGTCCTGGGGAGGAAAAATAATGATTGCGTTATTTTTGAGTTTCTTTCTTGATAATTATGTTTCTCTGACTTTATCAGGCAGTAATATGTTGTTCTAACATTTTTCATTATGAATAAGTGACATACAGAGACTGAGGATTTAAAAAGAGCAGCCAACTGATCGGTTTGTCCAGCTGATACAAATAAAACTCTGGAGCTTTTGTACTTTAAGGGATCAAGTGACACATGAAACATCTCACCATCTGTTCATTCTCCTTTTAATCTCCCTACATACTTTTCCCTGTCCTTGGTACCTCAGCACTCATCGCCTATATCTAAACATGGCCATCACTGCCATCTGCTGGACTTGAGTTACTGACAACTAATTTAATTAAAGGAATACTTTATTATTATTATTATTATAATAATAATAAACTATTTTATGAAGCGCCGTTAAAGCAGCTTCTCAAAGCGCTGTACATAAGATCACAAATCACAGAACGAATAAAAGTTAATTAAAATGAATACAACAAAAATAAATATAAAACAATCAAAAAGACATCAATCTAACTGACTAATTCATCTAATTGTTTGTTGTGTACATAAACATCATTGTGATTGGTCACAGTAGATCCTAAGTGAATATCTGTGTCCCCAATTGTTTCAGGTACTTTTACAACATGTGTGAATACAGTATACAAGATAAATAAGAATAAAAACGAAAGGAAGAAGCACATGAACACAGATTAAGACACTATAAAAAAAAACAGGAAAATAAACAAATAAATAAATACTACTACTAATAATAATGTAGATAAAACAAGTAGAACTCAGTGGAGTTGAAAAAGATGCCACCACCACCAAGTCTAGTCATTCTTGTTAAGTTCTCTAAATTATTCTTCTTGTACAAGACTGAATTTTACAGTTCAGTTCAGTTGCCGGGTGTTTTGTTCACATAATGTATATTTCCTGCTCTATGGGGAGCCATGAGTGTTTGTGCCTGTTCTATAGTCATTTGGTCAGTGTTGACAGAGTCTGTACTTCATCACGGTAGTTCTGTGTCCTACCACTTACTGTGTTTTGGCAGTCGGCCACGGTGTACTGTGTTTAAAGCCAAATGACATTTAGCATTGTGATTTTATCCACTTCCCAATAAGTTATGTATTGTTGCAGCTGTGCAGGATTTTGGTTGAATCTGCGGTTTTAATCTGGTTTGAGTCTGATCAGAGGTGGGTAGAGTAACCAAATATTTTACTGAAGAACAAGTAAAAATAATGATGTTAATAATTACTTGAGTAAGAGTAATAAAGTACAGTATAAAATGAGAAGACTACTCGAGTAGCAAGTTACTAGTTACTTCGGATCAGATTCAAATGAAGGGAAAATGCTGAATCTCAGACTACATGGAGAACTGGAAGTCACACCTCTCCTTAAAAATCTGTCTGTTCTGTTTCTATGATATAAAACCTGTATTCAAGATGAAGCAGCATGTCCCAGTCCTGTGATGTGTACAATAACACATAACCTGTCATTTTTCATCACAAAATCTCTCTCACACACACACCAATAAACATTTCCCCAACAACTGACTTTCTTAACATGTTAATGACAAACTTATCAGCATCTGCATTTAAACAAAACATCACAAAGACAAACAGTCACAACCACATTATACGTGATATAAAGATTATATATATATATATATATACACACACACATACATACACACACACATATACATACATATACACACACATTTTTAATGGTAACGGAGGAACGCCACAAAGTGTAGCGAAGCAAGAATACATGTTTGTGATTAAAAATGAACTTGATCATTTCAACTTCATCCAGCTCGGCTTCGCATTACATACAATGGTGTCCAGAAGGACTTTATTTCAGCGGAGGAAGCAGCAGAATACGTTAAACTCTTAAAACCGGGGTGAACCGCATCACCTACACAGTGTAGTGTTCCTTATTTATTTAATTATTTGTTTATTGGTATTTATTTTATTTATTATTTTTATTTATTTATTTATTTTCTCTGATAATATTCTTTATTCTAATTTATTCTTTATTCTAATTTATTCTTTATTCTAATTTATTCTCTATTCTTTTTTCTAATATTATTTATTCTAATTTCTATTTTATTATCATCTTGTTATTCTCTTCTTGTATTTTATTTTAATATGCTACACTGTGTAATATTATTAGGTATAAGTCTTTAAAAGGTATGGACATTATATTTGTTAAAGTGCGCAGACTATTTAATATATTTGAAGTCAGCAGGGGACTTTTTTCGTACTGGAATTTTTTTTTTTTAGTAATTTTTTTTTTAGCTTACTCTAGGTCCACTTTGTGGACAACCCTAGGGGTGATACACTGCTGTCTCTGAGACTTTGGGTGTGTGTCTCTCTTCAGCTCCAATTGGCTATTTATATTCTTATTTTTACTTTAGTTTTTGGGTTTTATAATTTTTATATAACCAGCAACAGCTATTGAGTAGCCATGATGAGCCGGGGGGCGGGGGCGGGGGGGGGGATTCTTTTTTTATTTTTATTTAATTTTATTTTTTAAATTAATTAATTAATTAATTATTAATAATGATAATGATAATAATTATTATTATTGTTATTATTATTTTTCTCAATGAAATATTTGGGGAAGGGAGGGGAGAAAAGGTAAATGAATCACATGAAAATGAATTATATGTAAATTAATTACATGAATATGAATCACATGTAAATGAATCACATGAAAATGAATCATATGTAAATGAATCACATGAAAATTAATTACATGTAAATGAATCACATGCATGAATATGAATCACATGTAAATGAATCACATGTAAATGAATCATATGAAAATGAATAAATAAACAAAGGCAAATAAAAATAAAAATGAACTTGAGTAAGAGTAGAAGTATGGCCAGTTAACATACTCTTAAAAAAGAAGTTACTCGAGTAAATGTAAAGAAATCGCGCATTACTACCCAACTCTAAGTCTGAGGTATACTTTTGCTTTTTACACCTTTTTTATTTTTATGAGGAATGGATATCTGCTTAATTCTGTCTTGTATGCAGAGTTTGTTGAGCTCCTATGTACCTTTAGGGGATGATTACAGAACTCATGATGCAGGACCTCAATGAAATGTTGGTACCACTTGTCAAAATCTAGAAGCGTTGCCCACATTCATCAACTTTCATTAACTGCTTTATCCTGATGAGGGTCACGCTGGACCAAGAGCCTATCCCAAGAACACTGAGTGCACGATGGGAACACACCCTGAATAGGATGCCAGTCCCACACCCACACCCTCTTTCACAAAGAGGACCAATTTATCTTTGCCAATTCACCTACTCACATGTTTATGGAAGGTGGGTGTGAAAAAAAAAATTCTCCACTTACACCTCTACTCTGTGCACTTTGCTTCTCTAGAATTGAATTAAAAATCTTGTATTGTTCTCTGCTTGATATAGCTCTTTGCTTGTATTGCCTCATCTGAAAGTCGCTTTGGATAAAAGCGTCTGTTAAATGGGAATGGAAGGTGGGAGGAAACTGCAGAACCTGCAGGAAACCCAAGCGGACATAGGGAGTATTTGTGAAACTCCACATCGACAGTCACCTGATGCCACAATCGAAGCCGGGACCCTGGAGCAGTCAGGCGGTAAAGCAAGGTTCAAACCCTGATTCAAATCATTTGTAGCCAAATTCTAATTGTAATATCCACAAAAAATGTTTCATGACCTAGAACGCTCTCATGTCATTCACTGGAGAAAATGGCCTGAAAAGGTATTTAAAGTACTTCAAGCGTTATCTGAAGATAAAATGGCTACTGACCTACTGTATATTAAACAATACTAATGTACCAGTACCTTAATTAATTTACAATGAAATACTTAAAATACATTTTAAATTTCTAAGTCATTTAGGAAATTCCTGTTTTTAGGAATAGTGTTCTCAACTTAACATTACTTTAGATGGTTAAATCCTTTTTTTCTTTCTCTTTTTTAAAATAAGTTAATCAATAGGAACTGAAATTACAAAGAATTATATATAAATATATACTTTTTTTATTGTCTTTATTGAGCTTAAATATAATGAAAGCCTCTGATGGTAGAATTTAAGATGTATTAAATTCATTACTAATTACCAATAAAATGCTATAAGCATGACATCACAAAACCATACCTTGGTTTTATTAGAAGTACACATAGACGTATTATATATTCCACCTGAGACTCCACAGCACTCAAGCTGTAAAAGACAAACACAGGGAATACAGTGAGTAATCCTGAAGTAAAGCAGCTATGGTAGTAATTTAGGAATAAAATGGTAGACATACATTAGCATGGTACACGGAGATGGTTTTGTTGTTTTTAGCATTGACTGCGGTACTGTAGACGTTTTTAACCTCATTAATAATCTAAAAAATGCAAGACAGAGCATCCATGTTTGGTGTTAGATTTCATTAGCATTTAGACACAAAATAACTGTTTAAATCGCAGAGTGAGTAAATTACCTCATCTTTGTTCAAAAAGCCAAAAATTCCTGCAGCCACTTCTGCACCAAAAATGATCAGTAGACAGGAAAAGAACTAGAGAACAGACAAGAGAGTCACATTTACCTTAGGTTTTGTTTGTTAGGTGGTGTTGTGAACTCGCAGAAAGCCATGATCGGCTAGGGTCTCTCGGACTGACGGGGAGACAGTAATGCTAAGTAATCCCATCCAGAGAGCACAGACAATCTTGCTTCTTGGACTCCCAGCCACATCCACACAAATTAAAAAACATGTCTGTATAGCAAACTCTAGACTGGTTGAGGTTAGTGGCACGGTACATAGCTCTTACCCACCAATCCCAGAAGACACTGCGACTCCCTCACAGCTCCACAGCACCCAAAGAAACCCACGAGCATCATGATTCCTCCTACTCCCATCAAAATATACACAGCTGGAAACAGAAAATAAACACAAGGTAGCTGGAGACCTTACAGAAGTACAAGTTCATAGTTTATCTAAATTCCCTTCCAATGAATGCATCTGTGCAATTCAAAATCTCACCAGAAGGCGGCAGCAATAATACATTTATACTGTACATCATTATGCTAGAGCCAGATTTCTGTGTATTTCAGTTAGGGATGGGTGGCATGGCAAAAATATTATTCACTGACACTTGACATGACACACAATATAATATGATGGTTCTATTTACAAACCCTGAAAAACTAAGCAGAAAAAACACACTTAGAAAAAAAAAGGTTAATTATTATTAATAACAAATATTTAACAATGAGATGTAACTTATTGTGGTATAAATATACTATCACCTACCTGTATTTGAATTCAATTCTGTGTATTGATATTTCCTCTCTTTGCTTTCACCCAGGAAATACTCACATGGAAATTTCTTATTTTTAGTGCCAAAGGTGAAAACCTAACTTGACTTACAAGAAAGAGGAACAATTGCCATCTGGCTAACTTTACCAATAAATATATAAATATAAAAATAATTCCATTTTGTGGTGGTCTTTTTTTAAACATTCGGTGGGTAATGGCAGACAGAGAGGCAGAATGAGTTTCAGTTTGAATATGATGTACTTCCCCACTGTATAAATAAATGTTTCCACCAGGGACCATAAAGTGCAAATGTATGGTAGCAGCAGTGTGTCTGTTAGTTTAAACCATGCTACAGACTGCTGGTGTATGTAAAACAGGACTCCTCTCACCATAGGCACCACAAAACAAAACAAAACAAAAAAGTCAAAAGGCCCTCATCGAAACAGAGCAACACAAACCAGTCTTTGTGTACACAACACACTCGCCTTATACGATCAGCACAAGCTTCTCCTGTATTGTGTGTAGAGACAAACACCTATATCCTAGAAAGTATCCTAACCTATTCATCAGGATCCACATTTTAACTATCTTCTAGCACCAAACACACCCAAACTAACATGTCAGAAAAGAAATTAGGTTGTTTAAAACTGATCACTTTCCAATGTGGCCAACTTTCAGCCAATTTAAACTGATGTCTGAATCTCAGATATTACTTTGCATTTCAGTTTGATTTAAAAGAGAACTGTTCTTTATTTAATTTGCTTATTTTACCAGGGTTATGGTGTGTTGGCCATATATAATTCTGAAGCATTATATTCTTTCACTGTTCATCTGCTGCACCTTATCCCCTCTGCCGTTAATGATCATTTCATCCCTAGCAACAATTCCTCTCTCACCAACGCAGGTCACAGAAAAGTCTGTTGCCGGTAGGAATTCCTTTGAGGACACTTAAAGGACTCCTCTGAAGACACTGTTGCTAGGATGGCATCATCTCTATAATTACAACTCCTTGCCACCACCTACAACCATAATCAGTGATGCACAAACTGATTACCTTAAAGGAGTATGAAATACATACAGAAGTATAATAAGTCAAATAAATAAAAAATTTTATATCCATCCATCCATCTTCTACCGCTTACTCCTTCTTCAGGGTCGCGGGGAACCTGGAGCCTATCCCAGGGAGCATCGGCACAAGGCGGGGTACACCCTGGACAGGGTGCCAGTCCATCGCAGGGCACAATCACATACACACACTCACACACCCATTCATACACTACGGACACTTTAGACATGCCAATCAGCCTATCATGCATGTCTTTGGACTGGGGGAGGAAACCGGAGTACCCGGAGGAAACCCCAGCAGCACGGGGAGAACATGCAAACTCCACACACACCCAGCCCCGGCGGGAATCTTAATATATTATTTATTAATAATATATTAATATATATTATTAATATTAATACATTACTATAATTATTAGGCATCACTGCTTTGTCTTTTGTTTTCCAACAAATTACATTAGACGGCTGCTGAGAAAGTGCTTCATCCACTTCACTCCCTAGGCTAATTAAAACGCAGGGGAGGCACTGAGCTGTGGTTTCCCTTTTGACAGGATGGCGGAGAGTAAAATGAGTCCACTGTGAGTATAAGAGCTGAAAACATAAGGCCTCAGCTCTCTTCACTTCCTGACTACCACAGGGAAAGAATACTTGGCACTAGCAGCAGCCACTATTTTAGCCTATACAGCCTGCTTGTAGATTTCAGATAAACAGCTTCACACTGCAAGTAATACGTTTTTTCAAATAATCAAATGCTGTGGGAAATACCTTTGATAAATATGAAAATTAGTGGGTGTCAGTAGCATACAAATGTTTGTTTTAATAGCACGATAAGGTCCATAGCAAACTGAAGTGACCAAATGAGTCATCAAGAGCTTCCTGTTTAGTAATTTCTTCAATTTCTAACATGTACACCCTCTGATAGTATTTATACAGTAACCACAATCGTTATGCAATCCTAAAAATCACATGTTCATCATATTAAACTAAGCTACCATGTGTTAGTCATGCAGTAGCACTCCAGCGTTTGATGATGACGATGATGACAGTAATAAGAGATATAGCATTAAAATGTAATTTTAGTTTGTGTTCTGAGAAATAAAGCTATTTGCAAAGAGAAACAATATAATATAACAGGGTATCGGCATAATATATAATATATCATGTATCAGCACTTCAAGTTGAATACAATTTAATACCATATTCAAGATATTTCCAAAAGACATAAGACCTGCATGTCACTTCAATCATGCTGCATGATACATCAGCTATAATTGTGTTCATGTACATACATTCATTTCTGGGTTTTAGTAAACTATAGCAGGGTAAACTTTTAAAGAGGTATTTGGGAGACCAGAGCAAATATCCTTTTTGCATTACCATTTGCTCTAAGAGTGAAAGAAAAAAAAAATAGAGAGATGGATTTCGGCAGTCAGAAGAGAAAAATATGTCAAATTTACCATCACTCCCTCAGCAGCTGTATTAGAAACCTGTATTTTTTTTTTTTATATATATAATTTAATGCCAGGGTAATTTAGTGTTCTAAATGTACAGAATTTTTGGTAAAGAAGAATATTTTATAATTGTGTGTATATATATATATATATATATATATATATATAAATAAAGCTATTTTATAATATTACTATTGCACTGAATAATACATTTTATTTGGGTACAAATACTAATATAACAATAGTAACATATTTCTGACTTAGTTGACTTTTATGTGTTAGACTTTGTAGCTTTTATTTTGGCAGAAACCCGCAGGAAGACCTCCTTCTACTTGGCAAAATTTTTTTGTTCTTTTTTTATAAATACACTTCTCATCAACATCCACTACATACTGGATATCGTAACATGCATGTTCCGACGGTAGACACAGTATGTCGCCAAGTTATTCATCTATGATTATGGCTGGGGTTAGAAGATCCAGTGTGTAGTGAATCTAATCCATTATGTCATCGTGCTACAGGCTGCAATGAGGACACACTCAAATCAACTGTCAGGAATTCACAAAAGTGCATTTTAAACAGCTTGCTAAAGGGTTCCCAAACCCCCCCCAAAATACTTCAAGATCGATGCATATGGATCGGCAGGATTAGTAATCAATGTATCGAGAAAACGAGTGAATTGTGACACCCCTAAAAATATACTAATATAAAATGTTCTATAATTAGCTTTTTAATCAATAATAATCAATGCTTCAAAACAGCTATCAACTTTTCATTCATCTATCTTCAGTAGCTGGTTATCCTGGATCTGGAGCTTATCCTGGGAACACTGCGTTGTGAGGTGGGAATACACCCTGAATAGGACACCAGTCCATCATAGGACACCATGCACATACGCATTCACAGACATTCCCATATTTGAGCAATTTAGAATAGTCATTCCATCTACAGACAGTAATCCGAGCTCAGGATTGAACCCAGGCACCAGTGTAGTACTTTTGATATACATAAATATTAAACAAACAGATGTTAGAATAGTAGTTACTTGCTTATTTAGCTTAGTGTTTTCATAGTTGTTGGCACCAATGTCTTATGCACAGGCTACTGACTACTTCCAGTGCTTTATAACATCATAGAATATTAACACAATAACTTTTAGTAAATATCTGGCAAGAAACTTTACTACAATTGTACTGCTTCACACCCACACAAAACCACTCTTTCCTTAAAAAAAGCTCTACATTTTTCATGTATCTGCAGATTTACATTCTCATTTTAATGTGTCAGCTTAATTTGTACAGAATACAGAAGTGCATTTGTAACCTACAGCCAGTAATCACAAGTCTGGTAGTTAGTTAATCCAATAAAGTTGCATTACAACCAGAACTACTAGCCAAACTGAAATCTGAACAATACAAAATGTGAAAGCAAAACTCCTGAAAGTGAAAGTATGATGGCCTGTTTGCAACTTGAAGACTAACAGAGCACAGATCAAGATTTATGGGGTGGACAAAAGTCCACAGCCTCATGACTCTAGCTCAGCAGTCCTCCTCCATTCCTCTGAGAGAGCGCCAAGTAGAGTCAATAAGAAATTGATCCCATTGTAACTCACAGGGCACCACTATGTGTGATGTCCTTTGAGAAATACTCTTTAGCCATTAGTCAGATTTATAAGTGTCTCATTCATCATGACTAGACCAATATTGACCCTCCATCCCCCATTACAACACTGCAGCAGCTCTGCCATACAGTAAAGCAGTATATTAGTCCTGTCATTATATATGCCTCATTTTTCAGATATGGTAGTAAGTCGTCATTCAGACACATATCACCAGCTGAAAGAATATATACATATGTATAAATTCATAAATGATACCTCAACCTCCTTTGACAATCAAGTGTTTTTGACAGGTTATTTGAGGTTGTTGCCCTTACTGAAGCTATCATGGGGCTATGTTGCTGTCTGTGCGGAGTTTCGCATGTTCTCCCTGTCTGCATTGGTTTCCACTCTACAAAAACATGCCAGTCGATCAATTAGCAACGCTGAAACTGGGTCTTTTAGCAAAGTGTGAACAAGTGTGCAAATGTGTGTACGGTGCCATGCAATGGATTGGCATTCATTCCAGGGTGTTATCCCCTGTTTATTAATCAGTGAACTATCCAGTAGCATACTGCACCTCGTTTGGCTTTCAGAAAATTATGCAGGGTGTCTGAAATGTCAGGAACTAATGGGAGTTAAACTACATATGCATGAATTTGTATTTATTTAATTATTTATTTTACATACATTTTTTTTACGTACAGGTGAAAATGGCATTAACATTGGATGAAAGATTAAAAATAGTGCCTCTTGGTACTTCTTGGTACTCTCATTGGTTCCTGACTTTTTGGACATCCTGTAGATTTTATAGATAATCAAGAGATAGATATCAATAGGGGGCTCAGTGTATCATGCAGCTGGACTGCGGAAATGTATCAAATGTACAAATATTGTACAATATGGGCGTCAATGGCATCTTTAGAACATATAGTTTCAGCCCAGTAAACACTAGTCAGTAATTGAAGCTTTTTGATATGTTGTGTCGTTCAGTGTATATCGGTGGCCCTAATCGGGATGCAGCTACTTGTTCTTCAATAACAGTACGGGCACCCACAAGATGGCTGTTATAGCACAAGATGCCTTGTGAGTTAAGCAAACCAAGGTTGAATTTGGATACATTCTGACTGGTCTTGGCATGTCTCAAATTTATATCACATGCTAAAGTGTAACTAATAAACTGGTAGGTCACTGAAAATCCCATAAATCCTACTTAATCCCATAAAATCACAGTAGACATTGTACATAGTAGAAGTTCTACAAAGGTACAGTATGCTTCACTGTGTGTTTCTTTTTCATACAGTGTAAATCTTTTGCTAAGAGAGTTCTTTCAAGTGAAGGTTGTACGCTACTCACCAAAAAAGAAGGTTTTGGGAGCATTATCTTCGGTCAGTAATGATTTTGTATTAGGATCAAACCTCAGCCATAGTCCCACTGCTAACACCAAAGAACCAGAGAGCTGGACACAAAATGAGAAATGGATATGGTTATCAGTTTGTAGATAGTATTATTATCTACCTTTTGACACATTTGTTTATTGGACATATTATGCATACTTGAAATAGTCATGAAGTAAAAAGATTATCATATGTACTACAACATTTTACCCCTATCAGTTATATTAAATGAAAACCTGACTGCCTCTGCCAGAAAGCTTAAAATGGGCCGTGGTTGGATCTTCCAGCAGGACAATGATCTAAACATACATCAAAATCAACACAAAAATGGTTTACTGACCACAAAATCAAGGTCTTGCCATGGCCATCCCAGTCCCCTGACTGGGCTGAACTGAAGAGGAGGAGAGTCCATTAGTGTGGACTTCGAAATTTGAAGGATCTGGAGAAATTCTGTATGGAGGAATGGTCTCAGATCCCTTGCCATGTATTCTCCAACCTCATCAGACATTATAGGAGAAGGTTTAGAGCTGTTATCTTGGCAAAGAGAGGTGGCACAAAATATTGTCTAAAAGGGTGCCAATAACTGTTGCACACCTATATTTAACAAACTTATTTTTTGGTTTGGGTAGGATGACGTTTTGTTTGCAATTGTTTGATGTCCATGAGATCAGAGTATTTTTGTGAATTTTTTGAACAAATTATCAAAAGGTTAAACAATAAAAACAAATTTTCAGAAGGCCTTCTTTGCTCATATTTGCCAAGGTGCCAATATTACTGGAGGATACTGTATTTGGACAGTGACACAATATTCATAATTTTGCCTCTGTACATCACCACAATGGATTTGAAATGAAACAATCAAGATGTGATTGTAGTGTAGATTTTCAGCTTTAATATAAAATATTGAATGAACCATTTAGGAATTACAGACCTCTGGGTCACAAGTAACTGGATGAACTAAAATAATCACAAATTGTAGAATTCTTTTTAATACCCATGGATTAAATGCAATAAAATGACTTTTACTGCAGTTGCCTTCAGCTGCTACTTGCTTGTGGGTCTTTCTATCTTCAGCTTCTGCCATCAATAAGTGAAAAGCATGCTAAACTGGGTTGAGGTCATCAGACATTTAAGAACATTTCATTTCTTTGCCTTAGGAAGCTCTTGGGTTGCTTTCGCTGTATGTTTTGGATCACTATCCATCTGTACGGTGAAATGCCATCCTATCAGTTTGGCAGCATTTGAGTGGAACGTATAGCTCTATATGCTTCAGAATTTATCCTGGTACTTACAGCAATCACATCATCAATAAACATCAGTGACCCAGTTCCACTGGCAGCCATACATACCCATGTCATAACACTTCCTCCTCATGTTTGACAGATGATGTGGTATGTTTTTGGAACATGAGCCCTTCCTTTCCTTCTCCATACTCTTCTCTTCACATTATTCTGGTTTTACCCAATATGCTTCTGTTTTCCTAAAAGCCAGAATCTTAGGACACATAAAAACAAGAATACTATTTCGATCCTTCCTCAGTGTGCACAAAACAAATCAATATTACTCTAAGCAAGGAGTAGTATTCTGAGTGAATGGGAAACCTCTCATGTAAGGTCATCCTGCCAATCAACCACTGTCATCATCAACAGGCAGGCTGTGTCAGTTTCACAGGCCTCCACTGTCACGCCTGCTGGAACTCTCCAGCCCTGGCGTTCACCCCAACAAGCCACTATGCCAAGCGGCCAAGACAACAGTTCACTTCTCTATCTTACAAATTTCGAGACAAAGGCTGAATTCTGTATATTGTTTGAACATCAGTAAACACACAACCCATCACTCCAACAAAACCCCTCATTACAGCATTCATACACTGACCGTTTGAGCAAATCTAATGTGACCACTTCATTAGTTTGGTGATAAAATCATCATGCCAGAGACAGTGGAGGGGCAGAAACTGTACAAGGCAGGTCTTTGGAAGTTTAAAAAAAAAGTGTGAGGGATTCTATTCAGGGGGTTGAATAATTTTGAAACTTGAGAAATCATTATAAGTTGCATTTTCAGTTGAATTTGGGGAAACCACTTGAAGCATTCATTGTGTTGAACTATTTCAACAGCTTTTGTTTGATCTGTTTATTGCAAAGTTTGTAAATGTTGACAATACGCCTGATTAGCAATGGGGGTTGAATAATTTTGATTGCACCTGTATGCCATTACTCTTTACTCCTTCCTGAGGTGTCTAATCATGTACAATAAAATAAATATATATACTAAAATAACTCAGAATATAAAAGGTAGCTAGTAGAGATGCACCAACGTATCAGTCGATAATCGGTATCGGCCGATAAAGGCTATTTTTCCCGAAAACATCCAATGATCAGGGCCGATTATATCCTGTCAATGAAAAGAGGGTGGGAAAACAAATCGAGTTCGAGCTGTGTTCCCCCACCATTGCTTGCACTGACTTAAAGGGCCAGTACACCATAGATTAAAATGAGTGACAGAAAAAGAAAAAAATAAATAAATAAAAATTATATATATATATTTATATATATATATATATATATATATATATATATATATATATATATATATATATATATATATATATATATATATATATATTGCACAGAAAAATATTTGTAGAGTAGTATATTTCATATGCAGTTCATGTTAATACGAGTTAATATCATTAAAAAAAAAGTTTATATTAGGCCTATATATTACCAGTTTGATGTTCAGTGATGAAGTAGAGATGCTTTTGTTAGTGGAGAGTGAATGAGTCTAACAGGATGTTTTTTTTTACAATTCAGTCAATTAATTATGTTAATACGAATTAATAACATTCAATAAGTTAAGAAATTTTACTTTAATCTTCAGAATTTAGTTCATGTGTTAATGTTAATTAAAATCATGTGTTTTCTGTTTATGAGACCAGTTACTGTGAAACAACTTGTTGAAATGGAGAGAATAAAGTCTTTATTTGCATTTCCCTCAGAATTGTGGAATTAATTATTATTAATTTAAAAGAACGCATAAAAAGCAGAACTATGGGTATCGGCCGATATCACTCAATAATTGTTTGTGGGTATCGGCTGAGAAATTTAGCATCAGTGCATCTCTAGTAGCTAGTCACTTTACAAAGATTAAATGATTTCTAAAAGACTACGATGATTTATTTAATTGAAAAAGCATGACCCCTTTAACTAAAGCTATTAGTAAACCTGCTCTGAAGTGAACCATGAAGTTTCCATCAGTCACAGGCAAAATATAAGCTATTTTTTACTCAGCTACATGTGACTTTCTGCATCACGATACTCTGTTATTGGATACATGACCTACTGTGTTGCTTCAATGCACTGCTCCATATGGGTAAACTAGATGTTTGTTGGCTAAACATTAAAAGGTTTTAATAGACACCACAAAACATACGTGGATTCTCAGGTGGATTCCAACTTTTTCTGAACCCAAAACCATATTAAGAGCACTGGCTTTTGGATGGTCATTTAGCTGATACTTTTTTCAAAAAGCCAGACCCCAATCCTTAATAAGCTCAAAAAACCTTAATAATCAAAATAAGACAAAAACACAGATAATATTGCCAAGTCAATATAACAGTAAAAAAAAATCTAATTATATCAGGACTGAAATTTGAAAATACCAAAATGATAAATGAACAAATTCTGGACACAAAGTTATCTGAATATAAAATAACAGTCCTTATTGGTTGATCTGAAATTAACTTTAAAATTATAACCCAAGTATATATGTAACAAACATTAACAAATTAGAAAACTAATTCATGTTCAATGATGTGCAATTACGGTTAAACCGTTTGGGTGGCATGTTAATCTATTTATAATTTCTCGTGTGAATTCACTCCTTGGCATAGGCGTATACATTTTTTTTTAATGAACCATTACTGGGAACTGGCAGACTGTGGTGGACTACACCTCAGTTAGAAAGGAACTGTCACAATAAACTAGCAGGCAGGAAATGGTTGTGCAAATATATAGAAAATATCTTTTTTTTCTCTCTCTCTTTATTACACACTTTATTTCTCATCATGGTGAAGCATTAATGTGATGAAGCTGTGAGGACTGCAGGAGCACCTCATAAACTGCACTGCACTGTGCTGGACTACAGTGACAAAGTGCACCTCAAAATCCCATGTGCTCAGTTAACACCTAAAGTGCTGTATTCATGCTTTTACTTCATTTCAGTCTTATTTTAAGTGCACCTACACAGCTAACATTGCAGCAAGGGAGATTTCGCAGTGGTAGAAAGATGAACTTCAAAATCTACTTCTACTACTATTACTACTATTACCACCACTACCACCATCACAACTACCACCACTACTACTACTACTACCACTACCACCACCATCACTACTACTACTACTACTACTACTACTACTACTACTACCACCACCACCACTACCACTACTACTACTAACCACCACTACTACTACTACTACTACTACCACCACTACTACTACTACCACCACCACCACCACCACCACCACTACTACTACTACTACTACCACCACCACCACCACCACCACTACTACTACCACCCCACTACCACTACTACTACTACTACCACCACTCACTACCACTACTACTACTACCACTACCACCACCACCACCACTACTACTACTACTACTACTACCACCACCACTACCACTACTACTACCACCACCACCACTACTACTACTACTACCACTACTACCACCACCACCACCACCTCACTACTACAACTCACCACCACCACCACCACTAATACTCACCACTACACCACCACCACCACCACCACTACTCTCACCACCACCACCACCACCACCACTACTCACCACCACCACTACTACTACCACCACCACCACCACCACTACTACTACTCACCACCACCACCAACCTCACTACCACCATCACCCCCACACTCAACTACCTCACTACTACTACTACTACCACCACCACTACCACTACTACTACCACCACCACTACTACTACTACTACTACTACTACCACCACCACTACCACTACTACTACTACCACCACTACCACCACTACTCACCACTCTACTCACCACTACTGCTACACCACCACCACCACCCACCACTCACTACTACCACCACCACCACCACCACCACCACCACTACCAACCACCACCACTACCACCACCAACCACCACCACCTACCTACCACCACCACCACCACTACTACTACTACCACCACCACCACCACCACTACTACTACCACCACCACCACCGACTCCACTACCACTACCACCACCACCACCACCAACTACTACTACTACTACTACTACTACCACCACCACCACTAATACTACTACCACTACTACTACTACCACTACTACTACTACCACCACCACTACTACTACCACCACCACCACCACCACTACTACTACTACTACTACTACTACTACTACTACCACTACTACTACTGAGAGGGTGAAATTAAGAGAACATTATTTCCAGAAGGCTGGTTACAAACAGGAAAATAAGCCATACGAATTGGAGAACCTCATGCAGAGGCAGTTTATGCGGCGGTGAGGTTATTAGTGCGGTTAGTAGGGTGGTACATACACATGTCAAGCTTAACCTTTCATTTCTTTCGATACCGATGCAATCCATTTGAAAAGGTTTAAGTGTGAAAGGCTCACCCAGAATATGAAGTTGAAGACGAAAAGCAGGTATTTCACGCATTTCGTGACTCCTTGCACTTTGCTCATTTTTGCCGGTATCTACGCCTCCGAAGTCCTCTGTATGCAGGATGAATGTTTAACTCGGGAGAGTCAAAGTGTCACTGAAACACACCGAGCGCGTCTCCTCCTGTCAGCATGAGCGCGTGCGTCCTGTAAGCCCCGCCCATTAGATTTCGAGACGTTAATATTTCACTTTGCATCCAGATAACACACAGGTCACCTAATTACTAACCTTAACTTTGCTGAGATGCAGAGTCTGTCAGACTTCTCATGCCTTGTGGATGAGATGGAAAGACTGGAATAAAGTTGGTTGGACGTTCGATATTTGCAGAAATGTGGAAATTAAGGGATCGTCTCTAAAGTTACATGCGACATTGTTAAACACGATTCTAACTTCAATAGCATTTGAAGGGAATGACGTACAGTCATATACCTCACTGTAAAGTGTTCATGTAGATTTCAGCTATAATGCACACCTTTTAGATTTTTGATATTTAACAAAATAAACTATTAAATCATATATAAATATTGCCATGTATTTTATTACTGCATGGGCTCATACACAAAATATACCATAATTTAAAGCTCAATAGCATTTGAAGGAAATGATGTACAGTCACACATCCAACTGTAAAGTGTTCGAATAGGTGTCAGGTATAAAGCACACTTTTTTTTTTTTTTTTTTTGAGATTTTTGATATTTAACGTCACAGTGCATGAACCAAAAAAACCTTCACGAATGCATAAAGGGGGTCAAAATCACCCGTACTGGACTGAATGGTTTTCTTAAAAAATGTAAATAATTATATATATATATATATATATATATATATATATATATATATATATATATATATATATATATATATATATATATATATTTATGTATGTATGTATGTATATTTGTGTGTGTGTGTGTATGGTTATGAATATTATATATATATATATATATATATATATATATATATATATATATATATATATATATATATATATATATATATATATATAATTTTGTATAATTTATATATAAATTATTTTTTAATATATAAATGATTTCATTAATAGGACATCTATTTTTTGAAGAAAACCATTCAGTCCAGTACAGGTCATTTTGACCCCCTCTATGCATTACACATTTGACAGGTATACACACACTCTGTCGTCGTCGTCGTGTGCCCCCCCAAAAGAATCATCTGAAGAGACATTATTTACACATTATTTGATGTTTTACTTTGTGAATTTCATTTATTTTTGAAAAACATTCTTTTCAAATCTAATGACTGCAACACACTCCAAAAAAGTTGGGACAGTCGACTGTTAACCACTGTGTAACCACTGTGTAACATCACCTTTTCTTTTAATAGCAATTATTAAGTGTTGGAGAACTGGAGACACCAGTTGTTTAAGTTTAGCAAGTGGAACTTTCCTCCATTCATCCACTATTCATTTTGTCAGCTGTGCAACTGTACAGGCCATACATTCTCAATGGGAGACAGGTCAGGACTGCAGGCAGGCTCTGATAGCACCCACACTCTCTGCTTATGCAACCATATGCTTGTAATCCGGACAAAATGTGATTTGGCGTTGTCCTGCTCTAGTTGGCAGCATATGTTGCTCAAAAATGTGTACATATATTTCTGCATTAATGGTGCCCTCACAGATGTGCAAGTTACCCATGCCATGGGCACTGACACACCCTCACGCCAGAACAGATGCTGGCTTTTGGATCTGATGCTGATAACAGCTTGGATGATCCTTTTCCTCTGTGGCCCGGAGAACACGACAATTTGATATGTTGACTCGTCAGACCACAAAAGACGATTCCACTGTGTTACTGTCCATCTCAAATGAGACAGAGCCCAGAGAAGTTGGCCTTTCTGGACAGTGTTGATGTATGGCTTCTGCTTTACATAGTAAATTCTTAATTTGCATCTGTGGCTGCAAATGTTGTTGACTGACAAAGTATTACCTTTTAATAAAGTATGTTTTGAGAGCAAAGGTGTGTGTGTGTGTGTGTGTGTGGGAGGTTGGTGGGTTGGGGTGGTAGGGTGGTCCTAGGTAGTGGGTGGTATTGAAAAAAAAACTTGCTCTTGTGCTGCATAACCCAATTGTGCTTGAGCGTCAGGTCATGGACTGATGACCGGACGTTCTCATTCAGGATTTTCTGTAATAACAGAATTCATGGTTCCATTAATTATAGCCCAGGCACTGAAGCAGCAAAGCATCCACACACAATCACATGAACACTGACCTTATCTGAGAGGAGCAAGGCATGCAATTCCTTGGATGTTTGTCTGGGTTCTGTTGTTTCTTTCTGGATGTGCTCTTGGAGGAATCTTGGTTGGCCATCAAATTTTAAGAAGATTCACCACTGTTCTAAGTTTTCTCTATTTGGAGATAATTGCACCATTCTGTGTAAACTCTAGAGACTATTGTGTGCTGAAAATCCAATTTTTGTATTACTAAAAAATAATTTAATAAGCAGTTTCTGAAATACTCAACTCTAAGCTTGTCTGGAACCAACAACCCTACTATGGTCAAAATCACTTTTTAAAATCACTTTTGCCACGTTCTGATGTTTGATGTGAACATTAACTGAAGTTCTTGACCTGAACCTGCATAATTCTATGCACTGTACTCCTGCCACATGACAAGCTGATTGGATAATTACAGGAATGACCAAGTGTCCAGTTGTTCCTTATAAGATTTTGAATGTCAATTTGTTTCACCTTCTACAGCCTCAGAAACACTTTATTGTACAACTAAATAATTATTTTTGTTTAGATTTTTTTGTCACCTGCCAAAAGTCCTGTTTTCCTACCCTTCATTTAAGTACATCTAAGTGATAAGCCAAACATAGTACTTAAGTGCTTCTCAGGCTGTTGGGCTGTAGGACATGAAACAAGGAATTATAAAATATTATTTATCTCACAAGTCAACTTAATTGTTCCTTAGTTAAGTTTGTTTTGTAATTGTTCCTTAAAAGTTCCTTAAAAAGGAATCGTCAAGAGTAAGTCGCCCCCTAGTGGTTCAACATATCAAATGTTCTTCACAGATTAATAAACCAATAAGTGGTGCTGTGATGTGCGGCAAAAGGTTGAACTTCACAAAATGGGAAGTGGCTATAAGAAAATAGCACAAGCATTGCAAATGCCCATTTCCACCTTCAGGGCAATAATGAAAAGTTCCAGTCAACTGGAAACGTTATTAATCAACCTGGAGTGTCTATATTGTCTCAATGCACTGTGAAGAGGATGGTTTGAGTGGCCAAAAAATCTGCAATGAGAATTGCAGAAGTTAGTTACATCTTGGGGTCAGAAAGTCTTCAAAGCTACAATCCAAAATCACCTACATTGCCACAAGTTGTTTTGGAGGGTTTCAAGAAAAAAGCCTCTACTCTCATCCAAAAACCTCAAATGTCTTCAGGTTGCTAGACACTACTGGAACTGGTTTTGGTGCACACAGAGAGGTAACCATATGGAAAAGTACCTCATCCCCACAGTCATTCCATGGCCATCCCCGTCTCCTGACTTGAAACCCATAGAAAACTCATGGGGTGAACTGAAGTGGAGAGTCCACCAGTGTGAACCTCTAAATTTGAAGGATCTGGAGAGATTCTGTATGGAGGGATGGTCTCAGATCCCTTGCCATGTATTCGACAACCTCATCAGGCATTATAGGAGAAGACTCAAAGCGGTTATCTTGGCAAACGTAGGTTGCACAAAGTATTGACTAAAAGGGTGCCAATAATTGTTGCACATCTATATTTAACAAAGATTAAAAAAATATTTTTTTAGAAACCAGTGTTTTGTTTGCAATTGTTAGATGTCCATGACAGCAGACTATTTTTGTGATTTTTTTTTAAAGAGATCAAAAGGTTAAACAATAGAGACAATTCTTCACAGCCATCTTGCTCATATTTTCCAAGGGTGCCAATATTAGTGGAAGGCACTGCATATACAATGCCTTCATCATTAATGTGTCAGTAAAGCAATAAGAACAAACATAGATTTTTCATTCAGAACCTTTTTTGGTTTTTTTGCCGTAGAGTCAGAAAACTTGTAAGAGAATTGCACAACAGTGTAGTTAAGAAATCTGATACAATTTTAAAGGTTGAAAAGATGTACTTTGTTGATGTTGGCTTTCATACATTCTACATTTGAGTGCACATAGAAGTGAAACAATGTATATTCATCTATTCTAACCCACAGTGTGACTTTTGTGGACATCATTTTCCATGTAACAAGCAAATGTTCTGAAGCAGCGTTAGGGGGCGATGCTGTGCCTTTAATATATTTGCACTGGCTTTCCATTTCGAGTCTCATGTGAGCAGTCTAGTTTTGTTCTGCTAGGATGTTATGAGATATTGTGTATCTCAACTCTTACCCTGATAGATTCACTTGATTATAACTGAATCCTCAAATCATATTAATCTCATTAATCTTTATCTTTTTCCTTGTTCTATAAACAGTTACTTCTAAGTTTATTTTCTTAAAGTAAATATGAATAAAGAAATTACATTGCTAATCAAGCCACTGGAGGATCTTGCATAATCTCACACACCCTTCATCCCCCAGCAAGACTGTGATTAGTACTGTTTTGATCCGTAATGCATGATAACAAAAGAACAGGAAATCCTGTGCCTACTGCGCATTCATCAAAGAATATTATTCATGCTGCCATCAAAGAGAATGAGATTATGGGGTTGAAGCGGCATGCCCAGCCAATCTCTTCTAGGCTGACTATTGGTGTTTTTTATATATATATATATATATATATATATATATATATATATATATATATATATGTGTGTATGTATGTATGTATGTGTGTGTGTGTGTGTGTGTGTGAAAGTCTCTTTGTGCATGGTGGAAGACTTTGTTTAAAATATCGTGGTAACCTTGGCCCATGGCATGACCCTGCCAATCACCCAACACAAACAAGAGTTGACAAAGTATGTCATTAATAATCTGTAACTCGAACAATTGTGTCTCTGAGTAAAAATGATCTATGATCTTTGACATTAGATATCTAAGTAGTAGGATTCCTGGTCCTCAGGCGTGACCTCATCATTAGCCCATGGTCCTGACTTTTGACATGTTGTCTCCCTGAACACTTCAACATGGCAGCGGACATACCAAAGCAAAGATCAGATTTATTTATTTATTTATTATTATTTTTTTTACAAACTGCCAAAACAAACCAATATGGCTTGTTGATACTGCTTTTGATGTCTGGAATGTCTTTAGATTAAAAAATATATATATCATCATAGACTGCTTGATTTGGCAGGTAAGTTCATTCTTGAGCCTCTTTGTTAGCTCTACTGAGCCATGGAACATTTAAAAAATTTCAATAAATCTCCATGTGTTCTTCCCTCATACTTGAATATACCATCTGGAGCAGGGTAAAAGGCAGATCTGACGATACTGATTCCTTCAAACTAAGTTTAATTTTCTCTCTGGAGAGTCGCTTAACATGTGTTGGTCATATTTGAGGCAGCATAAAGCACACACCAGACATTTTTTGAAATGTGCCCCACACATGGTGCCATGGCTTTTTTCTTTTTTAAATTCAGCCAATAAATGAGGAAAATATTTGAAAATAATCCTTAACTGCACCTGTGCTGTAGTATTATAACATGATAATATTTTTCATCCAATAAGCATAGAACTGTAACTCAGTCTCACATTTAATAACACTCATTGCTAAGCCCGCAATACACTGAAAAATATTATTGCTCCAGATTTAATAAATAACAATAGCAATAACAATAACAAAATATGCATAACATATGCAGTCATCATAAACAAGCATTTTCATTCTCTGTAATCTTTGTAGTCAGCAAAGAAAACTAAGCATGTCCATCATGAAAAATAATAGGATACTAATGTTCTGCTACAGATTTCACCATATGGCTTGATATAGACTCTCATAAGGCCATAGCATGATTGATAGTAATAAGGCATATCAAATGAATGCCTTGTTCATAAACATTTTATTGATGATTTCATTCTATGTTTTTATTTTATTTGATTGTTATTGGGTTGGAATATCAGGCATATAATGACCAACATACAAGTCAAACTTTAAATGACAGACTGTCATTGTCTCCACGACTTGCGGCTGAGCACACACACACAGGCTACGTTGATCCTAATAAGTCTCCAAGCCACCAGGTTCTTAAAAGAAGTCAAAGCTCTCACAAATGTGTGGGAGTTGGTGCAGTATGAGTTCCAGTGGCGCACATCAATCCCCAGACAGCCAGAGCCTCCAGTTCTGGCCCCGCTGCACACTGTTTCAAAGAAGTATTGCTTTTTCTTGACGTCATTGATGTTGACATCAGGCAGCACGGTTACCTCGTTGCCTGAGATGTCTGTTGCTTTTGTTTTATTACCCACCCAGAAGCTGATGCTCTCACACACGGAGTACACACCACGATTCTGTGGCTGTCCTGCCCGCCTCTTCGTCCTGTCCTTTGATCCCTGGTGTTCTTCCGGCTCTGAGTCAGGGGGCTGTTCGCTGAAAAACACACGAGGCGACCGGTAGCGCCTCTTGTTGAAGAGTTTGGGGTCCACTGTGGGTGTAGGGTCAGCTGTCTGCTCATGGTTGCTGTCCTGTGGGCAGATATCGCCCGCTCGCAGTGCCGAATTGTGGCTGCAGAACAGGAGCAGCAGAGCTAACATGGACCACCGCATGGGCACACCAGGACCTGGAGGGAAATATGATCACAAAAGTGTGTTAGAAACACTGTAATTATTACAGGTGTTACTGCAGACTAGTAGAACTGTTTACGAGAATAAGGCACCATTAAGTAGTTACATAGGAGTTATTCCAGAGAAAAGCTTCTTGTTCCTTCTTAAACTTGCGATTAAACACGTATTGAATGTGATCACTGATCTGTCTATTACTAATTACATTATTTGTTATTTATCAGGATGATAAATGATCAGCACAGCGTTACACCTGTACTTATGATACTAATGATAAATGTCAATGTCATAAGCTCCTCAGTTTAGTTAACTCACATTTAAGTAACAGGTCTTTTCAAATAAGTGGATGAAAAATATACTAGAGCAGGTAAATATAAACAGAATATAAATCATCAGAGATTTTTAATAGATTTCACTTACATTATAGATTTCATTTGCACTGTAGGTTTGTTTACAGGCTTATCAGTGGTATGTTCACCTCGTCTTTAAACGTGTTGTAGAAAATATGAAAGATTTAGTCTATGTATAGGTTTGATTTTAGATAAAAGAAACAATATGTAGAAAAATGAGATGGTTTTCATTTACAGCACAGACTGTAGTCAGTCCACCCTGCTGTTTAAGAAAATGTCACAAAAGGTTATAACCAGGTGTGGCGCAGCCTATGAATTACTAAGGATTTCTAAAACAGGATTGTCTACTCGCTGTATTTTTAACCTCATCTTACATTATTAAAAAAGGCTAAGAGCAATCCCCTAAAAAACAGACAGTTTAAAAAAAAATTTCAAGCATTTTCCCTTTTATCATGTTATATACCGAAAACATTGATATTAAGTTGGATGGTTATCATCCCATACAGTATTTCTGTATTTGTCTTAGAGCATTTATGAAAAAAGTTCACAGAATAGTTCTTATTCTTCTTTGCATCTACTGTGCCCTCCACTAATATTGGCACCCCTGGTAAATATGAGCAAAGAAGGCTGTGAAAATTTGTCTTCATTTTTAAAGATTTTGTTCTTTTGTTTAAAAAATTCACAAAAATACTCTGCTCTCATGGATATCAAACAATTGCGAACACAACACAGGTTTATCAAAAAAATAGCTTTGTTAACTATAGGTGTGCAACAATTATTGGTACCTTTTTAGTCAATACTTTGTGCTACCTCCCTTTGCTAAGATAACAACTCGGAGTCTTCTCCTATAATGCCTGTTGAGGTTGGAGAATACACGGCAAGGGATCAGAGACCATTCCTCCATACAGAATCTCTCCAGATCCTTCAAATTTCAGGTCCACACTGGTGGACTCTCCTTTTCAGTTCAATCCACAGGTTTTCTATGGGTTTCAAGTCAGGTGATGGCCATGGCAGGACCTTGATTTTGTGGTCATTAAACCATTTTAGTGTTGATTTTTATGTATGTTTTTGATCATTGTCCTGCTGGAAGATCCAACCACAGCCCATTTTAAGCTTTCTGGCAGAGGGAGTCAGGCTTGTAATGTCAGGTTTTCATTTAATATCTGTTGATATTTGATAGAGTCCATGATGCCATGTATCCTAACAAAATGTCCAGGGCCTCTGGCAGAAAAACAGCCACAAAACATTAAAGAGCCACCACCATATTTATCCATGTGCATGAGGTACTTTTCCATATGGCTACCTCTCTGTGTGTGCCAAAACCACCTCTGGTGTCTATTGCCAAAAAGCTCTATTTTGGTTTCATCTGACCATAGAAACCGATCCCATTTGAAGTTCAGTAGTGTCTGGCAAACTGAAGATGCTCGAGGTTTTTTTTTTTTTTGATGAGAGTAGAGGCTTTTTTCTTGAAACCCTTCAAAACAACTTGTAGTGATGTAGGTGACTTCAGATTGTAGTTTTGGAGACTTTCTGATCCCAGTACTTTTGCAATTCTGTGCTTTGAGTCAATATAGACACACGTCCAATTCCAGGTTGATTCATAACATTTTCAGTTGACTGAAACTTCTTAATTATTGCCCTGATGGTGGAAATGGGCATTTTCAATGCTTATGCATTTTCTTATAGCCACTTCCCATTTTGTGAAGCTCAACAACCTTTTGCCGTACATCACAGTTTTATTCTTTGCATTGTTATGAATGACTAAGGGAATTTGGCCTATGTGTTACCTCATATTTATACCCCTGTGAAACAGGAAGTCATGGTTGAACAATTTCCTGTTCCTAGTCACTCAGGTGTATGAAAGAAATTTAAATATATGGGAATATACTTCAAATATATGTTTCTTGTATGAATTCATAGGGGTGCCAATAATTGTTGCACACATATAGTTAAGAAAGATAATTGTTTTTGGATAAACCTGTGTTGTGTTTGCAATTGTTTGATATCCATGAGAACAGAGTATGTGTCATTTTTTTTAATAAAAGATCAAATGGTAAAACAATAAAAACAATTTTTCACAGCCTTCTTTGCTCATATTTACCAAGGGTGCCAATATTAGTGGAGGCCACAGTATAACTGAAAGATATATGTAAAGTATGTTACCCAGGAAATTCACACTTCAACAGAAAAGCAGTTTTTTGTATTCCCTTGAACCTTTCGGTACATAAAAATGTACTAGAATTAAGCCACTAGTGAAGAGACATTCAGGTGCAGACTGTGGTTACCTGTGAGACGTGTCCAGGTGAACTCGTCTTCCCTGTCTGACCTCAGGGGGAATACTGGGGATTCATCATGGTCTGAGCGGCCAGTGTCAAGTCATTAGCTCCTACAAGCTCTCTGCTTCTGAATGACAATAAGCCCAATTAGCTAAATAATTGAGTAATTCTAAAAATATTTCACAGAACAAAATTCTCCACTTTTCATTTATTTATTCATTTTCATTAACCACATTATCCAGCTCAGGGTCATTGTGCATCCAGAGCCTATCACAGGAACACTGGGCACATGGCAGGGATTTTCAAATTTTCACTCATAACATATAAATGAATTTTGAAATATTTAGCAAAAAGAATCACTACCCAAATAACACAAAATTGCTGTAGTTGTGTGAAACACACCTCACTCTCATGAAACTCTGTAGTGACACACAAGCAACTAGCACAAATACACACCATCACCACACACAGTCTTATAAGTCTAATGCCACATGTGCAGTGTATGAACGGTGGTTTTTCATTCCATCGTTAATATAAGGTAGCTTATTTGTGTGTCTGCATTTGTGGCTTTGCTGAGTTGGACTAGGAAAACCTTAGGTGCTGACCTAGCACTCATTAGCTGGAATGGAGTCTAGTTAAATCTAGTGAAAGCATTCTGTCTAGCAGGGCCACCAATGGTCCTGGCGACACGTAAATCCAAGAGGATTCAATAATCGCCCTCTAAAACCACAGCCCATTTTCATATGGTAACAGTTCCACAGTTTCCCACTGTCACACCTTTCAAAAGGGAAATGTGAACCCCTTCAGTTACAACCACACACACACACACAACCACACACTCACACACACACACATTCTTATCTGCAATCATAGGCCTGCGAAAGCCACCGCCTGAAGGAAAACCCTCCATGAGCATTCTTGTGTGAAAAACACATGGATAAATCGTGGCTTTGTGTTGGCTCTGATCCGGCAGCCTACGGCACTCAGCACGGGCCTTCACAAAACACATTCAGTATTATTAACTACAACATTTATTCTAAATCTCACACACTATATGCCATCTTCTATTCATAGACTTGCAAGATGCTAAGCTTTTTTCCATAAGGGTGGCGACTGTTTACCATTGTGTGGTGAAAAGTAGTGCTGAAAGAATGCATACTGTTTTGTCTCATGAAGCCAAAATAATGGTTCATTTTGCATTGGTAAAAGACCAGATTCTAAAATGTCACAATATTTAAGAAATCACTTTTTAAAAAATCACTAGAAACTGCTAGGACCGTTACAAGTGCATCACAAATAATTATGCAGCTTATCTAGCACTGCACAAATCACTGCACAAAGCACTGCACAAATGCACAAATCACGGCACAATGACTTTTAAACTGAAGTTGACTGAAGCTTCAGCTCCCTCCTTATTGCATTCATTACTTTTTGTTTGTGTAAAAAAATAAATAAAGCAGGTTTAAATCTCTATATGTATAAATCCCTATAATATCCATGACCTGCACACACAATTATTCATGTGGAAAGCATTTTTAATAAGACATGGGGGCATGGAGTTAAATTTCAATCTGCCCTTTCCTGACATTTCTATATATTCAAGATCTTAGGGAGAGTTCAAAATAATCTTATAAATAAACATACATCAGTTTAGGGTGCAGTATCCACTAAGAGACTGGTAAACAAATCCATTATTCCAGTCCTATAATCAAAAAATCTAAAGACGTAGTTCTCCTCAATGGTGCAGTTTCTTTCTATTGTATGGAGCATGTCTGAGTCACATTAACACAATATCATGTGGAAATTAGACTACGACAAGTGGCAAGTATTATACCAGTTCAGCTGGAGCCAGAAAGGTTTTAAAGTAGTGTGCAGTTTTCCCCTCACACACCTGTCTTACATCTCCAAAAGTGTAAAAGCGATAAACTACTATCACCTCTGCCATGGGAAGGTTTGTCATTTTGGAATGTGCAGGACAACTTCCCCTGTCAGACAGACGGGTCAGAGGTGTTGTGCGTCTGTCTACATGTCTGTGTGTGGTCTGCATTGCTGCAGGTCCGGTAACAGTCAAATCTGGTTAGACACTGATTCAGTGTGGTAGGGAGAAAATGGTCTGAATATCCATATGTTCCAAATTGAGTCAAAAAGCACTTAGATTTTTTTTGTGATAGTAACAGAGCAGAATTTGTAATTAGTGTGTAGTAACATATTGCTAATCCAGTACAACTAACTGAATTAAAAAAAGAAGAAAAAGGAGATACAACAGAGATACAATTCTACTCGTTGGCAGGAAACACTTTCCTCTCGCAACACAAGTAAGGATAAATGATCATTTAAAATAAATGTGAATGTTGCAGATTTCAATTAATAAGATAATCAATAACTATAATGAAATACATATTGAAAATAATTTCCAACATGGGGAACAGGAAATGTGTACTTCCAAACCATTAGTGGAATTTCCAGAAATAATAAAAGCAATGCTCTCTAACTTTTGACTTGATGATTAAGGTGTACCTCAAAGACTTTACAATTATTTCATGCCTCACAAATGTTAAGTATAGCCTCAAACCACTATCAAACAAGCAGCTGTTTTAGATCATCATAGAGTTTCCACTGAGACCATAGACTGTGTCGTTCACTTGGGACCAGCCATAATAGCAAGACAGGGGTCCATGTAAAACTTCATTTAGACAGCTTCCTCAGCATACATATATACCATCCATTCATCCATCCATCCACCCTCAACCGCTTATCCATAATCGGGTCGCGGGGCATACATATATACCTTTCAATTAAAATGATAAAACTACTGGATCTCTCACTTGGGATTCTGTTAAAGTCCAGTCATGTGTCTGTTAAACAACATTATGCATATTTGAAGAAAAATGCAAGATAAGAGGTAACTGTGGTGTACTCCAGTAACACACACATATATAGGTAGTAAAAGCTGCAGCTCAGTACAGTTTCCAGAGAAAGAGACTATATATGACACTGGGAAGAAATGAGCGAGTAATTCTATTACAAATCATGAATTCTGTACATTACGCCATTCAGATGTATATCTTACTAAGGTATATTGTCTGCATAAAGCTTAATTATAATAATATATTGATTGCAAGAGAATTCTGGGAAATTGTTCGCAGACAGGTAATCCTGTAATAATTATGTCTAAATTCATAAAGAAGCATTTCAAGACAAAAAGGCATTCCAAACGGATTGGGACTTCAGGCCATGTGCTCTAAAGGAAACTTTGCTTCGTCTGCCAGCTAGCTACAGCTTGCTAGGAATCTGGGAACTAAGACAACCATTTTGCCCCTTGGCCATTGTTTTGCGTCTATAGAGGATAATCGCATGCAATTGAGACCAACTGTCAACTTTTCTATTTCCATGACAGCCTTTCTAAAAGCTCTATTACAACAAGGAATCTATTAGGAAATGGTAGCTATAAATACAAGGACTCCTGAAAACAGGATGGCTATCTGTCAGGGTGTGAAGATTCAAACCAGATGTGTTGGACCTGATCACCAGAATCAGAAAGTCCAGGTAGAATTAACAATCAAATTAAGGAATGCAGCAGGAATGTTCATCCAAATCCAGATCTTTAGTGGCCAAACATTCTCTCTGTATTAACAAGTGTATTAGGTCATGTCCTTTTTGCCTAAGGAGCGCTATCTCACTCTAACAGAACCTTGCTAGCACTGCAAGTAATTGCGGAAGTGTCATATTATTTAATGTGAACAAAGAGCCGTATTATCAAAAGACACGCGCTTTTCTCCTGCAGTGCAGGTCAGTACAGGTGTTAATAACATAGTGCTGTAATTCCTGTTTTTAAGTGTCAAATACAGCTATGTCTACCTATAGCCATTCTTGTTTGGGGGCTTTATGCCTGTTCTTATATTGCATATAATCACACAGCATGCAACTCTGGTTGTAGGTGGTCCACCTGCAGCATGGGCTTAAAATATGTTCTGAAACATTTAAAGTAGGATTAGTAATTAATTACATTTAAAATGCAAAATATATACAATACAATTTTACCAAAAATTGTACCAAGTTCGTACCAATGTAGATTAATAAAGATGAGAAGTAAACCATTATTCAAATACAGAAAAAAATGTCTTGGACCTCTAGCCATGAATGTCCAAGACATAATCAAGATTTAAACTTTAGTCTAGTGATAGGCATCCTACGCAAGAAATCAGAGCTTCCAAATGCTTCCAAATATTCTTGGCAGTATTCAAAGTCTGTGTCAATGTCTTTTAACCCTTCAGATTTACAATACCACACTTGAGCCAGAGCTTTTGTACCAAATTGGATTTGTATTCAAATAATACATGCATGTTTGGAAGACAAAAAGTGTGACATGTACATCGTCACAAATTACGAGAAACATTACTTTAGATAGTCCAGCTCGGAAAATCCATCCATTGTGAAATCCAGGCATCAGGCCACGACATCACTTAATTTCATTTTCAAGAATCCTCCTCTAAAAGCTGTAACCTTGTGCAAAACCCTCTGGCAAAACAAAACAATGACACTGTTTCAGAATTTCTGGAAGGTGAACTGTGACATTACAAGCCAGCTTAAACAGAAAGGCTGTGGATGACATTTTTATTCCCTTAGGAATATCCGTGCCAACATTCTCATTCTCTGAGGCTTGAAAACATTCTCCATGCTGAGGAACATGCGGAGGGACTTGATGCTCCGTCAGGCAGAGATCACAAATTATGCCTGCTGCATTCAATATCAGCACAGTTCACTTGTATGTGTTTAGGAAACAGTGCACGTTTTAGATGTCACTACAAGAGCATAAACTTGACTAAACAGATATCCTGAATTTTAGTCACATTTTTGTGACCTACTGGAGAAAACAAATCTTGTTCTATCCACTGAAAAATCTGCTATGAGACTGAAATCAGCTATAGAACCAGCACAGTTTTTCAAATGTAGTCATTTTTCTGGGTGTGAATGGATTATCTGATTAGCAACAGCAATGAGGAAGACACTGTAAGCCAGTTTCATTTTTACTTGACCCACTATGGTAGATACCACCATAAGCATGAAATTAAGTGTTTTGCTCCACAGTGCTGGAATGTGTCCTCAGCTTTGCTCAATTTCAGCCTAAGCCTCCAGATGGGGTACCAAAAGAGGCAATGTATTTCAGGCTTAGCTGCCGACAATCAAATCATCATACTACACTATTAGCAAACAATTGTCCTCAGGCACTGTTGTTTTCCCCCATACTACTTTGTACCAGATGTTCAGATTTACATTATACTTCATAGCAGCTGTACAACATTGTCTTTGGCTCCTCTAAATGTTGAAATTATTTGTAAAGTTTTAAATCACATGTATAAATCATTCCTACACACAACTACAGAGGAGATGGTTTATCCACAACTAAAATACACTTAAACCTGGTGTGCGCTGTTTTATATTCACGGATAATGATTAGGGTTATATAATATAGAAATATAAGGAAACACAATACAAATCCGGCATCTGTTAATATACTGCTAATGCTTTCATATATGATATGCTCATGTAAACTGATAACACAAACTTTTCTGTTGGTAACATTACAGATTATTGGTTAAATACACAAACTACAATACATGACACCTATTGAGTATTACTATTACCAACCGTTTGATACGATATGTGGAAAAATATAATTCATATGAAAGGGAGCATTATATAACTAGCAAGGTAACTACCAAGCTCTTTGACATGTTTTGACAATAATGTTAAGAGATCACTCTTATTAGGGAATATGAGGGAATGAAATGAGGGAAATGAGGAAAAACTGCTCAGAACTGCAGACAACAGAAAAATTAGACTTTTGGCTATAACCCAAGTCTTAGATAAAGGCCTCTAACATATTCTAACAGTTTACAGAACAGCGGAAAAAGGATGTGTGAGAGAGGTTCTCATGGGGAAACACCTGCATCTCTTGAACTTATTTCAGAGGGAAAATGGTAAATACTCCAGACAGTTTATATCAAAATTCTGATTTACAGCTGCACAGGGGACAGAGTGCATACATTCAGGGCCGTATTTATTGGATAGCTTTGGAATTGAAGCCACGTGTTGGCACATTATTCTGTATCTTCAAACAGAACATGAGGCAGAATTTACTCTACTGTGTTATACATCAGTGCATCAATAGCTTGGCATTGGTGCACATGTACTCAATTTCACATATGCCTCCTAATTTGTCATAAAGTAAACAAGGGATGTTTTTTCCTCTCCTCATTTTAGTGACAGCAATTGTATTTCAAGTGCTCTTGGAAGCTATTAATACTCTGGCAGTAGTGGCTCAATGGTTAGGGCTATGGTATAATGATCAGAAAGTTGGGGGTTCAAGCCACAGTATTGCCAATCTGCCACTGCTGGGCCCTTGAGCAAGGCTCTTGACCCTATCTGCTCCAGGGATGTCATCTCATGGCTGACCCAAGCTTCCTAACAAGCTGGGATATGTCAAAAATTGATTTCACTGTGCTGTAATGCATATGTAAGCTGACATTACGTTCTATTTAGTCTGAACCTTGGTAATTGACTCTTAGTCCTTGGGCAGAGTGTTTATTTTCTTAGCATGGCTTCTGGGCCACACATTTCTTTTCTCCAGTTTTTCTTGTTATCCTGTGAGTAATCCCCAGCTCTGTAGGGTGAACCCATGGGTTCAGCACAGCAAATCCTCTCAAGGCTGTTGTTGTAGTAACTCTGCAAAATGGTTGAGACTGATTAGGGATACTGAAAGTTTCCTGTTCATGAGTCACTGAATGATGTTTTAAGTGTGTCATGGTATGTCATGGTCATGCTTTAGCACCTTTACTGATGTAAAATTAGCAGCTCAAGGGCACCGGTTCTAGATACGCACCATTTAAGTTTTATTTAATGTTTAATTTAAACATGAACAACTTCAAATATGTCAGTTTAATGAACTTTTGAATTGAGTGTAAAAGTCTATTAAATACCGTGCTGTGTATACATGAATCAATGAGAATTTATTAAACGTCTGGAAAATATCAGTGTTTGACCTGTGCGCCACTGAGATAAGCAGAGACATCACCTTAACTAAACACCGGGTCAAACCTTAAGATATGTTTGCATTAGCAAAAGAACCTGCTGTTGTGTCTCCCAAAGTCTAAGTTCCTTTTCACAAATACCAAATAATCATTTCGTAACACAACTGTAGATTTTTCCATTTCTTTCCCCATGAAAGAATCCAGAAACCTGGACATTCAAAAACGGTACAAATGGTCTTGGTTAACATGCCAACAATATGTCTGCATACTGAAGCTCCACAACATTGCTTGCATGTGTGCACCAGGAATGTAATGAGATGTAATGGCTCGTATTCATAAATGGATAATGAGTGATTGAGGCGTGACAGAGGCGTAACTGAGATGAAGTTGACCGTGTTATAAAGGATGGTGATGACGACTAGCAATGAGATGACATTCTGCCTGAAGTATGATCATATGGGAGATAAAAGCAGCAGATTTCTCCTGCTGCCAATCGAAAAAATTTCTACTATATAACCTGAGGTAATATGAGTCATGTGTATGGTGTATTGTGTGTGTGTGTGTGTGTGTGAAAAGTTTGAAGGCAAGGTTAAATATATCATACCCCCAAAATCAAATGAGCAGTTGAGAGGGTTGAATTATGTTGAATACGTCAGGTAACATCAAAGTTGAACACAAGCTCAATGAAAAAAGAGAAATACTGGCATTTAAAAAGATCAGGTAAAAAAACCTGGTACTTAATAATAGTACATGCAAAAAATGGGTTGAATTATTAGAGAATTATTGACTACAGTCAAATCCTTTAAGAAAAGGAAAATATAATAAAATAGATCACAACAAATGAACACTTACAAACTCATAAGAAGCAATGTTTGATTTAAGCAACAACATAACATGGATAACCTGTGATCTTTAGAGTGTTAATGGGTGGAAAACAGTGGTTCAAACCTCAAACTTCTTTCTTCCAGTATTCAGTAGTTCTTGTCAGTCCCCTTCTGACAGTTTCCAAAGTGTTGTATGAAAGCTGCTGACATTCCAGTGATCTGAAGTTCGCAAATTCCAAACTTTATTCTGTCACTTAATCCCAAATTCCAGATCAGGAAAGCCAAATCCTTCTGTCATCTAGTGCCACTCAGATATGTAGAGGCTGAGAAACAGATTGCTGTGAAAGTTAGAGTAAGGAGTCTCTGTCTGAGTGCCTCCTCTGGGAAGGACATGCCCCAGGTCCTAGTGCCTGACAAATTGTTATTGTTCTCATTATCCAACTCTGTCTCACGCAAAATGCATAGGAATTCTAACGAGGGTTATTTAGCCTGTCTCGTGTATAACCTCTCATCTGTTGATGGAAAACCATAAACAGTGCAGATGTTTGCTTCTTGAAATAATGAGCCCAAGACCTAAATTACATAGACAAACGGATAATAGCAATTACTAGCATTCCGTTCATGACTCCAGTCCTCGCAAATTCTGTTGCTGTGCTGCAGGCCTTCATAGAAGTTGCTAGTCACATTAGAAACAAAGACAGGTGACAAATTAAAGGTGAAAAACAACATGAGGTGTTTAGTAAAGTGTTTTGCACGCCTCCAAAACAGCGTCAGTGTATCTTGGCATAGATTCTACAAGTCTCTGGAACTGTACACAATTCTTCCAAAAGATATTCCATTAATTGGTGATGTATCTAACACATTTTTCCAAAATGTCCCATACAGATGCATCTAAAAAAAAATAATATTATTTGAATATAATGAAAAAATGGCATGGAGGCTATCAGCCTGTTGCACTGCTGAGGTGTCATGAAAGCCCAGGTTTCCTTGATAGCAGTCTTCAGCTCGTCTGTATTGTTTGGTCTGGTGTCTCTCCTAGATTGTCTCTGGGGTTCAGGTCAGGTGTGTTGGCTGGCCAATCAAGCACAGTAATACCATGGTCAGCAAATCAGTTATTAGTAGTTTTGGCACTGTGGGCAGGTGCCAAGTTCTGCTGGAAAAGGAAATCCATAAAGCTTGTCAGCTGATGGAAGCATGAAGTGTTCAAAAATTTCCTGGTAGTCGCTGCATTGACTCTCGACTTGAGAAAACACAGTGGAACAACACCAGCAGATGGCACCCCAAATCATCACTGACTGTGGAAACTTCACACTGGACTTCAAGCAACTTGGATTGTGTGCCTCTCCACTCTTCCTCCAGACTCTGAGACCTTGATTTCCAAATGAAATGCAAAATTTACTTTCATCTGAAAATAGAACTTTGGACCACAGAGCAATGGTCCAGTTCTTTTTCTCCTTAGCCCAGGTAAGATGCTTTTGATGTTGTCTCTGGTTCAGGACTGGCTTGACACTAGAAATGCGACACTGTGAGGTTTCTGTGTTATAAAATCTTTATTATAATATTTTGAGATACTGGATTTTTGATTTCCATCAGCTGTAAGCCATTATCATCAAGATTAAAACACAAAAAGGCTTGAAATATTCGCTTTATGTGTAATGAATCTAGAATATACGTATGAAAGTTCCACTTTTTTAATTCAATTACGGAGTAAAATTAACTTTTCCACAGTATTAAATTTTTTTTTAGATGCACCTGTAGGTGTTTAATTGGGTTAAGATCTGGTGACTGCAAAGGCCATAGCACATAATTTTCATACTCATCAAACAGTTCAGTGAGTCCTCATGCCCTGTGGATAGGGACATTGTAATCCTGGAAGGGATGTGATTTCTTAATTTCATTATTTGTAGATAGACTACTGAAGGATCTAGTATGCAGTCTTGTAGGTTATTAGCCAGACTAAGAGCAAAATAAACTATTCCATATTTTTAGAATGAGCTTAATTTAGCTAGTTGGATTACTGCTGGCATAGAAAGACATTTATATGTTTTTGGTTAACGAGCATTTATTTGACGTCTTGTCATTCAATCTACATTCAAAAGCTCTCACAAACATCTCATAAGTACAGGCAGTATGTGAACTCAGTGCCAAATGCTTCTGAAGCCATGCACTATTGAAAACATATGTGCCAGTACTGCACAGATTACTGAAGAATGTGGCATTTTTAAAAGAATCCGATACAGGCTCTATATAGAGACTACCTGAAATTTCCACATCAGAATCCATGGGTAGTTCATTCATCTAAGACATTGCTTTTACGTTGAATTCAGAGATGAGTTGTTCCAGAGCTTTCCTAGCTTATACATGGCAAGTATCCAAAAGTAATACAATATCAGGACACCAATTTGGAGGAAATAAAATATTCATCTGAACATAGAATGTTACATATAGTCAATCTAGTAGTTAGGTTTCTCCTCCTAGTGTTCTATTTAACATGTAATAAATACAGTTGTGTTCTAGATGTGGCTTGATATGGCATCATGGCTGATAGTCAAAAGAGCTATACTGTAATATGCCTTGAAAAGGTAGTGGTCTCACTTTATAATACATTCAGTTCTGAACTTTCTCACTCATGACAGATAATTAACACTGGCCAATCTGCATTCCTGAGGTATGAAAACATTTATATTGGGTTGTAACCAAAAGATATTTCCTGAACAGGGACATTATTTCAACTAGCGCTTGCCAGTGGTAAATATCAATGTGTCAAGATACATTTCTTTTTTTCTTCTCAAATAACAGACCTTGTTGTGTGATGAAAACATGGCACTAGTTCACTAGTGCACATTTCAAACTGACTGTGTTCTACTGTTCATATCAGTATTCACTTGTGAAGAATATACAGATTGGACGGCATTAGACAGCAGCAAATATAACCGTTTATATCAAAGCTAAAAGCCATGAGCTTGCATCTCATAGACTGCATGCCAAAAAAAGCTTAAAGATATAGAAACAATTGAAGTTATGATTAAAGACTGAAGTATTGATATCAACATAATCTGTTTCATCAATCAATAGGGCAGCATGGTGGCACAGCGGGTAGTCTTGCCACTGTCGTATCTAAAACGACTAGGCTGCTGAATTTCCTCTAGTTAGTCAGTACAATAATCCTCAAATTACTGATCAAAATGAAGCCACGAACAAGATAGATGAGAGAAGCAAAACTCCAGTTTATTGTTCAAAAAACAACATGAGATCCCCTCATGAGACCCAAAAGTGATCTGAATCTAAGCACAGATTCAATGCCCTATTTATGCAGTCTTATCTTTAGGTTATTCTTAATTATCTAACTTTTTTTGAAATCCCAATATGCTTTATTAATGTCTTTTTCTGATTCCCCTTAAAAACTACTTGTTTGGTTTTAAAATACCATTATAATGAGCTTTTCTCATTCTGAAATCCTCTTAAAACACATTTTCAGCCATTGGATATCCCCTTATCTTCATGTTTTTCTTTTGGGTGTTTTAAACATTCTCCAAGGCCCTTACTGCCATTCCCACTTCCGGTAATATGTGCGCATATATTTTAAGTGTTACCACTACTGTTTTATCTAATTTCCATCCTTTCTCTCTGATCTCCATCCAGCTGATCAACGCCCACCTGTAGCTGGACTTTCTCTCACTCAGCTGCTCAATAACACAGGCCTGGGTGAATATGTACGCCATCAACTGGCTTATTTGGCCGTCGATGTTACAGTAGCTTTAGTAGCTTTGCTACAAACACATCATATGACCTTTCACATACAAATTATTCTCTTACAAGACCTATTCCCTCCCCAGAATATGTGTATGATAGTGATTCTCAATAAACTACATACTCTGTTACCCTCGTGTTTTCCAGTGTCTTAAATTTATTCCAACACCACCTCACAGCTCCAGGGGCCTGGTTCAATACTGAGTTTGGGTTTATTGTCTATGAGGAGTTCCTGTATTTGTTCCTTTCTGTGTCCCATTCCTTTAGGTTCTTAAGTTTCCTCTCACCTACCACATGCTAGTAGTTGGATTTGATAAAATAAATTGCCCCTAGCTGTGACTGTGTGTTAGTGTGTGTTAGTGTGTGTTAGTGTGTGTGTGTGTGTGTGTGTGTGCATACATGCAAGCATATGTTGTGCCCTGTAATGAGCTGTTATCCCATCCAGAGTATGTTCCCACCTTCCCGGAATAGACTCCAGAACCAGTACAACCATGACCGGGATAAAACGATTACTGAAGGTGAATGTATACATGAATGATGAATAAAAGAACATCACCAGCAGTACTCATTGCTGCTGAGATATATTTGAAACACATCTTATCTTTCCAGGGGGTAGGGTTTGTCTATTTCTGTTTCACTTCAACTTCAAGGCAGGTGGTCATGTTTTTAAAATGTGTTATTACTTCCTTTTGTCCACTTTCAAAGTTTTCTCTGAGTCTGTCTTACATGTTCTCTCATGCTAAAGGTCTGGACAGATCTGTTGTCACATTAGTATTGTCAAGCAGAAACGGTATTGAAAGAGATATGGTTGTATACTTCTCTGCTCACAGATGCTAGGTTGAAGATTATAAATTTCAGTAGAAGTCTGGTCAATTAGTTTAAGGCTATGATGTCATACACAATTTTATAAAGATTTAGTTACTGGATGAAATGAAAATAAATTAGCTAACCTTTTCCCTTATAACTTCCTAACCCTTTTCTAATTGTTTATGCAAAAGGTTCAGAGATACCAGCTTGACTTGTCTTGCATTACTGAATGAATGTGTTGTAGACCATCAAATTCCAAGTCCTGTTGTTTTGTTTCTTGCTGATTTTGGCATGTGGTTGTCTGTTTTGGGATGTTACTGTTCAATTACAAAGTCAGAATTTTTTTTTATTATTGATCCAACGAATGAGCTAAAGGCATTAGAGAATACTACACATTAGTACTACACAAAACATTTTTAAAAGTAAATGTTGTTCCACTACCTTTTTAGATTTAGGATGAATAAATAAAAGAATAATGGTTGTGTTAACCATACTGTATACTGTCTCCACATGACTTTGCCAAATCCTGCTTAAGACTCCTTTGTTCAATTTATTCAGTGTAGGCCTTTTGTTCTCCAGCTATTGAACCCAAAACTTGCAAAAACAGGCCTAGATGTCTTAACTTTATTTAAGCTCATTGCAAATAGGATATTTATAAATGGGTTTTGATGTATACTTAGGGAGTTCCAGTAGTCTTCCTTAAACTTATTCATCAAGATAAATGAAAATCAGAAAATCTCTGTTACAGAACCTTGGGCACAACCTTCATGGCAGCACAAATTCTGGGATTTGATTCCTTCTGTTTGATTGCCTGTAAAACACATTTCAGGAACTGAAGAACTACTTCAGTGCCCCATGGCCTCACATCTATCATGACTGACAGGTACCTATGGACATGCCACAGGATAACAGGTAACTGGAGAAGGAGCATAACTCAAGCAAAGACAAAACACATTTCTTCATAGACAGTGAGGTCAGCTGGACAGGCATGGCTCAGATATGAGCTCCATGGTGGCCATTGTGAGCATTCATCTGATGTAATGCTTATTTCAATATTCAATAAAGTGCTTACTTCAATCAAACTAAAAAAAATAAATAAATATTGCATTTCATCCCAGATAGGTAACAAGGTAACTTATTAGAACTTACTGTATTAGAGTACAGTAGTGTACAGTACAATAGCTGTGACATAACACTTAAAGAGACAAGTCTGACATCCCCTAACTCTTTTGTATTTGCCCCTGGTTAATATGATCAAGAGAAAACTGGTCTGCCTTATGTAAACCTTGTCTGATTGCAGACACACTGCTGTAAGTACAACCAGATTCTAGAAAGGACTCCGTCTGTTTGCACTTATAAGCCTCAGATGAAAAGAATTATGTGATCATTTCCAGGTAGCCTTTCCTCATAAACAACCAGATCATGTGTTTTAAATGATTTTATCTGTTTTCTCTGATTAAAAAAAAAATTCTCCTGTTGTTGGTGTTTTTAAGAATTATTAAATTAATTGTACTGTAATTTGGTTAAATAAAATTTATTGATAACTCAGCTTGCAAACTGGACAATAACTTACAGCAAAGCAGGTAAAGGGGAGCCTTGAGCATCTGTCATTACACATAACAGTAAGAGAACAAAATAAACCAATAGCATGCCAGTAAAAATATTCAACTTTCACTTTTAGACCCATTCAACATTTATGCAATACTATTTCTGCATAGTAAAAGTTATTTCATTTAGGCTGGAACTGTGCCCAAGCACTGTGTATAAGTCTACGAAGTTGTTTAAAATCTAAGCTTAAGAACCCCACTTAGTATCTACAGCATGCTGCCAAGTGTCTTACACTGAAAATTCTTAGATTACAATGTGAGTGAGTGTAGATTTGTTCAGAAAAGTCATGAAAACTGAGTGAACTTCCTTTGTGACTTTCTCCATGCTATATACTCTGAGTCACTCTTTCACCCTTGTCCTTCTCCTAGACAATATCTGTGTTGTGTCAGATGTAAAGGCCATTTTCCACACTGAGTTAGGAAGGAGAGTAAAGAATTAAATTCCGGATGTTCTATGTTCTTTTGGAGGCAGACAACTTCCTCTCTTAAGACATATAATCTTTGTCAATATTTACATTATTTCACAGCTATAGATACTTAAATCTTAGCTATAAATACCTAGGGTATGGAAATTCTGCCACTGCTAATTCATAGATATACTGTGGAATCCATTAATGGGCCCAATTTTCATGCCAACAGCTATCTCTGCAAATATTCTGTATGAAAAGAATGCTTGTCTTATATTATGGAATGAGTGAGACAAAAATTTCTTTAGTGTGAGCACTTTCCTTGTCTTTTTAGTCATTTCAAATGAATTGGAGGCATAGTTAGAGGTTCAACCAAGATTTCTTCAATACATTCAGCATTTGAAGGGCATTTATTGCAGAATAATGGATATGTTAATAACATACTGTTCCCACTTGGCATCTAGGAAGTCTGCTTAAAACCCCTTTGTTCAATGCATTCATTATAAGCTTTACTTTCTCCTGCTATTGAATCCAAAATTTCCACACACAAGGAAGGACATCTCAGCTTCATATATACCGATTGTAAGCATGTAAATTTTTTTATACATTGTGCATTTACATTTATTTAAAAATGTTAACCTTTGAAATTTCATTTCTAGTTTTGTCATAAATGGGTATTGAATTTGGGCGCACGGTGGCTTAGTGGTTAGCATGTTCGCCTCACATCTCCAGGGTTGGGGGTTCGATTACCGCCGCAGCCCTGTGTGTGTGGAGTTCGCATATTCTCCCTGTGGTGCGGAGGTTTCCTCTGGGTACTCCTCTCCCAGTCCAAAGACATGCATGGGAGGTTGATTGGCATGTGCAAAGTGTCCGTGGTGTATGAATGTGTATGTGATTGTGCCCTGTGATGAATTGGCATCCCGTCCAGGGTGTACCCCGCCTTGTGCCCCATGCTCCCTTCGATAGACTCCACGACCCAGTAGGATAAGCGGTATAGAAAATGGATGGGCTGTTGAATTTTCATTGAAATGTTGTTTCTAGTTGTTTAATTTTTAGGTCATTAATACAGTAATGTGAACTGTAATTACTGATGGTCATCATTGTGCAAATTGTCTGCTAAGTTATTCGTAGGCATGGCCTTTTCATAACTGATTATATTATTTTCTAAATATATAAAAATATTTAAATGAAATTCTTGTCATTGGTGAACAGGTCTGTGAATCAATGTGGGTGCTTTATCAAAAGCTTGTGTACATGCATATAGCTGTATTTGCCATCAGTCTTGAAAATTTGTTCATAGAATCTATGTTGGTTCACATTGAAGATGAAACCGATATGGAGTGTAATGCTCATCTGCTGACACCTGTGTAGACCTGCCTGAATGGAAATCAGCTCAGTACACACAAACATGTGCAGGTGCTGTAAAATATCAGTGACACAGGTGCACACACACACACCTGCATGTATTGTCATGTATCATTTACATAAGCTTTTCATTCAGGACTGCAATGTTGCAGTTCAGCCTAATAGTATTAATGAAACCCTTTAATCTTTCCTCTGCAAATTGCCCTTTTGGGCATGTGACAATGGAAAAGAGTGCTGGAAATGCGCCTTAAAGGAAAAAAGATTTACAGAAGGCAGATGAATAGAGAGGAAGGCAGAATGAATTAAAAACATAGTATTACCCCACCTGTTTAATCAGTTTTAACATTTTGCTGTCATTATTTAATTTTTCCAGATGTTCCATAGGGTTTCTGGCAACCTCCCAGACACAGACAGGCTGTTCACATCTGCCAACACATGTCATGAGCCTTTACAGTGAGACCAGTTAGTCCATAACAGCAGCTTTTAAAAGCATGTGCTTCAACCTGTTGACACCTAATAAATGGAACAAGCAATCAGATCCAATTGGATATGAGTGGTACACAGTGAACATATTTTGTTTGCCTAATGGTTCATTAGAGCTTTAGAGGTTGGGATCAAGAAACCCTTTCACCAAACCAACAGCAACCTAATAAAGTTAAAATACTTCAGAATAACTAACTCTCAGGACCTACACATTTTAGGCAGATGTAGTGATATATGCAGTATAATCTTATGATAAATTAATTGCCGATGTTCATCAAATAATATGAGCTGACAAACATTCATTCCCAACTGTTGAGAAGTAACTCCTCACTCCCATCCTTGAAATGTGAAGGCAATCTTGAGCTCATTTTATTGTCAACCAGGCATCACAAGAAGAGTTTTTATAGTTCTTAGACTAAATGAGAGGAATCAACCACAGGCACTGGTTTTAGTTACACTAAAACATTTAATCAATTATAGCAAAATCTAATTGTCAGTCCATACAGGATTTCACAGCATATTTTGTGATTGTTGTGGCAAAAAATGCTAGTCCCCCCAATTTGCAATGCAATATGTGGAGTTTTTTTGTGCTTTTCACAGAAAACTACTTGAATTGCCGAAATTGCAAATGCACATAATTGTTTTGTACGGTCTTTTGGAGTGATGTTTGTTGGTAAATGAGACGCTATAGCTGTACTTATGTTCGACACATGTAAGTCGAAGGGGACTTTGGCTGAATGCTCATTTTGATGACATCACATGGCACGTTTTGGCCCAAATCTGCAGAAAATCTGCGGTAATTTTGAAAAATTGCAAGGTCCTGCAAATATTGCAAAGTTTCCTTGATTTTGCATTAATTTCCGTGATTGCAAAATTGTAAAAACATGGAGGGACTGAATTGTTTGTAAAATTGAGTAAACCTGACTTCTGATATTGGCAACAAAAAAATAAGAGAGAAGGACCATTCCGTGATTATGAACTGGAAAGCAAGTCAGAAAGTCAATCTGACTTGCAAGTGGGTAGGACCCACACACACACACACACACACACACACACACACACTATTATACAGGCCACTGACTGCTGTGTGGCCAACCCTTTAAATCCTCCCCAAAACAGCCTCAGCAGATCAAGTGACCCCTTTCACCTTTGAAACCTAAGAAGTGATCAAAAGAACTGCCATCTTTTAAAACACACAAAGGCCTCCCCTATAATGCAGAACATGACCCTTGCAGAGTACAATGAGTGTCATATTCTACATCATTATCTGATCTCATTGAACATTGTACAAAAGTATTTATTAAATTGTCCAATGATGCTACTCTACTGTTATGATAGATATAGTCTTCTCACATCTTTGAGCTATTCAAAAAAACCCAGTGGAACAATCATATCAAATATGTTTTCTTTGAGGGTGTATTGTCTGACATTAAGAAGTAGAGAAAGTGCTTCAGAAAATAATGTCAGGAAATAGCAGAATACTTTTCAAGTAGAACAGTGAATATCAATAAATCACTCACACATGGGAGGCATTCATTATCTCAATCACATTCATGTGATTTCATTTCATATTTAAATAAAGTCAGTAGAAATTCCTGCAGGTTCCTATGGGCCATCTGCAGATGTGTTGATCCTATGTCATGCTTTGCCTCCTACGCTTTTCTTCCTTCCTTCCCAATCTGTCCATCTGTCCAGTGCTGAGGGAACAGAAGGGGAGAACAGGTCCCTCTTCTAAGATTCTAGTCAGGGTCAGCAGAGCAAACTGAAAAGCAGAGCAATCCAAAAGAAAACCTGTACAAACTCCACAGACTCTACCTGACAGCAAATCATATAGTTCAATGAGCTTCATTAAACATTACAGTTTTAAGACATGTCACAGCATTTGCCTCCCGTGCCTACATTCCTTCAACAGTGTCCTTTTCATGCACAGAAAGAGGAGGATCACAGGGTAATTTACCTGATTCTGAACTGCCCTATGGTATGTAGCAATTGAGAATCTGCAGGATTAGTTTTCTGAAAAGTGTGGCAGCTGAGCCGCTAATCTGTGTGCCGCAGGTAAACATGTCTAGGCAGACTGAAACAGATCAGTGATGTTTTGAGGTGCATCACCCTGCAGCTCTGAGAGAGAATTATAAGTGTGCTATTTACTTATAAAAACCATTATCATCTTATTTCTCAATACTGTGTTTATTTTAATTGTTATTATTACTGCTCCTTTGTATACTGTTGGGGAACAAATGTTAATAATTACAATCATCTGTCGCTTGTAATGACATTTTGGAGACAGTCATGCTAGGTTTGTAATGTGAAAGAACAGTATTCACATGTACTGCCTCCTGTTGGTATCATTCAGCAACATTTAATATGAACTTGACGAGTCATAATATTTTGTGATACAGAAAAGTGCCCCAGCAAAAGAAAGACTCTGGACACAGTCTAGATGGGTTTGTTTTGTGTGTACATATTATATATGTAAATATCTTAATTACATCTGCTTCTTTTTCATTGACTCTCAGGATTGTTCCATGAGCAGTAATTTATCCAGTGTTGATTACGCTGTTCTTTGCAGTTTTTGTCTGTATTTAAACTGTGGATGTCATTTTGACCCATAACATAATGAATGTAACTTTTTCCCACCAACATAATAGGAGGATTAAACTACAAAGAAGCTCCTTTGGGTTGCAGAAAATTTAAATTTCCACAAAAGGTGTTTGTACATTTCAAAGCAGACCCATAATTCCAGGTCCTTCTTTGTATCAAATAAAGAGACTCTTATTCAAATTAGTAAAATAGTCTAATTAGTGAAATTAGAAGTGCAGCTCTAATGAATGTTTCATATTTCCACAAGACCACAAGAGGGCAATAAGTTCCCAATAACTGAGACAGTTTCCCTCCGTTTCCTGACTTTCCGAGTACACTTCACACTTCAGTGTTGTGGTAGTAAATCAACCTGCTGCTGGAGTCAGCTACAGCCAGCAAAACTGCTCCAGCTAGCGTAAAGGCCAAGTCAGACAAGATGTGCTTACAAAATGAGCCTTCAGACAAGTCATAACTTAAACGATTGCCTTCCCTGAATAACACACAACCCTTTATCATAAAGGTGCGTAGCATAGTTATTAAAACCATAATTGTGCATGTATGTTGTTTATGACAGAAACTCTCTGGAGGATGAGTGGGACAGACTGATACACCATAGTGAAAAGTAAATTCACTGTCACTGGACCTGCTGCTCACAGAAAATATCAAAAGCAAAAGTACATGCGGCTGCTAAGAGACTCAATTAATAAAATAAATTATGCGCGAGCCTTTGTTCAAGAAGCCGAGGCAAAGCTTTAAAGTGATGAGGGCTGTTGCAAGTTCTGTGAGAGTCACCGGTGTCCAATTACACCTCAGCGAAGGGCTTTCTATTACAATAGTGATAATACATTTCTTGTGATGTTATGCCATATTGTATGTTGTTTTGTATTGCACTGTAATTCGTAACAATGAGTAGTTTGTTGAGTTGAGGGTCTGTGGGAAAATTGAAATTTTGATTTAATGATACATGCATCCACCAACCACTTAAATATTCGTATATTTAAGTAACACGTTTAAGTATTTTATTTATGTGTCCGTTGAAACTACCACATTTAGCTATCAAACATCACTTGGTTGTGCACTGAATGTTAGCAGTCAGGGTGGATTATATGATTATATTCCTGTGTGCTCTTATTGTTTGGGGAGCGCGAGGCATCTCTGACCCTCTCTTTCACTCCTGCGCGCGGTAATTGGAGGCTTTGCGCGCGTGCTCGCACCGTTAGCGAAGCACCTAGTCTCCTGTGTGTGATCGATTTTATGTTGTAGAACAGAGAAGTGTTAGATGGTCTCCAAAAGCATCACTCTGCTTGTCGTGAAAATTACTTCGCTTTTTTTTTTCTTTTTTTTTTTTTTACAAATGCCACACGTTTTCTTTTTATCGCAGCCTATAGATGACTGTTGCTATGGTAGCGCTCGCTGACATGTACAAGATCAGACGCAGGTGTTATGGTGCCCCATTATCCAAAATCTCATACTATCAGATGTCAGTATAACATAGTAGCATGTTAAACTACTGTGGATATTCTATCCTCAGCGGTAATGTGCCGTTTTGGACGAAGCCCGTGGAAATTTCTGTTTAACGTGTTTAACGTGCCACGTGCGTACCTGGTGAACGAGCTCGCGCGCCCTCGGGAAAACACCGTACATCATCGCGATAGCTTGGGCGCACCGAGGGACCGTTTTCGGAATATTTACACCGCTCCCTCGCGCGCTCCCACCTTCTCCTTTTCCATAAATCATCGTGATAAGGGGAAAAAATTGCACACCCTGCCCGGTCGAATGAGGTTTCTCAGCTTCTTAGACTTGATTTGTGTGAGGAGCCTGCTAACACAAAGCCGATTTCCCGTCATTGAATAAATGAAACAACATATACTGTAGTAATGATCATGATCTACATGCGAAGAAAGCTGACAGGTGTAATAAAGGAATCTTTCTTGCTTCTGCTCTAGGAAGTCCCAGAGAAGAGGTCATGGTGAAAGCATGTCTGCTGAACGCGATACTTTCCATTCTCTCTCTACTGAGCAAAGGTATCAAACACTGACATGACACTACACACTCAGTGAAGTCATCAGGGTTCCCTGCCAACCATGAGTGAGAGCTCTCCTCTTCACTATCATCTGCTCTTTACAGATATTCTGCCAACATGGCACGTTTGCCTCACACCTCCAGGGTCCGGGCTTCGATTCCCGCCGGGGTCGTGTGTGCGGAATTTGCATGTTCTCCCCGTGCTGTGGGGGTTTCCTCCGGGTACTCCGGTTTCCTCCCCCAGTCCAAAGACATGCATGGTTGGTTGATTGGCATGTCTAAATTGTCCATAATGTAAGAATGAGTGTGTATGTGATTGTGCCCTGTGATGGACTGGCACCCTGTCCAGGGTGTACCCCGCCTTGTGCCCAATGCTTCCTGGGATAGGCTCCAGTATCCTCCCGACCCTGAAAAGGAGTGTGGTTGTAGATGGATGGATGGATGATTCCATATTCTGTTCTGCTTATCCTAGGGTCACGAGGAGCCCAGGGGTGTATCACAGAAAGATTCTAACTTTAGAATCCTATCTTTATTTGTTTGGTAAACATACAAATTTCAATTAGGACATTTCATTTAGGACAAAAGCTATTACAGAATAACATTTCCTAAGTGCATTATCTTATCTTAACTACAGATAGGAAGGGGGTATTACAGAAGCATTCTAGCATGACAAAATCTACTAAAAAAAAAAAAGTGTCTTAACATTAGGACAACCCTACTGGGGTTTAAACCTATTTGAAAGCCAGCACACAAATTCACAGTCACATTGCAATAGCCATCCCCGGGTATGTCATTATATTTATTAATGATACAAGTTGAAGAACTGTGATGTTTGATGGTGGAAAGACTTTTGGAGTACCCAGATGATGTGCTTTGATAACAAAACACTGATAAATAATTACAGACTTCCATGAAATATGATAATGCAGTTAGCACAAGAATTGCGACCAACATTACAGAAGCCAACGAACCATCACAGAGCATTATCAGTCATAGTGCAAGTGATTTTACTATTCAACATAATCCATTTTAAAAGTTTACTTCACAGATGTTGGTTGTAGTTGGTTGGTTGGTAACAGACCTGATAGTTGATTATTGAACACGATAAGCAGTTTAAGATAGAGATAAGATTTTGTAAGATATATAAGAATCCTAAATCAAGTTTTGCTTCTGTAATTCGAATTTGTGAAAAATCAGATCTTAACTTAAGACTTAAGATAGAATGTTTCTGTAATACGCCCCCTAGAGCCTATCCCAGGGAACACATGGTGTGGGACATTCTGGACGGGTGCCAATCTATCACAAGGCACAATCACACACCCATTCACACACTACAGAGTACACAGAGTACTTAATTACAAAGAATATTATTACTATCTACCTGTTTTTTTTTATTTTTGCAGAGCAGCATACATTTGAAATGAAATGGGCAAAGGAAAAGATGCTTAGAATGCTATGTACATAAAAAAAACAACAGCAAGATATTCTTATTTGCAAAGGTTTTGATGTCATCTATCTATCTATCTATCTATCTATCTATCTATCTATCTATCTATCTATCTATCTATCTATCTATCTATCTATCTATCTATCTATCTATCTATCTATCTATCTATCTATCTATCTATCCTTCTTATGCCATTATCATCCTGGGTAAATTTGTCAGAATTACATTTAAATATAATTGTCATATAGACAGTAACAGCATATGATGAATTTCTGCTCTGATTCTCCTCTGATGTTTAAAATGTGGGTTTGTATTCTTCTTAAGATAGCTCTAGCTCTCTTGTGTAAGTTTCAGCGTGATCACTGTATTTGGAACACTGCCTGAAAATTAGGTCCTCCTTATCGTGCTGGTCCCCAACGAGCATGTTCAATTCCCTCCTGCTCCTCCTGTCACTCAAACACAGGCAGAAAAGGAGATGATTGCAATAATTAGTGTGTAGCACTTGCGCTTGCGTCCATGGCTTGCTGTGGGAGATGGTGTGAGAGGAACAGCTGTAATCTAGTTGCTTGCTTTGTGTTTTGTGTTCTTTGCCTTGGTTCAACATTTCCCCAAGAGCACTAAATCATCTGATAGGGAGTGGTGAGGTCTTTATGATTGTCTCTGTTCAAGGCTTGTTCTGACAGATTTTTGTCCCATTTTTTCTTTCTGGCAGCTTCCCTATTTGGCTCACTTTCTGAGAACAGAATGTAAGGTTCGTGTAAGCTATACAAAGGCGTCTGATCTGATGATATCATTTATAATGGAGTATGTCAGTTTGGTCAGTTTTAGGTCCAGCACACCTAGTCTCAGAAGTGTATACTTATGTGTATATTGCTCTCTTTTCTTTTTATATGATTCATGGACCAAAAAGGCCCCTGATGCCTGCGGAAGATGGAGGTGACTCATGAGAACTGACCCACTTTTCAAAGAGAGCAAATCTGCTGGTGTTAACTAGATCATGAGCATTAAAAATAAGTATCTGAATAGATATCAGTGATATTATTGGTAGGTGTGTATTGCAGGACTGGGTTTTTACTAGGGGAGTGAGTAAGCCAGTGATTTATTGCAAGTATACATCCATATTGTACACCAGCACTAGTTATTGTTGATGCTTTTTTTTTTTTTTTTTTTTTTTTTTAAATTTACATCATGTTACTGGTTCAACTTTTGTAAATAAGGTACTGGTCTCTATAAGATGCACTATTTTACATCCAGTTTATACAACCAAAACAAATGTGTTATGACTTTCCTAGCAGAGGGCTCTCAGTGTGTGGGATCGAGGTTTGGATTTCTGTGTCTGATAATATATGCTTTAGTAAATCATTGAATATTAAAGTCATATACCTATGTTACATGATGCATGTTGTAAATTCTGGCTAGTTGTAACATGCTAATTTATTATCTTAATTATTTTTTATATCTGATATCTAATAATGTTATGAATATGAAAACAAGAAAACAAAGCAACATTGTAGCTCTGTGTTTAAGACATTGGACTGCTGATCGAAAAGATGTGAGTTCAAACCCCAGAACTGCCAAGCTGCAACTGCTGGGCCCTCGAGCACGGCCCTTACGGCTCAGCTGTATAAAATAAGATAAAGGTAAGTCAGTCTAGGGAAGGGCATCTACCAAATGACATAAAATAAAGAATAAAATGTAAATAAAATAAAAATAAGACTCCTATCCTATAAATGTACAAGATTATCACAATTTAAATTAGGTATGTATTTATTTATTTATCAGTAGCATATATGCACTGTCATTTTAATTATGTTATTTTAAAGAAATCAATTTTCAGTAGCTTACATTATATGGGCATTATATTGCTATGAGCCTCCTGAGGTATTAATGTAACAGAATACAGTTGGACACACTGCTTGTGCCTGTCACATCTCTTTTGTTGTGGTTACACCCTGACACCTGGTCTTTGTGTTTTCATGGTTGGCCATCATGGTAATTCTATGTGTGATGACCCCCCTGTTTTTTATGCATTGTGCTTCCCATTTTTGTCATTAGGTCTCCCATGCATTTCTATTTCCTTTGTGGTGCAAGTTACAAATGTATCAGTACACATTCTGTTTCGGTCTAAAATTGCAGATGCTGTTGTTGTTGTTAGATGATTTCTGTTGAAAGTCTTATAAATCTCTCAGTGCCTCTTACACTGAATACAATAGTGTATACTGTATGTACACTCGCAATCCACTTTATTAGGAACAGTCAATCATGTGGCCGCAGCGCAATGGAAATAATTATGCAGAACCAAGTCAAGAGCTTCAGATAATATTCATACTGAACATCAGATTGAAGAAAATTTGTGATCTCTGTGGCATGGATGTTGGTACCAGATATGTTGGTTTGAGTATTTCAGAAACTGCTGATCTCCTGGGATTTTCACACACAATAGTCTCTAGAGTGGCATGAAAAACAAAAAACATCCTCTTAACAGAGTCTGCAGATACTGGGGCAGTTGTGGCTTAGGTGGTAGAGTGGGTTGTCCACTAATTGTAGGGTTAGCGGTCCGATTCCCGTTGTAAAAGCGCTTTGGATAAAAGTGCCATATAAGTGCAGACCATTTACTCAGACCAGCCCTTCTGGTAACAACATCCATGCCACAATCAAAGTCACAGTGATCACACTTTTTCTTTATTCTGATGTTTGATGTGAAGCTCTTGACATATATCTGCATGATTTTTTGCAGTGCGCTGCTGCTTCATGATTGGTTGGTAAGATAACAGCATGAATTTGCAGGTTTACAGGTGTTCCTAATAAAGTCTGTGGTGAGTGTATATTGTAATGCCATAAAGATATTCTGGGTATCAGAGCATATACTTTTATCCATGAATTATTAACCTGTTCTCTACATAAATTCCAACTCTCTAGGAGTCTCTCAATCTTCCTCTCAGTTTTGGTCTTATATTTAAGTACTTGGGGTTTTCTTTACAAAAAAAAGACTTTGAGGTTAAATTAAAGGCTATTTAATTTAATTTAATTTAATTTATAAAAGCTAATACATTTACATTTATTCATTTAGCAGCCGTTTTTATCCAAAGTGACTTACAAATGAGGAAATACAAGCAAAAAGGCTACTTTCAAGTGCCACACACCCTGCAGTCTACACCACTGTAGACTAATAGCTAATGCTTAAAACTATCTAGTTGTGCGCTATATACAAGTCAATGAATACTGTGTTCTATTTGAAATGTACATGTTCAGTCAAAATGCACAATAAATACAATTTGCTAATGCTCTATTAAGATGTAAAACAAAAGCTATAAAACGTAAAAATGTGCCAAATGCTTAATCAAATCGAAATGCAATAAAAAAAAGGCCATTTAAAAACAATCAGTCTTGTGGCCACTCATTTGTGGTACACACTGTTCAGCCAGTGCTGGGCACCTTTTTGTGTAAAAGCAAAATCCCTGGGGCTGCATCCAGAGAACAGCTCATAATCAAAGCATAGTCTGACCTGAGCCATCTCCTATAGCAACTGAGTAACTGAGGCTTTTACAAAAGGTTTCTGACAGACGACAATATCAAACACACTGCCGTGCACACTCCTGACTACACCTACATGGCGAGGAGAGATTCTGAAATACGATTATGAATCAGGGCTATCATATTCCATGTAATCATCTCTTCTAAAATAAACACACACTGACTTCTTGCATGCTCATTAAGACATCCCACATTATTCATGCAAACCAAAAGTATTTATACACTGATAACAGCAGTTCATGGACGGTTTCTACTGGTGCCGGTATCAGACAGATTTAAACAAAACACACAGCACATAGTCAAAATACAAATGGAAATACATAATAATATAATCAAGGATAGCAGTTGATCAGCTTATTTAAAGAGGTACTTAAATGAATACAAGGTAATACATATTTATTTGATAGCAGTTCATAATATAAGAGGGTACATGATAAAAGAGAATTTCCTTTCAAATACAAAATAGAACAATTGTTTTTTAGCTCAGAGAACAACACAATCTCAATATAGTGCAACTAGTGCCACTGGAGCAACAAGTAAATAGGCCTTGTTGGAAAAAATGTTTAGAAAAACAGACAGTTACTACAGTGACAAACAGCCTATTGAGGAACATGTACATTCGATTTTTAAAACATATTAGAATGAGTGCTCTGTAAGTTTTTGCACAATTTTTTGCTGTTATTAGCTGCCTGAAGAGTAAACTCCAAAATGAAGCATGTACAAACTACTCTGATCTTCATTAAAATGTGTGTTGTGTCCTGTTACTGTAGTATAATCAGGCTCCATATAGCACTAAAAGCAAAACACATAGTTAGTCTGTATGTTTCTAAAGACAAATGACCGATGCATCTCTTCTCTCAGCGGCCATAACTTGCTGTAAGTTACATCTTGCTTTGGGACAAGGCTGAAGCATACTACAACAAATGACAAATCAGTAACTTACACATCGCTGCTCAGTGACAAAGCTATACATCATTAGCGCCTACATTGATAACATTTCAATGACTGTCAGCTACATCAACTACATATTATGGCAGCACAGGATCAAGCAGCTTTCTTTGCCTTGCCCAGAATATTCTCACATAGGCCCATCAAGTTAGCCTCACTGAGAGTAACTCATCTGCCAGGTCTGTACAGTGGTGCAGTGGACACAATGTTGAGAAGATGCATACATCCAGGGGAGTAGTGTCTGCATCCAAAAGTGATAGTCCATACCTAGGAAATGTCTGGCGAGGTGCAGGTAAACATCTATCTAACACATTGCTGGTGTGGTTCTCCCTGTTAGACCTGAACTGCATGCGGGGACAGGGCTCGCTGTCCATGTCTGGCCTCACCATCTTTTATTAGCCTTTCATCCTTTACCGTTGATTCTTCTCAAATTTATCTGAATTCAGCAACCAGAGTTTTGCTTGAGGCACAATTTTGGTTTCCACTGCTGCTTTCACTATTGGTTTAAGATCTGCTGTCCTACATGGATGGAGAAAAATTGGCAGCCTCAGACATCTGTACTAGTGTGTTTGACAAACTAGCAGTCCAGGAACCTCTCCTGAACACAACAGACATGCCGCTCCAGGAAGTCTGTGCTGTCGCTACGTGGGAAATCACATGCACATTATCTAGGTGATTCTACAATGTGCTGCCAAGTTGTATTAGATCTAGGTAGTACATACTTGAGTTGTACTAAATAAATATTAAGTGCAAATAACACTGCAGTCAGGGCACAGTTTAGTTATTTAACTGCTTGAACATTTTTGTAACATTTGTTATGAGCTTTGCCTTTAGCTTTCAAATGTTTATCAGCATTCAACTTTATTTTGGGGGTTTTTTCCCCAAAAATGTACAACGTAAATTAACAAAGGGGCATGTGCAGCTAGAAGTGACTTTTTTTTTATATCATCATAACCAGTAGTGGAATGTTTTGTATGCTATTTTTAGATTTCCTTATCACACTATACAGTACAGTACAAGTATACCATCAAATATGTAGGCTCTGCTTAATTAGTGACATTTGAGGCATAGAATGACCTGTGAGTATTTCCTCCTTATGATTTACAGTATTTCTGTGTGTTTGTGTGTATGCGTGTGTGTATCTGTATGTGTGCGTGCATATGTGCAAGAGAAAGAGAGAGACAGAGTGCTAGTTCTGTACCTTGAAAAGCCTCATTTTTATGGTGTACATTTTGCTGTTGCTATATTGCGTGTGTATGTGTTTATGTTCTTGCTATTGTGTGTGAATGAATATTTGCATTCTTGCTATTATGTATTAGTACATATGTGTATGCTTGATTTGATAAATGAGACACATGGGGGGTATAATGCAGTCTTAATGTGTCTCTGTGTCTGCTTAAATTAAATATCTCATACAAAGCCTTTGGGTATAGGAGGAGGGGATTCTGAAAAATCTCTCACAGGTCCTTCCTGACCCAGATTCTCTTCATTTACATTCAATAATGAATTCTGCTGTTTATTGTGATGATGTTCTAAAATGTTTAACAAATAAAACACCAGAAAAATTAAAAGGAACAGATGGAGCAGTCCACATGGTTCAGACATATACCCTTTAGAAGTTTCTGTATATCTGCATAAATATGAGCTAAAATGTCATCAGATTTTCATACAAGTCCTGCACGTAGATGAAGAGAACCCAATGAAACAAATGAGAGAAAAATTTTATACTTGGTCATTTATTTATTGAGAAAAATATTACATATCTGTGAGTGGCGAAAGTATGTGAACTTGTGTGCTTAGGGTCATTGTTTTACTGTATGCCCCACTTTTTCTTGAGATTCAGTTCATGGACAGATGTCCTGACATTTTTCTTTAGAATTCACTTGTATAATTCAGAATTTATTGTTCCATCAATGATGACAAGCCGACCTGACCCAGATGCAGCAGAACAGGCCCAAACCTGTGAGACTACCATAACCACATTTCACAGATAGGATAATGTTGTTATATTGGAATGCTGTGTTTTCCTTCCTCCAAACATTGCACTTCTCATTGAAACCAAAAAATCTATTTTGGTCTCATCTATCCACAAAATATTTTTCCAACAGCGTTCTGGCTTGTTCATGTGATTTTTAGCAAACTTCAGACAGGCAGCAGTGTTCTTTTTGGAGAGCAGTGGCTTTCCCCTTGCAACACTACCATGCACACCATTGTTGTTCAGTGCTCTCCTGATGGTGGACTCATGGACATTAACATTAGCCAATTTGAGAGCACTTTAGTTGCTTAGAAGTAACCCTGACTCCTTTATGACCTCGTGGACTATTACACGTCTTTCTCTTGGAGCAATTTTTGTTGGTAGAACATTCCTGTGTAGGGTAACAATGGTCTTGAATTTCTTCCATTTGTACACTGCGTACTGTGGATTGATGGAGTCCAAACTCTTTAGACATGGCTTTGTACCATTTTCCAGCCTGATTATTATCAACAACTCTTTTTCTGAGGTTCTCAGAAATCTCCTTTGTTCATGCCATGATACACTTCCACAAACGTGTGTTGTGAAGATCAGACTTTAAAAGATCCCTGTTCTTTAAATAAAACAGGGTGCTGTCTCACATATGATTGTCAACCCATTGTCTGAAAACACCTGTCTCTTATTTCACCTTCAAATTAAACTGCTAATCCTAGAGGTTCACATACTTTTGCCACTCACAGATATGTGATATAAGATCATTTTCCTCAATAATTAAATGACCATGTATAATATTTTTGTCTCATTTGTTTCATTGGGTTCTCTTTATAATCTCTTTTAGGACTTGTGTGAAAATATAACGATGTTTTAGGTTATATTTATGCAGATACGCAGTATAGTGTTACGATACGGCCAGCAGATGGCACTGTGGCTTGTCTTCGGATGAGTCACATGACACTGTTATGGTTCACTCCTTCCGGAGTGAGCATTAACTTTAGAGACTTTAACTTGCCACAGGTGTTGATGTTTTGTGTTTGATTATGGCTAGGATAAGAACTCCTTGGTTACTGAGCACGTTGTTCAGTTTTATTAGTTGTAGTATTTCTAGCGGTAGTGTCGTTTGTCTGCATGCCATGAGGAATATTGTTTTGGATACAAGATTGCCTGTGAAAATCGCGTTTATTTTGGTTTTGTGAGAAAATGATCGTGCAACAAACGCTGCTGCAGCGAACTGGTTCATGCGCCACGCGACTATCCGCGTCGTTCCTGGAACGTTACCAACAGCTCAGTGAGGACCTTGCTCGGCTCTAGCCCATGTTTGCGGAACAGAGACAGCTGCAAGCTGAACTACGCGCCATGCCGCCCGCCGCGCCCTTTACCCTGTCCCCACCACCGGAGAACCATGCCATGGAACATCTGGGGCTTCCCACTGCAGGGGAGTTGCACCATGCCACGCAGTCCCGAGGGGGAGCAACGAAGACAGCAGAGCTCCAGCCTGAGGCCTACGGGGAGGCCTCAGCTTTGGAGCTCCCGCCTGAGGTCAACAGGGCGACCTCAGAGCTACAGCTTGAGGCCTACGGGGAGGTCTCAGCTGTAGAGCTCCTGCCTGAGAGTAACATGGCGACCTCTGAGCTGCAGCTTGAGACCTACGGGGAGGTCTCTGCGGGGGAGCTTCCGACAGCCGAGGAAGCAGTCCTGCTGTCCAGCCCAGCCGAGGAGTCCGTCCGCTGCCCTCACAGCCGAGGAAGCTGTCCTGCTGTCCAGCCCAGCCGAGGAGGCTGTCCCACTGCCCTGCCCAGCCAAGGAGGCTGCCCAGCCCTCCAGTCCCGCAGGGGATGCCGCCCAGCCCTCCAGTGCCGCCGGGGGCAGTGCCCCGACTTTCAACCCCGGTGAGGGTACTGCTCCGCCCATCTGCTGTCCGACGGAGGCTGCCTCGTTTTCCGTGGCAGCGAGCGACAACTCGTACAGGGACCCAGGACCCCCGTTGGTGTGGGGTTCTTGGTGCTCCAGGAGGAGCACCATTTGGAGGGGGGTCCTGTTACGATTCGGCCAACAGATGGCGCTGTGGCTTGCCTTCGGACGAGTCACGTGACATTGTTATGGTTCGCTCACTTCCGGAGTGAGCATTAACTTTATGGACTTTAACTCGCCACAGGTGTTGATGTTTTGTGTTTGATTATGGCTAGGATAAGAACGCCTTGGTTACTGAGCAAGTCGCTCAGTTTTATTAGTTGTAGTATTTGTAGCGGTTGTGTCGTTTGTCTGCATGCCATGAAGGATATTGTTAAGCCACATTTCCCAATTCAAGTTTGCCTGTGAAGATCGCGTTTATTTTGGTTTTGTGGTTTAAGTTTAATAAAGACTTTGATCTGCACCTGCATCCGCATCCAGTCTACGTAACGTGACATATAGAAAATTCAAAAGGATTCACAAACTTTTGAGCACCACTGAAGGTGTCTGTTAAGCATGAAATTTGCAATGCAGTGTGTATAAATCATGTTCTTTTCTACAGCTACCGGTAGTGACTACTAAAGTTTAGTACAGTCCACAAGAAACAAGTTTCATTGTATACATGTTGTTCATTAAATTGCTTTTGCCTGTGTAGCTATAAAATATTTGTGGTATCAAATGGAACAGGACAATGAATTGTAAATCTTCATGAGATAAAATTTTTTATTTATTCATTCATTCATTTTCTGTAATGGTTTATCCTGTTTATTGCTGCAGTGCTCCGGCGACACTGAATGCAGGGCAGTCGAAGTCCTCCTGTATGGGCTCACAGGACACTATGCACATATACGTTCACACACTCATTCACACCTAGAGCCAGTTTAACGTAGCCAGTCTGACTGTCCGTAAGTTTTTGTGCAGTGGAAACCCATTCAAATGTGGGGGTAAAATAATTACTCATGATTAATGACTAATTAAATATTTTGTGAAGCTTCAAACAATAAATAAAATAAAATAAATGTATATACATTTATCATTCATTGGTATTTTTACATACATTATTTTTGTAACTTCTCGCTTTTCCTATTTTATCTATCCTCACACACATCTTTTTCACTTGTGCAAGATTTCCTCAGCACCATACCATTTATGTAATAGCTTGGTAATAGTAATAGCTGGTACTACAATAAAATTATTGTGAACAATGATCAAACAATGATGCATCAGCTACTACCTGAGGAAGACATGAACATGGGCGCACCATGCAAAACTCAAGCAGACAGTAACTAAGCTCTATATCAAATCCAGGATTCAGGGGCTTTGAGGCAGCAATGCCAACCAGTGTACCACTATATTACTCAATTGGCATATTGAAATGAAAAATACAATGATTCGTTTGATTTTGCTGTCAGCTGCCATACAATATCAATAAACGCTATCTGTTTGGAGAAAAGCAAAAGAGCAAATGAATCTTTATTTGAGCTTGTGGTTGACAGGGAAAGTCCCCTTGCTATTTGTTTATTAGATTGACAGCTGCAAAACTGAGTTTCTGCTCTTCTCCACTGTAGTGATTCATGCCTGTTTCCAGATGTATTGATGCTCCAGCTTTCTGTCTCTCTCAGTATTTGACAGATATTACTTTCTTGCCAATCACTGGACAAACAAACACAATTTACAAAGGAGAGGCTTAATCAGAGAGATGACAGTTTGTTATCATCTCATCAGAATGCTGTCTGTTAGATTGTGTTTGCTTAACCTTTCCTATATGCATAGGCAATAAAATGTTAATGTCTTTTTAATAGAGACACTATAGGACATCTGGTGGTTATGAAGTATAATTTGGATTCATATGTTGTTTTTATCTAGTTCCACTGCCAGCATAGGAAACCAGCCCAGGTTTCAATCTGAACCCTTTACAATCTTGCTTTCACAGAGATTTAGAAACTTAACACTGGAAGCCAGAAGGAACCAGTATACTATACTGGCAGAGAGACACCAACTAATCTGTAGGACTAGGACCCCTAACCACAACCTCAACATAACCTTCACATTTCATCTTGGAGCCATAAGCCACACAAGATGCTAAGAGGCAGATGGACCCCCAATATTCTCTCTAGACCATACAGTATACTCTGTCTGAACTACTGCCTACACAATTAGGGGGGACATTTTCCCACTGTCTCTCCATCTTTCTGATTTTATGTAGCTGGGATGTCTGTGAAATTTTATTAAGCATGTGAACTTGAAGGGGGGGGGGATAGTCACAACAATAGTAAGACAAGTGTGTGTGTGTGTGTGTGTGTGTGTGTGTGCACGTGTGTGTGTGTGTGTGTGTTCCCTTACATTTAGCACCTTTTGACAATGTGTGAACCTCCAATTCTCATGTCAATTGATGCATGTCATGTTTGTTTTGTTGGTTTACAGCCGGTTGCCATGGTGCATCACAGTCTGCTAGTGTCAGAATGAAAGCGTTTTGCCCCTCACAATTTCTGCCTCTTATTTTATGGGCTTAAAGAGCTTAATGCCCCAAAATATAACAGCAAGAAGACCATCTCTGCTCTGTTTTGAGTAAATAAAATATTTACTAGCTGGATTACTAACTGTATCAGAAGCTGCAAGTAGGAATGAATAAGTGGAATAAAAACAAACATAATGTTTCATAGTCTGGGGGGAAAAATACCATCATCCTTTGCTTCTACTGGTAGTCGCCAAATCACTTTGCTTCTTACATTACCTTGCACTTATGTGACCCAGTGGCTGGAGTTCATTCATCTTCGATGAGAGATGGCTATTTCCAGAAGCTGTTGGTGAAGCATCCATTAGCAATGCAAAGTGGACGCCTTGAGCAAAGTTAACTTTAGTTATGTGTGTGCATTCAGTTTCCCATTGACAAAGCATTCACAGCATTCCAGTTATATCTCTTTTGTGATGCTAAATTGTTAGATAGTAGAAGTTGGTCTCTTTTAGATCTTCACACTGATTCCGCAACTCTAGTAAATTCTTACTTCAACCACATATGCCTGAGAGCCCAATGTGATATGTACTCTACAGAAGATAACTTCTCCTGGCAACCCACAACAACTGCATTTATCTGTATCTGGAGCACCTGCATTTTCCTATAATACTGTAAATTAATTTATAGATTATAGCCCTCTTTGAGGTATAATCTCAAAGCCTGAACAAACAGACATTTTGAAAAAAATAATTAAAAACATATACATAGTGATGCACTGCATGAATATAATTTTTACACATGCATCCTTACAGAATGTTATTTTTAGTTAGTGGATGCCTGTCAATTACTTTGAACATGCACTGATAGGATACTGTAGAGTTATTGACATACTTTATGTAATCATTTGCAGAGAATTCTTCAGTTGAACAAAACATTCCTGTTACACTATTGCCAAAATTTTGCACGCACCACTTTTCAGTTTTTTATTTGCTAAAAAAGTTTAAAATATCCAATAGATTTCGTTCCACTTCACAATTGTGTCCCACTTGTTGGTGATTCTTCACAAAAAATTAAAATTTTATATCTTTATGTTTGAAGCCTGAAATGTGGCAAAAGGTTGAAAAGTTCAAGGGGGCCGAATATTTTCGCAAGGCACTGTATCTCGAATAGTAATGTTTTACTGTTGTGAACAGTCAGTAATAGTCTGAAAATGTGAAAATGTACTTAACAGAAAAATTTAAATGGCACTTATATAGCACATTTATCCAAAGCACTTTACACTGTGTATCATTCACACACCCATGGTAGCAGAGCTGCCATGCAAGGCAGCTAACTTCCGATCAAGGACACTTCAGTATGTGTAGTCATCGAACCTCCAACCCTACGATTAATGGACAACCCTCTCTACCAAATGAGCCACAGCTGCCCCATGACACCACCACACTTTTAATTCTGTTATAATATTCATGTCATGTCAATGCTGAAATGGCGTCCAACTACAATAATACCTGTAAACGTGGCCGCCATGAACTACAACACCCAAAAACTTTGAAACTACTCCTGCTACCAGATGCCTCATGGTCACATCTAGCTATCGAATAGCTATGGGGGAAATTGATGGAAAACTTGGCATCACAGTGAGCCTGACATCAGGTTATCATCCTCAAGCTATTAGCCAAGTAGGAAGAACCAAGAAATAGGAAATAATTCCTATGCAAATTCTAAGCAATCAAGGGGATTGAGCATGGTTCTGTCCCTGGGCTGAGTATGCACAGAAGCACCCAAGTTAAACCCCATTCAGTGTGTTCTAAGATACCAGACACCACTGTTCCCATCGAATGCCAACCCGATGGATTCACCCACAGTGGACGAATAAGTTCAAGTGCAATGAGCAGGTATGGGAACAAGCCCAAGAACAACACAACTCGAACACAGCCTATGTAACCAAGAGTTTGCAGATTGTTGCAGAGAAGAGACTCCTAGCAATGAACCAGGTGACTGAGTTTGGTTATCCACTAGGGACCAGGAGTGTAGAAAAATAGCGCATCGCTACGACAATCCATTCAAGATTCTAAAGTGAATAAACGAAGTCACACACACCCCCACCACCCCACCTGTACCCCTTGACACTGAAGGAGAACCAGCATACATGGTGCAAAAAAAATCCTAGACTCATGCCAGAGGGAGGAAATAGCTCTGCAATGGCTCATTGAATAGGAGGGCAATGGACCTGAAGAAAAAAGCAGGATTCTGGCCCATGATGTGCTCGACCCCATGTTATGTCAAGAGTTCCATGTGCACCACCAGTACCTCCCAGGTACCCGGCCCAACTTCAGAGATACACACCTGTACACTATTACAGCCACACAGTATTTAAAGACTCACTTCCCACCAGTTAACTGTGTAGTATTCAGTCTGTGTTTATACCAGTCAATACCAAGCCTTGCTATTGTCATTGTCATCCTGGTCTTCGTGTCTTGTTTTGTCACGTTTTTTGTCACATTTTTTGCTGTAGCATAGTCTACTTCACGCTGGTTGGTCATCGCCTGACCTTCGCCTGTTTTTTGACTATGCTCTTGTCTTACGTTTTGGATCATCCTGTTAGTGTGATAAATAAAGTTGCTGTTCACTTACATATGCATCCATATCTGCCGCCTGACAATTCATATAAAATCTTTCCTCAGCTCTCCACAGACTGTATTCTTTGCACCAAATTCCAGCGTCAATAAACACAAATATTTTCATTTGACTTTATGGATTATTGAAATTTTTCCATCCCATCATAGCCACTGCTCAGTGTTCTCCTGATGCTCCTAGATAATAGCAGCTGTGATTGCTAATACTGTATCTGACGTACTGGCTGGTGTGACCTTGGTAAATGCGAGTGTGTAATGATCTCTGCTCTCTGTCACCAGCTGCTAATCAATGACCCCAACCCCATTGATTTCTCCCTGTTCAGTTTTATGTTATCCAGACAGGACAAATGAGTAAGTCAGTTATTCAGCTGTCTTAACAGCTGATGAATCATTATATTTTTGGTTATAAATCTTTTTTCACAAAAGTTTGATTTTATTCTGGTGTGCAGCATTTCTCAAATTTGTGTCTGACCAGTTATAAGTGAGAGCTCCACTTACATTAAAACTTCATTAAATATACATGACTGTGTAAGAGGCATGCCCATGAAGACCTTTTAATATCCAATCAGTGTAAGCTCTTCCTGCAGAGACAGATGAATCACTTGTGGGGGTTTAGTGATTGCTCTTTGTCTGTTAACTAATTGATGTGATGCTTGCTAAAAGGTTTGAAACTGGAAGTACTGTTAAAATGTATAATATATAGGTTTCTATATCTAATTTATAATGAAGGCATTCTGAAACATATACAGTAATGGACTCAGTGAAGCATAAATACACACACACCTGTTATGAGCAAAAATGGATGTCATTTGTATAGCTTAATTACTATAGCTTATAACTGAAGTTATATTATATATATATTATAAATTATATAATATATATATAATTAAGTATTCATTAAAATAATCTTCAGTTGTGAATAAATAAACACTGCTCCAGGGTCCCTGGTTTGATTTGAGTCTCAGGTTGCTGTCTATGTGGTGTATGTGTCTATGTTGTCCCCATGTCTGTTTAGGTTTCCTCCAGGTTCTACAGTTTCCTCCCATCTCCCAAAAACATGCATGTAGATAGATGGTCTATGCTAAATTGCACCTAGCTGTCACTGACTGTGTGCAAGGTTCCATGCAGTGGACTGGCATCCCATCCTGGGCAAATTTTCTCGCCTTGCACCCAGAATGCCTGGGACATGCTTCAGATCCTCTGTGACCCTGACCGTAATAAAGTAATTACTGAAAATGAATAAATGTAAACAAATAATAAGTAAATTTAGTGCAGAGACATTTCATTAAAGTATTGAATATGGAACTGAACTACCTTATAAGAATTCTTCACTAAATCCAAAATGTTTTTTTTTTTTACCAAAGTTTATTAAGAGGCGCAGATTTGGCAATAACAGTTTTAATGGTGCATAGTTTAAAAGTAACTTATATCTTTATCTCATATTACATTAAACTGTACTAAATCTATATGTTTGGTGCAAATGTCAAGCTAACTCAAAACTCAAGTTTAGTTTAGGCAACTTACATCTATGTACACATCTAACAACATGTATGTTTAGGCATCTCTTTTAAACCCCTAAAAGTCTAAGATCATTATTGTTTTAATAATCTTAAATCATATTATACAGTAACTGCTATGAATTATTTAGATCCCACAGTGGGTCTGACCAGAAAAGTGTGTAGTTACAAGAGTGAGGGCTGTTAGTCCAATCCCCCTGACAGATTCTACTTACATTTACATTTATTCATTTAGCAGACACTTTTATCCAAAGCGACTTACAAATATATAAATACTTATATATGATCTAAAGAAGATTAATAAAAATTCTTTCTATTTTCACAGATAACAATGGCATACAGAATCTTTTTCAGACCAGAGGTTGATATTTCTCTATAAATATAAGTTTCCAGTTAAAATAATTTATAAGCGTATAAATTCCACAAAAATTATAATAGCACCTAATCATATAGGCATAATTACTCATAAAAATGAGAGTCATAATCTTACAAATTAAACAGCAGCAGCCAAAAAGCTCAGAAATCCCCATTCCTTATTCTGCAGGGCAATGTTTGAGAGAGATGTAATTTATACAATTATTTATTTAGTCATTTTTTAATGGGGGGAATACTGTGTTCTCCGTGTAATTTAATATGGAATTAACATGTACTTGCATTCAAGAAAGTTATTTAGCATGTAAATCTCCCACATTCAAGTTTTAAACCTTTGCTTAAGTGTGGGAACACAGATAATGAACTATGATACACTGTATCATATGATACTGTATATGATACACAACTGTGTTGTGCTATTATGTATGTCACATAATTATGTTTTTACAACTACATTCCTATTTTGAGTTTGGGGCTTCTTCATTGTGAAGTCTTTTGAAGCACAAGAAAACAGAGACAGAGGGGAGCAAGACAGATAAAGAAGACACTCATTACTGTTGATTGTGTAGTTACATGACAGACTGGATTCAGTAGGCTAAATGTTGTGCATTTCATACAATCCTTAAAGCAATCCAAAAACTGTTAATGTGATAGCTTGTAAAACAAATAAATAAACAATTTGTATTATTATAATTTTCGGTCTGGATTAAGAAATAATGCGAGATTGAACCTTATAATACTAAGGTCACGTATTGCTTAAATACACTTTTTGAAACAAACAAAGAAAGGTATAGTGAATGGATGGCTATTAACATAATTTACAAATGACAAAAATAAAATGTGCTTATAGTACAAGGCAAAATCGACAGAACCAACAGAATCAACAAATGTCTTGCAACTTAATGTGCTCCAATGGGAAGTCTGTGTGAAAAAACAGTGTTGCCTCATCCTGCTTTATTTGAGCTCGACTGTAGAGTTAGTGTGTAGACTACAAAATGCACGTGCCCAGAAAATGCAACTGATTTGCATTAATGGTATAAACACTGAGAACGTTTTACGTTCTACTGTAGGGAGAAAAACGATTTAATAAAAAAAAGTCTTAATAGCACGTCATGTTGTCGTTGTTGTTGTTTTCCAAATTTAACAGAAGAAAGATAGATTGCGTGTTCCCCTCTTATTAATCGTGCACTATTATCTTATAATTGTCTATTAGATTAAACGACCGCTTAGGTTTTCCGGTGACATTTTGTTCTTAGACGTCCCGTTTCATCAAATGTTTAACAATGTCCAGTGATATTAGTAAGCTCGGTGTGCGTTCGGCTCTAAAGCACGACTCCGGTGTCCATATTGAACAAACACGCGCGCTTTTCACCTTTGGGAGCCGCGTCACCATGGAGAGCACCATCCGGCTGTAAAGCATCCCAGCGCGCGCGCTGCTTCGCGCCACCCGATGGCTTTTCTCCAGAGGAAATGCTCAAATCAGCACTGCGTACTCAAAAAGCGTAATGATTTCTTTTGTTGTTGGTTTGAAGGATAAACCCGATCGCGCCATTTTCATCTAAAAGGCTGTCACGCGCGCCCGGGTTTGTAGGCTACCACTTGGTTGTCTGCCTGTTCAGTGTTTCGCGCTTGACACGAATCATTTTTCTGCTCTTTCAACACGTGCTCCCTTTTTTTTTTTTTTACGGAAACGCTATTAACCATTGTCATTGAGAAAATATCTAGTCGCTGAATGGGCGCGTTCCATTGAACGGGTTGCTATTTCAAATTGCGTAATTGATTTTCTACCCACGAACATCTCGCTGGAATTTATAGCCACACATGAATGAATGGGTGTATTTTCGTAGAAAGAAAAAATAATGAGACTGGAATTGATGTTTATGTCAACTTAGGTTCTGATTTGGCGAGGGTGCGTGAAGCGCACGCGCGCTGTGGGCGGGAATAGACGCGTGTTTATAAAGGGCGCTGCGCGCGCCGTGGGGCGGCGACACCGCGCGGAAACGGCTGTCACGAACGCAGAGGACTCAGTAAAGACGCGAGGGAAGTCTTTTTAATTCGTTCCAAGCTGGGTGGGAGAGGCGCGCCTCTCTCGGGCTCCTTGTCGCCTCTCCCCACCCCGGTATGGATGAACACTATAACCTCATAGACTCGCCATCGACGCGCCACAGGGGAAACAACATCGAGAATCACGGCTACACGGAGACAGAGAAGGGCAGCATGACGGTGATGGCGGCGGAGTTGCTGGAGGAATCGGCCGCGCTGCCGGGCCACCTGTCGCTAGATCGATATGAGGCGGAGCACGAGTGCTGCGAGAGAATGGTCATCAACATCTCGGGCCTGCGCTTCGAAACGCAACTCAAAACTTTCAACCAATTTCCGGACACCTTGCTCGGCGATCCGAAAAAGAGGATGCGCTACTTCGATCCGCTCAGAAACGAGTACTTTTTCGACAGGAATCGACCAAGCTTCGACGCCATCCTCTACTACTACCAGTCGGGCGGGCGCATCCGGAGACCCGTCAACGTGCCCATAGATATTTTCTCGGAGGAGATCCGCTTTTATCAGCTTGGCGAGGAAGCGATGGAGAAATTTCGTGAGGATGAGGGTTTTATCAAAGAAGAGGAGCGCCCCTTGCCTAGCCAAGAGTTCCAGAGGCAAGTCTGGCTTTTATTTGAGTACCCGGAGAGCTCTGGCCCGGCCAGGGGCATCGCCATCGTGTCAGTACTGGTCATTCTGATCTCCATCGTCATTTTCTGTCTGGAAACTTTGCCTGAGTTTAGGGACGATAAGTATCCGGTCACTGTAGCGCCTGTAATTAACGGAACTGGCCCGTACGGGTCAGGTTCTTTTACTGACCCGTTTTTTGTTATCGAGACGCTTTGCATAATTTGGTTTTCCTTCGAGCTGCTTGTCCGCTTCTTCGCCTGCCCAAGCAAAGCCACCTTTTCCAAAAACATCATGAACATAATCGACATAGTGGCTATAATCCCGTACTTCATCACCCTGGGTACAGAGTTGGCTGAGAGACAGGGTAATGGGCAGCAGGCCATGTCCCTGGCCATCCTGCGCGTGATCCGCCTAGTGCGAGTGTTCCGCATCTTCAAGCTGTCGCGCCACTCCAAGGGCCTCCAGATCCTTGGGCAGACGCTCAAAGCCAGCATGCGGGAACTTGGCTTGCTTATTTTCTTCCTTTTTATCGGAGTCATTTTATTCTCCAGCGCTGTGTACTTCGCAGAGGCGGACGACCCGGCCTCCAGCTTCAGCAGCATCCCGGACGCGTTCTGGTGGGCCGTGGTTACCATGACTACTGTGGGCTACGGAGACATGCACCCGGTGACCATCGGCGGGAAGATCGTCGGCTCGCTGTGTGCAATTGCAGGGGTTTTGACCATCGCGCTGCCAGTGCCTGTCATCGTCTCCAATTTCAACTACTTCTACCACCGGGAGACGGACGGCGAGGAGCACGCGCAGTACCTGCACACGGGCAGCTGCGAGCATCTCGACTCCGCTGAGGAGATGAAACGGACGCGGAGCACCTCGTCACTCAGCAAATCGGAATACATGGTGGTAGAGGAGGGCATAAACAGCGGGTTTAAGCAGGTTAACTACACAAACCAAAATAATCAGAACTGCGTAAACATCAAAAAGATTTTCACAGACGTGTAAAACGCAGTTCCAGTCTGCGATGCTCCTCAGATCAACTACACTTTCTTCTTCATGCAGACCCTGTTCGCGGACTAAAAGCTGCAGATGCATTCTCTATCGTGGCTAAAAGTGAACGAAGGGCGGGTCAGGGACGTTAAATATCCTAAAAACAGTAATGACGCGTTTGTGATTGTCAGTCTGCATTTGTTCTCTGTGGTATATATAAGCTTCATCATACGTATTGGCAATATATTACAAAATCTAAGCCTGTTGATGTGATGAAACGATATATTTTCGGAGGTCACGTGTTAGTGTCACATGCATTTTGTTAGTATCTATAAGTGCAGATTTCATTTTAACAAACTGAGCGTATGTGGAGAAAACCATCAAACTGTCAAATATATACATATAGCCTATATATAGCGTAGCCTACTGTATGTATTTATTAATCAAATCGCCTTTAACTAGACCAAATATCATTGTTATACAAAATGAAAGAATGGATTGTTATAAAATGAAAGAATGGATTGTTATAGCTCAGACATGCTTTATTTTGTATATAAAAAGGTGTGTGGAAATAATTATCACCAAATCGATGTTAAGTGCTGTAATCGGCCACATAAAAAGCTAAGTTTCCCCCCCTAAGTCTATTTATCATTTCCCTGTAGAATTCCACACGATTAGCATTCAGGAAAAGACACAGTAGGTTAGCATAAAAAGAAAACACTGTCGTTTCTTGCATGAGCAAACAGGACTGAGCTGAGCACGCGCGGATTCGCCTCCCCGTCAAGACCCCTGACTCCACCCTATGATGCAGTCTCCATAACAACCACAGTTTCCTGGGTAACCCCAGATAACGTTACCGTTACTCATCTCCGTTGCTCTAGCAACGCTCCATTTGGTTCACAAAGCTCTGCTGCCAAAAACAGTCAGAGACAGACGAACAGAGCTAACTTTAACTCGCAAAGGAGGTCAAATTATACATTTGCTTTTATGGCTAATTTTATTTATCCTCCCAAATTAATTATACAAATTATTTATAAACCTCAAAATAATTCTGAAAATGTTATTATTCGCAGACATCTTCGTAGATAAAAGATAACTGCACTGTTGGTTATAGTATGCTAACTTTATTCAAACATAAATCAGAATCAAATCAGGCATTACTGGAGACCTTTATGAAGCCCAGCAAGCCTTCTGCTTGTATAATCTCTTGCCTTGGCTGAGTCCTGTAGATGTCAGTTTGAGGAAGATGGGCACTACGTGACTGAGCAAGCTCATTACAGAGACTCACATGCTGCCTCTCTTATTGATCGAAGTCAAAGGCCATTTACTGGATCTCAGTTCAGCAAAACCCAAACCATACGTCAGAGCTTTGTGAACCATCACTGCAAGTGTGTGTGTGTGTGTGTGTGTGTGTGTGTGTTTGTGTGTCGATTGAGGGGTGGGGGGTTGTTTATCCAATTTTTTAAATAAGATCACGTGGGAATCCAGAAACCATTTTCATTTAATATATATATATATATATATATATATATATATATATATATATATATATATATATATATATATATATATAATAATTATTATTATTATTATTATTATTATTATTATTATTATTATTTATTTATTTATTTTTTTGTTTGTTTGGTTTTTTTTGTTTAAAAACATCCAGTAATTTTATCTAAACAACTAAAGGCTGGTAACACTAATATCACTATTTATTTCTTGATCACAGCATCCTATTTGGTTTCAAAATCACTTGATTTAATGGGACGAAATGAGAAGAAAAGCTAATTTTACTCAGTGCTGCCATCAAGTGATGTGTTTTGGCCCATGCAAGAAATCACCAGACAAATAGTTCTACTACATATACTGTACTTTATAATCATACCAGAAATTTCTACTAGATATTTAATGTCCAATATAATATAGCCTTATATTTGTCACAAAAAAGGATAATAAAATTTTTCATATTTAGTTATGCCATGCAAACTCTTCTATTAAATGGTATTTTCTGGTGATTTCACATATGGTCTTTGCTATGCATATATTTTTATTGTTGTTGTTTGATTCTTGTTTCATTGCTCATATTTGTGGATGAGCAGGAAAGAATCTGCATGCATAATCACATTGCACAGCTGCTGCTGCATGATGTTTCATGGCAGAGAGCTGAGATATCGGAGGTGTGAAATGAGCTGTTTGACGTCTCTGGAAATTCAAGCTGTCAGCTGATAACGTGCGATATAAGCTGTCGCTTCTTTTCAGCCTCAGATTCACAAGTTACTTTTAACTAATTAAAGGAGGCTTGTCTGTGGCTTAGTCAATAAGGACACCAAATATTGAAAAAAAATTCTCCTTTTATTTCTGTTTCCCAGGAGGTAAAGATCAGGACCCTGTACTACTAAAGATTTCTGCTGATGGGCATTCATATGACACAATCAAGCTGACTATAGCTCCTATTCCAAACTGGGAAAAGAAGTTTTCAAGGTAATCTTTATTGTGTTAGGCTTTTCACATGCTGTGGAGGTGTGGAAGGCTAACATGTGAACAAGAACTGATGTCACTCATACAGAGTACCTTTGTAGCTAGAGTGTGCAGCTCTCATAAGTCCCTCGCACTATACCTAGAACACCAGAAACTGCTTTTTTGTTGTTGTTTTTTATGTAATGGTGATATTTTTAGTATTTTTTAAGCCTTCATACATTAATTTTCAGAAACCACTTTATCCTGGCCATGGTCAAATTAGATACAGAGCCTATCCCGAGAACACTTGGTTCCAGCAGGAATAAAAGGGAACATCAGTCCTTTGCAGGGCACCAAAGACATACATATTCACATTTTCCTTCACACCTACAGTGGGGGAAAAAAAGTATTTGATCCCCTGCCATTTGCCCACTAACACAGAAATGATCAGTCTATAATTTTAATGGTAGGTTTATTTGAACAGTGAGAGACAGAATAAAAACAAAAAAATCCAGAAAAACGAGAGCTCCATTTTGGTCTCATCTGACCACCATAGGATAACTGGGTGAATGTGTCGTGGTCAGATGAGATCAAAATGGAGCTCTTTGGCATCAACTCAACTCACTGTGTTTGGAGGAGGAGGAATGCTGCCTATGACCCCAAGAATACCATCCCCACCGTCAAACACGGAGGTGGAAACATTATGCTTTGGGGGTGTTTTTCTGCTAAGGGGACAGGACAACTTCACCGCATCAAAGGGACGATGGACGGGGCCATGTACCGTCAAATCTTGGGTGAGAACCTCCTTCCCTCAGCCAGGGCATTGAAAATTAAGTCATTACCAAGTATTAAATATTGTTTTGCAGAGAGGTCAAATACGTATTTCCATCATTAAAATGCAAATCAATTTATAACATTTTTGACATGCGTTTTTCTGGATTTTCTTGTTATTCTGTCTCTCACTGTTCAAATAAATCTACCATTAATATTATAAACTGATCATTTCTTTGTTAGTGGGCAAACGGACAAAATCAGCAGGGGATCAAATACTTTTTTCCCCCCACTGTAACTGATGTGTTCCCCATTTTTTAAACATGCATAAGAAAATTTATAGACTATTTATAATTTGTTTATATATTTGCATCTAGAAAAAAATGGTCCAAATACATCTACATCAAATGAATGAGTAGCTGTAGTTTACCATCAAAGAAATTAGGAAAATATTTCAAGAGTGCTATTGATGATGTTACTTCCTGTTTGTTTCAAAGTTGTCTGCTTTTAATTTCTTGTCAGCATTGCAACAATTCCAGCAGAAATAATGAATAAAGCAACCATAGCCAACAATTATTCTAATTGCATAAGAGGTTAAATGTATTATTGACAGCTTCTACTTAAATTAATTTATATTGACTTGGTATACCTTTCTTTTCATCTTGTGGAAAATTTCACAAGAACTGATGACACTGATAGTGAAAATGTTGATTTAATCTTCTCTTATGTAGTTATAAATATGGATATTTTCAAATAACCAAATAGTAAAACTACATGTGAATTACAGCTGATGATTGGGGCATTAAAGTACTTCTGCTTACACCAGAATTTAAACACATTATGTAGTTTTATTTCAAAAACTATTCAAAGTTTTAACACATTTTTGCGTTATCACAATTATCTTGGTAGTCTGAAGGACATGTGAGTGCATGTTTACCTTTAGTATTGTTTGTCTGTCTGCACATGAGCCTCACTTGTGTGTATTTTATTGGTGTGTACTACCACTAGGGGTCTCGTTGTATCGATAGACTCCTGTATTCATTACACGCTCATTCTGGGTGTTATCACACTTCATCTCTGTCACTGAAGGCTCTCACATCGTTAATTGCATAGAGAGAGCTGACATCCTTCTATCTCTGGCTGCTGTTCTGGCAATCATATGACTGAGTGGAGCTGATGTTATTTTCACAGAAAGGTACTTACAGTATGGTCCATTTAAATACTGTGTGAAATATTACAGCTGTGCTCTGTCATGACTACAGTGTTATTATTATTAACTCCTTAAATATTTATTTCCATTTAGAACATTTATATCAATTATGGAACATCTTTATACAGAGATTATTCAGATACTGTATTTTAATAGTGTGAGTTCTGAGCAGGACAGGTATTATCAGCAACAACTGGACTTTTGTTTTTTTTCCAATAATATACAATGATACATTGGAAAAGCTATAGGATGTACTCAAGCTACTGAACACATATAACAACAAACATTGTCACAAAACAGTTTTAGAGAAATTAGACCCTTAAAGACCAAGTAGATCCCTAAAGAGCAAGCCAAAGATGACAATGGTAAGTAAAGACTGCTTAAGGAGCAGGTGTGGCTTAGGTGGTAGAGAGGGTTGTCCACTAATCGTAGGGTTCGATTCCCGAGCCACATGACTCCACATGCCGAATTGTCATTGGGCATGGCAGTTCTGCTACCATTTGTGTGTGTGTGTGGGTGTGTGGGTGAGTGAGTGAGTGAATGTGAGAATGAGAACCAGTGTAAAGTGCTTTGGAACCACTAAGGTTAAAAACGCGGTTATGCAGACCATTACAATTTAAGAGAAAAACCTTGAGACTCAAAAGGGGACTACTACTGGGTTAAATTGTGTAAGTGAATACTCTATTCTAGTATAAGTAGGTAAGTACAATTACATTTTAAATATACAATCAATACATTCAGTGCATCCACTAGCAATTTCATAAAATGTATGGTCAAAAGTTTGTGGACTTAATAAAAAGTATCTTCTTTCTGAGAAGGCTTTACATTAGATTGTGACTGTGGGCATTTGTGCTCATTTAGCCACAAGAGCATTAGTGAGGTCAGGCACACTGACCAATGTGGTGTGAGGAAGCTTGGAGCACAGTCACCCTTTCAGTTCATCCCAAACTGTTCAGTGGGGCTGAGGTTAGGCTTTTGTGTAGGTCACTCAATTTCTTCCACTGCAACCTTGTTAAACCATGTTTAAATAGACCTCGCTTTGTGCACAGAGGCATTGTCATGCTGCAACATGTTTTAACATAATTTGAGTCTGCCATTTGATCATGAATAATAACTGGCTGGTAAACTGTCTTTCCTTCCAACTGAAAAGTGGCTCCTCACCTGTCATGTTTCAATTATGTGACGCATGTGTGTTTTGTTTCGGCAGAGACAGATCAAGGCTTATCAACAACCACTAGGCACAGTACAAAGCACAGGACAAAGCACACAAACTTATCTAAGAGATGTCTGCATTGTATATCACCTTCTCATCATATGAAGACTCTAGAAGTGCCCTTGTTCATTGGATACACTGCCAGACTGAATGTATTTAACCAATCAGACGGACTCTCAAGGAACAGAAGTTGATTAACTTTGACATAACTGCCTTCTGCAGTGACGCATATATAAGTGAGTATGGTTTTTGGTATGTTTTTCATGTATTCAATGTTTATGCTGTTTTCATACCAGATGTCTGTGTATAAGTGTGTTGTTATTAAGGCAATGTGTACGTATTAACTATATTAGACATTCTAAGCACTGAAGCACCAAAACTATCAATGTTTTTTGATGAGATGAACTAATAAAACACTTTACAAACATCTCCAGTAGTGATTACTCTTTCTTTCTCTGTCTCTCTTTGTCTCTCCACTATTTTTCTTTATAAGGCTTTTAGAAATCAGTCTTTAAGTAACTGAGTAATTCAGTTTAAGATCTATACTAGAGAGCACAGTTCGTGGGCGTCAGTAGAACAAAACAATTCAGCTGTACTGTAGAATATAACCACAATTACAATTCCCTCATGTAGTCATTAATTTTCAGTAACTGCTTTATGCTGTGGTTTGGTGCATTCACCAGTCTATCACAAACACTCACATCTAGGAGCAATTTAGACTAACCAATCCAATTCCTGGCATGTTTTGGGAGGTGTGAGGAATCACTGAATATACAAAACCCACATGTATGTGGGAAGAACATGCAAAGCTCTGAACAGACAGTAAACAGAGCAGAGGATAAAACCCCAAACCCTGGAGCTGTGAGGCACCAACGCTACCTGCTGTGTCCCTATGCTGCTTCATCTTGCTTATACTTCCTCTGTCAATGGGACAATATGCTAAATCAGTAGGCTTTTTTTTGTACATTTTATATATATATATATATATATATATATATATATATATATATATATATATATATATATATATATATATATATATATATATATATATATATATATATATATATATATATATACACAGTATATACTGCTGCACCTGTATGGCCTGCAATTAATTCACATTAAAGTGTGGCGATGTTTTTTTCTTTAATATTTATTTTTTAAACTTTTTTCCATTATTATGTCAGGCCTTTACCAAAGGACACAGAGCAGGTGTTGAAAGAACTGCTTAGTCACCCAATGTCTGCGCAAATTACAGCACTTCCTGAATGTAGATGACCGTAATATATATCTCAGCATTGCTATGTTTAGCCTTGCTAAAAAGAACAGCTGAATTTAGAACACTACATGCAGTGGATCATTTTATGCTGAGCAATTTAGGTAGGTGCTGCTTCTAATATGCCACAGATGCACAGAGGAGTCCTTTTAGGTGAATGTAAACACCCCATCCTGTTTTTGACACCATTTGAATACCAACAATTCATTTGTAAAATTTTGACAGAATTATCCAGCAATTTTTAAGGTCTTGAAAGACAGTAATACCACACAAACTTATTGCTTACAGACATACATGTTTGGTAATATGTTCAAGACAATTATACCTCTGTGTCATACAGACTCTGTGAAGTGCTGAGAAAACATTTAATGTTCAGGGAATTTTACACTAGCAGAAACAGACATTATTAAAGTATAAAACACACACATATATAAGGCTTGAACTGGTATTTGTTTTATGGTATTCTGACATTTCTTACTGGCTTTTTCAACAGTGCTTCTCAAAGTGGTGTAGTACAAGCCATTATCGCAGGGTATATGTGGCCTTGTCTCAGGAGACAATGTCGGCACGGCAGAGACAGGGGACCTCTAGCTGTGTGTGTGCCTGTGTGTGTGTGTGTGTGCACATGTGATAATGAGGAAGCTCTCTGCAGCTTTTCTGAAGCAGCTGAGCCCCTGCACATTTCACTGGACATGAACATGCCATGTATGTGCATGTGTGTTAGTGGGTGGACTCCCCCAGATGCACGGGGCATACTTTTTTTTCCTCTTTTCTTGCCCCTTATTGTTGGGTTCAACCAGTTACAGATCTAAACCCAAACCCATCCCAGGACGGAATGCTGCTTCAGAAACATTGACATATTGAAATGCTATGTCTGTGACTATATAATGTAAGAATGCCATACATTATCCATATAATAATATGGATCATAATAAAAATGTGAAACTAACAATTGGGCCAGAGCAGTGCAGTGGCTGCTTATACTTTTCAGAAATACAGATGTAGATTTAGAGCCCTAATGAGCAAGCCAAAGGCGACAATGACCAAAAAAATAAATAAAACTTGCTAAGACAAAATGAGGAAGGAACAATAAGAGAAACCAGACTCTTCTGGGTTTATACCTTATAGCGTTATTATAAATCATTACAGTATACAGTTGTATACTAAGTGCATTGAAAGGATGTTCAGTATAAGCATATTCTGAATAAGATTCCTCGGATGAGCACAGGATAGTCTTTATGATTACAGAAGCAGTTCTTAGGTACACATCTACAGTATGAAGGTTCTAAGGCATAAACTGTTTTTGGGAAGTCCAAATCTTTAGGGCTGTGACGACACATAGACTTGAGGCAGATGCAGGTGCAGGTCCCAGTCTTTATTAAATTTCCACACAAACACAGGGAATGTGGTCTATTCCGGAAAACAGGCAATGGGACATATAACTCACTTATCCTTAACTTAGACAGCACGACTGCTACGAATGTGTCAACATACTATGAACGTCTAACATACAAACAATCACTAGAAACGTGCTCAGTAATTCAGGCACTTAAATAAAGAACATAATCAATGATAAACATAAACACCTGTGACCACTCTGCTCTAAAGCTTGCGCTATCCCGGAAGCGAGCAAAACCAACAAAGTCCACTTAAACAAAGCACCGCAGTGCCCTCTGTCGGCAGTGGAGTGACAGAACCTCCCTCCAAAGGGTGCTCCTCCCGGAGTACCAAGAACCCTCCCCCAATGGGGGTCCCGGGTCCCTGTAAACACTGTCTCTCGCAGCCCTGGAAAGAGAGGCGGCCTCCATCGGGCAGCAGATGTGCAGGGCAACCCCTCTACCGTGGTTGAAAGTCGGGGCGCTGCCCCCGGCAGCTCTGGAACAATGGGCGCCGCCCCCGGCAGCATTGGACAGCTGGGCGGCGTCCCCAGCGGGACTGGGGTTCAGGGTAGGTACCTCAACTGGACAGGACTGCAGAGCGACATCCTCGGCGGAGCAGGCGGGCGGAGTGACGTCCTCGGCAGAGCAGGCAGGCGGAGCGACATCCTTGGTGGAGCTGGCAGGCGGAATGTCGTCCTCGGCGGAGCAGGCAGGGACTTGAGACTGGACTTGTACTTCAGGAGCATGGGACTGAACTTGGATTTCAGGAGCTTGAGCCTGGACTGAGACTTCAGAAGCTTGAGACTGGACTGAGACTTCAGGAGCTTGAGGCTGGACTGAGACCTCAGGAACTTGAGGCTGGACTGAGACTTCAGGAACTTGAGGCTGGACTGAGACATCAGGAACTTGAGGCTGGACTGAGACATCAGGAACTTGAGGCTGGACTGAGACATCAGGAACTTGAGGCTGGACTGAGACTTCACCGCAAAAATTTTTTGGGATAGCCTTCACCTCTGGATTGCGCGGCGTTGTACAGCTCTCCATCTTCTTCTTGTTGGGGAAGCCCCAGACGTTCCCCCAGATGTTCTGTGGCCAACGTAGCTCTGTGCAGCTCTCCTTCTTTTCCTTCGCTGGGGAGCCCCAGAGGCTCAGCTCGCTCGGCTGGCTGCGTGGCACTGTTCAGCTCTCCCTCTCCGTTGCTGGGTAGCCCCAGAGGCTCGGCTCATGCTGCTGTCTGTATGGTGCGGCGTATCTCTCCTCTCTCTCCTTCTCAAACTTAACTAGATGGTCCCAGAGGCTCATGGCGACCTGCTGCTTCCGTGCTTTGGCTCGTGATTCTGTGACGACACGTAGGCTTGGGGCGGATGCAGGTGCAGGTCACAGTCTTTATTAAACTTCCACGCAAACACAGGGAATGTGGTCTATACCGGAAAACAGGCAACGGGACATATAATTCACTTATCCTTAACTTAGACAGCACAACCGCTACGAACGTGTCAACATACTATGAACGTCTAACATACAAACAATCACAAGCAACGTGCTCAGTAACTCAGGCACTTAAATAAAGAACATAATCAATGATAAACATAAAGACCTGTGACCACTCTGTTCTAAAGCTCGCGCTATCCCGGAAGCGAGCAAAACCAACAAAGTCCACTTAAACAAAGCGCCGCAATGCCCTCTGTCGGCGGTGGCGTGACAAGGGCATCCATGTAGGACATCATCAGAAGGTGAGTCGTACATGCAGAAAGCTCCAAGCAGAAGAAGAGTATCTGGATGAACCATGTTGATGTCTGTAGCGCAAGAGGAGTTACAGCAGCATGTGTGTGTCAGGATCAGGCTCTGACATCACAACAAGTGAGTGCAAGCAGGGACTCCAGCAGGTCTAGCTTTGACAGCATAATTAAAAGGGAGAGCCAGAAAGTAACACATGCATGAGGAAATACTGGGACATTAAAGTGACCACCACTCTACCACCAATAATCTAAATGAACACTTGTGAGAGGGGTGGCAGCACCAAAACCTCCTAGTTTACCATAACTATCTATGTCCATGAATCCCTCTAGAACTGCACCTTTATGTGAGAGAAAAGCTATATTTTAGAATGCCAGATTAAACAATTAGGTTTTCAAGATAGACTTAAAGATTGGCACTGTGTCTTGAGCAGTAACTGGAAGTTTCTTCCATATCCAGGGCTGGATTTGTAAAATAAAATAAAATAAAATAAAAAATAAAAACAGCTCTGCCCCTTGCTCTGATTCTCATTCTAGGTACTGATAAAAAAAAATGCAACCTGCAAGTTAAAGCAGGGAGGACATCAGTCATTCCATTCAGTTGTAGCATTTGATATGGCATTTCACAGGCCATATTCCTTAAAGTGAAGAATCATAAATGCTGACTAAACTAATGGATCAGTCAGTAAAGCTGCAGGCATGACGCAGCATATAGGGCTCAGTGCCATCATTCCCTTGGCCTGTTAGATGTCATCACAGTACTTTCGCCTCACACTGTCTGCATAAGGGTTCCTTGTGACTGTCACCATAGTAACAAGGGGAGCACCATCCAATGACAGCAATGACAGAATCTGTGCACCTGAGATCTGGTTAAGTTTTAATTTAGAGGATATCAGCCCTGACATCAGACAATGAAAATATTTAAATTAATGTGAATGTCATGATTGAAGTGTATAAATTCTTGTTCACTGTTAAGTAGGAAATGGTAAACAACAGGATTTTTTTCTGAATGCATTCATGTCTCAATCCGTTGTCTCTTGTCTCAATCAGTTAAGAAGTCAATAATTCATTCATTCCTCTTTAGCAATTGCTTTATCCTGGTCAGGGTCATGGTTGATCTTTGCCAGTCTTTGCCAGAACACTAGGCAAAAGGTAGAGAACACCCTGGATGGGACATGAGTCCATCGCAGGGCATTATACTCATTCACACATTCACACATTCATTCACATCTACGGGCAACTTAGCATAGCTAATCTACCTACATACATGTTTTTGGGAGGTGGAAGGAAACCAGAGAACCTGGTGGAAGCCCACACAAACACAGGAAGAACATGTCAATTCTGTACACGCAGTAAACTAGGCTCAAGATCAAACTGGTGACCCGTTTTCTGTGATGTGGCTAAGCTACACACTTTATCCACAGAAGTCGTCAAGCGTAAATTAGATGAAGGAAAATGACTTTGGAATCTTTTACAACATTACTATTTAGATTTTAAACTGCTAAGAGTTATAATGTACTTTTCCATAATAAATGTCTTTTTTAAAAAAAATTTTTTAAACTGCTGTAGAATACATGTGTCAAAATCAACACAACCATATACACAAAAAAACACCACAAACGGTATATTGTTTTCATTTGTGTATTGTTGGGGTTGGGGTTGGAGGATGGTGAGCTGGGTGTGGAAGGACACTGCATCTGTCCAGTGCTCTTTGTACAGGTTGTTCGAGCACAAGTGCTGCATCAGTATGTGCATAAGTGACCTTGAGTATCTACTTGGTCTTGGCTATGTGCCACTGTCTGCTCTAGCCTGACTCTCTTGCAGACCAGACTGAACACATCCAGAACAATGTCACTTAGAGAAATCAATTGTAAATTATTCTAGTATCGCAATAGGAAATAAAACTAAATAAAAACAAGAATTGATATATACCACACAATGCTACGTTGTTGCTACTTTTGTAGCAAGTAATCAGAATTTGATTTATATTAAATATTTTATGAATAAAACACAAAGTAGCTGGGATGTAATATTATTGGTGTTTGATGGTGATAGAGAAGGGCTTAGTAAGTTTTAAGGGCACTGTGAACTTCTTGGTCCATTGGTTTATGACGCTGACATGGTGTATTGACTATATTCCCCACATATACAAAGGTATTAATACAATCAGTGGCACTTTGTCCATTATTAGATGCTAAATAATAGGTCATCTGTCAGAATAAAACGACGTGGAAAAAACATTTTGTGAGTTTAACTATGCAAGTCATGAATGTGTGTGATGATAGAATGTATGACAAAGGGTGAGCGCTCACATTAAGGAATGTTTTTAATTGGAGGGTTTTTTTTTGTGGAGTTTTGTAACTCACAGCATTGCCACCTTCAGCTCCAGGGTTTGATCTTGATTCTGTTCTCCCCATGCCTGTATGCCCACCTCCTAAAATCATGCTTGTATGCTATTACTAAATTGATTATATGACTAAATTGTCTGTAGGTGTACATGAGTGTGTGAACGTGTGCACTGTTCCCTGAGATGGACTAGTGTCCCAACTATGGTGTATTCCCACCTCATGCCCAGTGTACCTGAGACCATAACCAGCATAAAACAGTTAATAAAGATGGACAATCAACAGCAGACTTTTCTTTGAGCCCGTTGGCAAACACTGGAAAGTCACTGTACTAGTGATCTAAATTCACCCGTAAATAAGATGGTTTACTGAACTGTATCTAGCTGAAAAACATTGGGAACTAGCACAATTGACTATTACAAGCGGATTATTTGCATTATTTGGACAAGAAGTTTGGATGTTAAAAGACTGCAGAATTTATAGCATATTAAACAAGTCAATAATTTCAGCAGAATAGTCAAATTAACCCCGAATTTTGTAAAATAAAACCCACACAGTAGGGTCATTGTAATAACCCAGCAGAATGGTTAAGCTGCATAAACCAACCATTCAATTTTTACTCAGTGTTGGTTTTTTTAATTTAATTTTTATTTTAACCCAGAACGTTTTAGAGTGTATACTGTTTGGGTTGCTCATCAGCTCAGATGGATGTCGGTGTATTATTTAGAGTGTTCAAGTAGAGTGTTCAAACAAATGGGGGAGATTTTGATTCGTAAAAACAGTCCTTAAAGGCAGTTTACACTCGCACTAAACTATCAAATTTAATCTTAGCTACACGTACCTCTAAACCAGTGGTCACTGACCCTGTTCCTGGAGATCTACCTTCCTGAAGACTTTAGCTTCAACCATGTTCGTGACCACCTTACCATCTAATCATTGCCTTAAGAAGCACTTGATTAGCTAAAACAGATGTGTTAGAATTTGGTTGGAGATGAAACATGCAGAAATGTATATCTCAAAGAAAGAGGAATGGTGATCACTGGTCTAGATTGTCTGTCGTTTTGGTTGTAGCTGTTTAGGGGGGATCTGGTATTAAATGTTAGTCTGTAGATCACAAAGAGTGCTGAAAAGATATTTCACTTTGGTGCCAAATAATTTCCTTTGGTAGGAATTAGTGGAGTGAACTTTCTGGCATACTGAAAATGAAATGCTTTTATTATTTTCAGCTTTTTATGGCAAATTCCTCAAGTAGGCTGTCACTGAGCGTTAACTCTCCAACTTGGTCTGTGTTTAAACACACACTGATCTGGAAAGCATGGTCGTTCTCCGAGAGTTTCACTTGGTTTAAAACTGTTGTTAGGGATGAAAGCGTGTACTCTAACCTGGCAACCGTGCAGCACTCAGCATCTCGAGCGCGTTCCCTTTAAAGCGGGCCACTCTGCGGAAAAGTGAGGAGTGGTACAGTGCGTCTCGTCCATCCGCGGTGCCGTAGTCTTTTTGGTATGCACAGCATCGCTCCGCTGCAGCTTCCATTTAACGCCTTAACGAACTGACTAATGGCTACTTGATATTACACCGAGTCGTCATATTGCGACAAAGACAAATAAACAGATATATAACCCACTACGTTTTACCTGCAAGGCGAAGGACATACCCAGGTAGGAAGCAGTGCCTGACGCTTAAGCTCGTTAACTGTTTGTTGAGCATTTTTGCTGACTTGTTTGGTTTACACTTGGTAGGCTACTTTCGAATATGTGGCTGTGTTGTCGGGATCTGTAGAAAATTCGGGAGTGCTCAACCTGTTAGACCGCCAGCTCGAGCTTTTCCGCTTGGATAGCACTGTTTGGATGAACGTGCACGCATTTGAACGTCACAAAAAAGAAGAGGGAAAAGGCGCACTAATGAGTTTACTCGGACATCTGTAAACTTAACAGTAGCTTCATCCTTCACATCCTGTAACCTACTGATTCACAGGCTGCATCATTTATGCATGTCATTTTTGCTAGTGGTACTAATGTTTCTCCACATCATCAGAGAGCAGAACTGATGCTCGCGGGAGGATGATGATGTTTAATGATGCTGCTTTTCCTGTTGCAGGTTTTCTCCTCTCTGTTGTGGCTGCGCTCGGGAGACTGCTTGCACGCGTCGTTTCCTTGGATACTATGTGAAGCGCTCGTGCCTTATTTGCCCTTTTCCCGCTCTGCGGTCCTTCGCTTCAAACCACCTGCCGTGAAGATCGAGGTGCTCCGGGAGGAGGCGAGGACACACCCAAGTACTCTATCTTCTCTCCACCCTTTGTCCTTCAACGCCAGAGAAAGACATTAACGGCATATAGAGGAATATTTGGCATCTCCATCACCCTGGTGCTCTCTTCACCCCAGGAACTCCTGGACACTTCCTGGCATCTAGAATAAAACCGACAGAGCGTTCGGCGGTGGCAGTTTATTCTTAGAGGTAGAGTAAAACTGGACATGATCCTGATTAATATCGATTGATCTGTTGAAAATAGCACACAGCTAAACTATCAGTGTTGAAATAACTCTTACAATGTAGAGTAAATACGTACACTGCCCTCCACTAATAGTGGTATCCTTGGTAAATATGAGCAAAATAAAATTGTCTTTACTGTTTAACCTTTTGATATTTATTTTATTATTTATTTTTTTAATCATAAAAATACTATGCTCTTATGGGTATCAAACAATTGCAAACAAAACACAGATTTATAAGAAATATCTTTGTTAAATACAGGTGTTCAACAGTTATTGCAATACTTTGTGCTATGTCCCTTTTCCAAGATAACAGCTCTGAGTCTTCTCCTATAATGCCTGATGGGGTTGGAGAGTACATGGCAAGGAATCTGAGACCATTCCTCCATACAGAATCTCTCCAAATCCTTCCAATTTAGAGCGCCATGCTGGTGGTCTCTCCTCTTCAGTTTACTCCACAGGTTTTCTATGGGTTTCAAGTCAGGTGACTGGGATGGCCATGGCAGGACCTTAATTTTGTGGTCAGTAAACCATTTTTTGTTGATTTTGATGTATTTTTTGGATCATTGTATTGCTGGAAGATCCGACCATGGCCCATTTTAAGCTCTCTGGCAGAGGCAGTCAGGTTTTCGTTTAATATCTGTTCATATTCGATAGAGTCCATGATGCCTTGTATCCTAAAAAAACAACCCTAAAGCATTAAAGAGGCACCACCATATTTAGCCATGAGCATGAGGTACTTTTCCATATCGCTACCTCTCTGTGAATGCCAAAACCACCTCTGGTGTTTATTGCCAAAAAAGCTTTATTTTGGTTTTATCTGACCAGAGAACCTGATCCCATTTGAAGTTCTAGTAGTGTCTGGCAATCTGAAGATGCTTGAGTTTGTTTTTGGATGAGAGTAGACGCTTTTTTTTCTTGAAACCCTTCCAAAAAACTTGTGGTGATGTAGGTGACTTTGTATTGTGGTTCTGGAGACTTTCTGACCCCAAGACGCAACTAACTTCTGCAATTCTCCAGCTGTCATCCTTGGAGATTTTTTGGACACTCGATCTATCTACTTCACACTGCGTTGAGACAGTATAGACACATGTCATATTACAGGTTGATTCCTAACTATTCCAGTTGACTGGAACTTCTTAATTATTGCCCTGAGGGCATTTTCAATGCCTGTGCTATTTTCTTATAGCCTCTTCCCATTTTGTGAAGCTCAACAACCTTGACAGCTATATTCCTTGGTCTTACCCATTGTTATGAACGACTAAGGGAATTTGGCGTGTGTTACCTCATATTTATACCCCTGTAAAACAGGAAGTCATGGTTGAACAATTTCCTGTTCCTAGTCACCCTGGTGTACTAAAAAAAAATTTATATCAATGGGTTAAATATATATTTTTTCATATGCATTAATAGGGGTGCCAATAATTGTTGTACACCTATATTTAACAAAGATATATTTTTTGATAAACATGTGGTGTGTTTGCAATTGTTTGATATCCATGAGAGCAGACTATTTTTATGATTATATTTTAAACAAAAGGTCAAAAGGTTAAGTATTACATGTGCAACTTCACCTCTGCTGGTTTTGCTGTGAATATTGTAATATTGCACAAGGTTTGTCAAGGAAACATTCTATATGACTTCAGAAATGTAGATTCCTTCTTAGCAATATTTGCAGTTAGAAAATGAAAGATAGCATGATGTAATTTTGTGCCTGAGGGGAGGGCGCGATGGACTTTTCTGCAGTTTAATTTTTCACCTGGAACACATACCAGAGGACCAGGATCAACATTTGAGGAATTCATGGAGAAAGATGAACAGGCAGAGCTCACCCAGAACCGGACTGTGTTTACTTTTGGGTGGAGGTGAGGATGGGAGGCAGTATGTCTGTCACAGATGTTGACTTATTTTGAATGATGGTACTCTAAGAGATGACGTTTATGTTATTGCAGTACAGTACCATTAAGAATGAACTTTCAAAGTTTGGTTAATAGACCATTTCTCTCACATGACATGTGGATTGATGGAATGTTCTTTGCACATACCTAACTCTATCATGTAGCTTTCATGTGGAGCTGTAAATTCTATATGTAAAAACTACAGGATGTAATTTTTTTGGAATTGTTGACCTCTTTTGTAGATAAATGCTATTGCAATATAATGTGGGTTGTGCTGTGTTTTTCCTCCTCTACACATAATAATCTCACTGCTGCAAGTGCATGCATTTAGAGAGAATTCAAGGCTGTGTCCCAACCTGCACAGTGTACTCTAAGTAGTATAATTAAAATATAGTGACACCAATAGTGCCAGGTTTCCAACCCTAGTCCGGGAGTTTCCCCTGCCCTGAATTTCACATATTTGTACTGTATGTGTACATATTTCCTGCCAATTTTGACCCAACACTGCTGACACAGCTCAGACTGTGAATTTTTATATGAGGATTGCCAGGGTGACTCACAGCAGCTCTAAATCATTACATTATAGAGTAATTGTTTTAGTAACAAAAAAGCTATGCATTGTAGCTGTAGATGATGCACTGTTTAATGTGAAATCATTGACTACTTTTAGACGCACATAAATATTCTGATATTAATCAGAATTTGGCAGTATTCTAATTAGTATTAAGTCATGTAAGAGGCACAATCTGATTGCCTGATTCAGATCAAGACATTCACATTCCCCAAATTCAGATTCCCACCTCTGGAGTATGCCTGTTTTAATCTGAAAGGAGATATATGTTCATACTCAGTCTGCAAGGAATTGTGGGTACTAACAGATGCTTAGCTGTAGGGTAGGAATCTAGGGATGGCAACTCAGGCATACTTACAATAACCATGTTTACAGAATATTCTGATGCCTGTACACATACAGTATAAAGATTGTATTCGGAATATGGCTGCAACCCGAATATAGACCTTAAACAGAATTTGATGTGGATATAAACGTAGTCCATGTCATAACAACTTGGTAAACATGTTGTTCCCTTCAATAAATTTCACAGAAAAAAATTGAGGGCTTTGTTTTATATTTAAGGTATGAATCATGCAGCAAAATCTTTATTTTGGGATTGTGAGAACTCAGGAGAGATTTTTGTGTCTTATCTGAATTATCTGAATTTTACTGAGAAAATATCCTCTGTGTCTCTCTGATTTAATTTGATTTATTAACGTTTGCAATGTTCAATAATAATATTAATTTGCGTCACTGTCTGATGTGTTTCAGTGAATCCTCTGGGGACACTGTGGCATTAAATCCTACCTTGTCAGACTTCACCCTCCATTTTCCTCACGCTGTGGTGTGTGAAAAACGCAGGCCCCACCCTCCTGCATAATGACGGTGGCAACAGGAGATCCCTCAGATGAGGCAGCAGCACACCCAGGCCACCCTCAGGACTATGATGCTGAGGGAGAACAGGAATGCTGCGAAAGAGTTGTCATCAACATTTCAGGCCTACGATTTGAGACACAACTCAAGACCCTCTCGCAATTTCCTGAGACATTGCTTGGTGATCCAAAAAAGCGGATGAGATACTTTGACCCTTTAAGGAATGAGTATTTCTTTGATAGAAACCGGCCGAGCTTTGATGCCATTCTCTACTACTACCAGTCTGGAGGAAGGTTACGGCGCCCTGTAAATGTGACTCTGGATATATTTTCAGAAGAAATTCGGTTTTATGAACTTGGAGAGGAGGCTATTGAGATGTTCAGAGAGGATGAAGGGTTTATAAAGGAAGAGGAGAGGCCGTTGCCTGATAATGAATTTCAGAAGCAGGTCTGGTTGCTGTTTGAGTATCCAGAAAGTTCAGGACCAGCAAGGATTATAGCAATCATATCTGTCATGGTGATTCTTATTTCTATCGTCAGCTTCTGTCTAGAGACTCTGCCTGCATTCCGTAGTGATGAAGAGGACAAGCATAAAGACAACACATATAATAGTAACTCAACTACAAGCCACGTGTCCACCTCCTTCACTGACCCTTTCTTCATACTGGAGACACTCTGCATCATTTGGTTCTCTTTTGAGTTCCTGGTTCGGTTCTTCGCCTGCCCCAGTAAAGCCAGCTTCTTTGTGAACATAATGAATATGATTGATGTGGTGGCTATTATACCCTACTTCATTACACTAGGAACAGAACTGGCAGAGAAAGCAGAGGACGGTCAACAAGGGCAGCAGGCCATGTCTTTAGCCATCTTGCGAGTCATCCGACTAGTGAGGGTCTTCAGGATCTTCAAGCTCTCACGTCATTCCAAGGGACTCCAGATTCTGGGGCAAACTCTGAAAGCCAGCATGAGAGAACTTGGGTTACTTATCTTCTTCCTCTTCATTGGAGTCATCCTCTTCTCCAGTGCCGTCTACTTTGCTGAAGCAGATGAACCTGAGTCCCAGTTCTACAGTATCCCAGATGCCTTCTGGTGGGCTGTGGTTTCTATGACGACTGTTGGCTATGGAGATATGGTACCCACTACCATTGGTGGCAAGATTGTTGGGTCTCTTTGTGCCATTGCTGGAGTGCTGACCATTGCCTTGCCAGTGCCTGTTATTGTCTCAAATTTCAACTACTTCTACCACCGTGAAACTGAGGGTGAGGAGCAAGCTCAATATCTGCAGGTTAACACTCCCAAAGCTGATTCCCAAGAAGAGTTGAAACGAAGTCAAAGTGGTTCTACCATCAGCAAATCTGACTATATGGAGATCCAAGAAGGAGTGAACAACAGTAATGAGGACTTCCAGGGGGAGGACCTCAAAAAAGGCAATTGCACTTTGGCCAACACAAACTATGTGAATATCAAAAAAATGCTGACTGATGTATAATCAACTGAGATTATGTCATTGGAAAATGTGAGACAAGCATAAGGGAGTTGGCAGCCTTAGTTTGCAAAAGTTCTGAGGCTTTAAAGTTATAAAGGATAAAGAGGATCACTATAAGTTAGAACCTCTGCTATTCATATGAAATTTTCTGATCTGCTCAGAACAGATCAGCCCAGCTCAGAACAGATCAGCCCAGCCACCTATGTAAGATCGTCTTCATACTAAAACAATCATCTGAGTGTGCATGCAGTTAGTTTTCATTTCTGTGACTTTCACTGAAAACTCTAACTTCCCGTAACAGCAGAAACTGTAGAAACTAGAGGACGAAGAAACAACCTAACTAAAAGGGTTAACAACTTTATGCCTCCGAAAAACATCCTTGTACCATGTATGTATCATCACAGCATATCAAGCCCTCAAAGTTCAGCTACATCTCTTTGCTTCTCCAAAGAAAATATTATTGTGCCTCTTCTGGGGTCAGGAAAACAAGGCCTCATGAGGAGTGTAATAATAATGATATAAGATTATGAGAACAAAAATGTACTCCACTGTTGTGTTGCATATTATAGATGTCTGACAGAAGTAATATTTGAACATGATAAACACAATACACTAAGATTCAATTAGCTCAAAGAATTTAAACAGCTTTTATTAGCAATATCACTATTTTCCTCCACACTGAAAATGTCCTGTAACAGTCTGCTTTTGTTTTAAAAAACCATCATCTATCCCAGTAGCCTACATATGTATGGACTATGCTCTCATGAAAGCAAGATTTATTGCAAAGCTTTCAAGGCTGACTGAAAGTTTCTGTTCCATATTTTATGTTTATGATAACGCAGTTAATCAAATTTATGCAGCGTGTATGTATATCATCTTTTTAATGATATAATCTATAATACAGACCAGATTATACTGTTGTTTGCTGACCAAACTTGGGTTATGGTTGGCTCAAACTATAGTTAGGAAAACAATAAGACTGTCCTAATCTTGCACCAATTACGGTTGCACAATATGTTTAATAATCAAAACTAATGATCTTATTCAAACACACTCCAAAACTCTGAATATCATTAGAACACAAGCTGCCTGTACCAATGATGATATTATAGCCAAATTCATGTAGTGTAACAGTGATGTGATTATACAGTGATGTTACAATGGTACCACAGAAAAGAGCAAATAGTGTTGTGTTGTATTTCAGCTTGCAGCTTCTGATAATTTCCTTACTTTTAAAAATGATGGTTGATATTCAATTTACCAGGGAAGTAAACAAGCCATATCTACTTTACACTGTAATAAAGCTTAGCAAATATTTAGCCAACCTATACAATAAATTGGTTGCATTAATATCAATATATTACTTATTTTATTATCAGTTATCAATTGTAATTAATTTATGCAGTGGCTGATTTTAGATTTGCCCATAAAAATTTTTTTTATATAGTTTATGAGGAAAGGCTTGATAGAATTTTTGGACATACAATGGAGTCCAACATTCTGAGACCACATTAAAAATCTGGGATTTTTTTTATTATTATTATTTGTTTGTCTGTTTGTTTGTTTATGTATTTAAATTGGAAATAAACAGAAGGTTTTAGAATTTTATCTATTTAAAACACAGAAAATAAATGTAAAATAAATTTCATATTCAATATTCTGCACTATTTCTAAGTCCCTATTTCAATATAATATAATATAATATAATATAATATAATATAATATAATATAATATAATATAATATAATATAATATAATATAATATAATATAATATAATATAATATAATATAATATAATCTCTTCTATTGAAGCCTGTGTTCAGATGGAACTCTGATGGATTGGACCTAAAATGGATCATCAGGTTTAACACAAACAATTGGAGTCCATGCCATCACGAGCGTAAACTGTCATTAAAGCAAAAAGGGGGCATACCAAATGCTAAGAAACTCAGAATTTCATGTAAATATTTCAGAGACATTTTACACATGTTGTTGTCAATAATTTGCAATAGAAATTGTTGCATTAAATTAGAAAAGTATGCTAAATAGAAGCATTTTCACTAGAGGTCTCAGACTTTTGGGGTCCCACTGTATGTCTAATTTGTGTGTTGTATGTACTGTATATTCTCTAAAATGATGATCCTGAGCACCAGTGCTGCTTTCATGTTTTGTTTTGTTGTTTTTTGAGGAGTTTTTTTTGTTTGTTTGTTTTTGTTTTGTCTTGTCTTTGGCTGTCAAAGACATTGGGCACACAATGAGCTTTAGGTAGTGGCAGAGTAGCAGTACATGACTAGAATTTTTTAACTTTTTTGCACCTTCACACAACTGATACATATATGCCATGTTTACTTCTCTCATGACACAGAAAAGACCTTTCATATAGGTCACACTGAGGTCATGCTGCGGTAGCCTGAGATTTTTCCTAAGGCCAGAAGTGCTTTTACTTTCTTGTAAGGAAGGGTCTTACTGCCAGTGTAGCCAGATTTTAATCCTTTTTGGTTGTTTGAACTTCCAAAGGGACACTCAAGACTGCTTAACCAATGCATTGAGCTTCAATGCATTTCTGTGGGTTCATCTTCTGTTGTTTGCCAGGAAATAATGGAGGTGAAATGTTTTAGTGTAGCAATCATCTTATGCACATGGTGAATGTTTTTTTTCTTTTTTTACTTTCTGAAGAACAGACTGTATGTACTGAGGCAGAACTCCTCACAGCTGTTAGCTGTCAGCCATGTTTTTAGCTGAGACTAGAATTGCATTCCTGTGAAGTTCATATTATGGTCATTTACAGTCAAGACCTTAGGCAGAGGTTAAATAAAGTTAAATGAAAAGAAAAGAAACCTGGTGTATGCACAGTGAACATAGCCAGTGCCTAGAGGATTATAATAACTTTAATGCAAGTGGACAGGGAGTTTTATTCTATGCATGGGAAGGTACACAGAAAGAATGTATCATCCCATTTCCTGCACACTTGAACACTGGATATTTTATTTATTTTATTTCATTTTCACCTGGATGCATCATATGTTGGACCTCAAAATGAAAAATGTATCTCTGTGAACATTTTCCTCATTGCATATTTAGCACTTTTCAAAGGCAGATTTTTGCAAACCACTGCCATAATATTGATTGCAGGTTTTGTGTTTGTTTTGGGTTGTTGTTGTTGTTGTTGTTTTATTATTATTATTATTATTATTATTATTGGAGCACTGAATGTCTTAAGCAATTGGTGTTATAAACATCTTACCTTCATTCCATTGCCAAGGACTGGAAAAATGCAAACAGTCACCTCTTGTTCTATTGTGTATTTATGTATACAAGACTGAATGTTAATAGGATATCTTAAGCTTTATTGAGATAATTAAGTGCAATATATTAGTTAAAAATGAAGACTAACAATCTGTTCTTTCTGAAACAATTTATTACCCAAACTACTATAGCCAATGAGATTTGCTTCATCATGTACACGTTCGCTCCATTGTATCATTAGCAAACCAAACAGAAGATCTGTTTAAACATGAATTTGTTAAACAGTACAATATTTAACATTTTGACTGAATATCAGTTAATAGTCAGCTTTGATTGAACACAAACTCCCAAAGCCATTAAATATCTTTTTGATGTGGCTCAGTTTATTTCTGTTGCTTTCACTGAGGTAACATTTCATTAAAGCCTGTGACTTCACTGAGTGCTGATGGAACTGTCAAGGTTAAAAACAGGTCTCATTACTCAATTATGCAAACCTGTTTTTGTGTGTGTTGAGCATGAATCATAAACTGTGTATCTGTGTATCTATGTGCCACTGTTTGGAGCGTTTTAGAACTCTTAGCCAAGTTTGATTCATAAGTCACAATCATCTTAGAGCTTTACACTTGCAGTCTGATCAGATGTTTAAATAATGCAGATTCCCACTACACTTATATGCAGCATTATACTGTATGTAATGAATGAGTTAAAGATCAGCAAGTCTGCATAGTTCTGTGCAAAATCTGTTATTCAAACATCTTCATTTTACCTGATGAGCTGCAGAGAAGTGCTTTAGACTGCAAGCATATGTGACATATAGTGTATACCTTTTATTCTTCATATTAGTGAAGCCTAGCAACTACAGAATGCTCTAGAATATAGCTATTTCTTTTTTTTTTCTATGAAAGCATTTACAACAACAAAAAAACCACACATAAGATTGGCATAGGGAGGGAAAGGAAATTCAGCACATTCTCTGGTTTTGAATGATGCACTTTAATAGTACAATAAGAAGACAATCTAATGATTGAAACTAAGCATATAACCTTTCCAAATGTCCATTCATGTCTTAATGCTAGATCAATAATGAAAATGAAGAAACAATCTTAAACTTGTGTTTGCGTTTTACTTTTCTGTGTTCAGTGTGCCATTTGAGTTCATGCGTGTGTGTGTGTGTGTGTGTGTGTGTGTGTGTGTGTGTGTGTGTGTGTGTGTGTGTGTGTGTGTGTGTGTGTGTGTGTGTGTGTGCGTGCGTGTGTGTGTGAGGATCATCTTCCCTATGAGCATTGTCTGAATGTCAAAGTAGTGCTCTGAGCAAAATTTCAACTATTATTCAGCAAAGGAAAGCATGCCATGACTTCACTAATTCACAGAACAACAACTGGGAGAGTTTTCACACACGTTATTTATTATTAGTCAGTTTAATGCCAAGCTTTGTAGCAGCTTTACAGGAGATAAACATTTTAGAAGCACATTTTTGCCGTATGTGTGCAATATACTGTATGTCTCTGTGTATGTCTATTAAGAGGAGAATAGCATGCAGTATAAATAGCCAGTTATTGAGGAGAATAAAAAAGACAGAAGAAAAAGGAAGGAATCCCTAATACTCTATTTTAAGCATGAAATAACTACAGGGTGGTGTTCAAAGATATGCTATGAGAGACTGTTGGGGGGGCTGACAGAATATTCGCAGGAGACAGGAATAGATTAAACAGTGAGACAGGAGAAGGGAGGTGAAGAATAGAACATGACACCTCCATGGAATGTTCATCATCAGGCAGTGTGAGCACACTATTCATTTTGCCCACAAGTTACTGATGTCCTCTTCCTGCTATTTTTAGACTACTGACTGGTAAAACATGTTTTGTTTAGATGCATTATTATAACATTTAACTTTGAATGATTACTTCCTCATATCTAATTATAATGCTTATGAGTATTGAATTGCTTGGTTCATATTTCTAATGTGGCGTATGACAGGAGATTATAAGATGATGGATATTAAATAGAAGAAGTGGTAGGATTTTTAAAGGGACCTTTTACCATTCATTAAGCTCTTTTTATAATGCATACGAATGTATGGATTTATCTATTTTACGCTGGTTTTATTTCCTTTATTTCCAGTATATTCTCTCAGATATCTCTTAGATGATGTAGAGGAAACACAGATGATACAGAAGCAAGTAGCGCCGATTAGTTCTTCTTTATTGCCCCCTAGAGGTGTTCTACGGTATCATGTACTCCATATATTAACACACCTGCACTCCATATGCACCTGAACCAAGTGACTAAAAAGCACTAAATGCCTGGGAAAATGGATAGAGTAGAAAAGTCTCTATGCTGTAATGGCTGGCTAGGGAAATACTGCAGCATTGAGAACTCTATTTCCATTATTATGAAATAGTGTTTCTAATAATGGTGATTAATGCAAAAATATGCCTAATGAAAATGTTCTCTCACAGATCACAGATAATGAAGCTTATTGGGCATCACATGTCCCTTGTATTATAAATAGAGTTTACAGTATTGATGTGCTGTGTTGTACCAGAGATGCATGCCAAGATAAGCTGCAGAGAGTCTTAAAATAGCTCTCGTTAATTAATTTTTCATCACTGTCCATAAACTCAGCTCTGCCATTGTACTTAGCACAAATCATGAAGAACTGGAGTCATATAAAATAAACAATGGGATCACAGTAAAATGAATGACATGACCAGAAATAGCAGTTTTTTATTGCTTGAGAGCACAGGTGTTAAAGCTGATACACTGAAGTATAACCCTCTCAAACTTGGATGGAAAGGAGAGATACAGTGAAGGGGAGTTTCAGAGGTGTAGTAAATTGGTGTGAAATTAGTTGGGGGATGGAGGATGGATGGATGGATGGATGGATGACAGATTTCTGAGGCCTTCTTTCATAGTAATAAATAATGCTTTCCTGTGTGTACTTTTGTGCTTTCCTGTGTGTACTTTCCTGTGTGTACTTTTGGCCAATATTTAGGTGAGCAAGAGCATTGGAACAAATAGATCAAATAAATAAATTAATTTACTTAAAGTAAATAAAACTTAATATTGGATTGCATATCCCTTGCTTGCAATAACTGCATCAAGCTGGTGACCCACTGACATCACCAAACTGTTGCATTCTTCTTTTGTCATGCTTTTCCAGGCTTGTAGCGCATTTCTTTCAGTTGTTGTTGTGGGTTTTTTGTTTTTTTGTAGATTTCTCTTTTCAGTCTCCTTTTCAGAAGGTGAAGTGCATGCACAACTGGGTTAACATCTGGTGACTGAATTGGCCCATCTAAAACCTTCGACACTTTTCCCCGCTGAGTTGTGTTGGCAGTGTGTATTGGATCATAGTCTTGCTGTATGATAAAAGATCCTCTGAATTAAATTGGATGCATATCCCTGTAAATTGGCAGACAGAATGTTCCTGTAAACTTCTGAAATCATTCTGCTGCTACCATCATGAGTTACATCATCAATAAAGTTTAGTGAGCCCATTCTCGAAGCAGTCAAGCAAGCTCAAGCCATGACACCACCTGCACCATGCTTGACCGATGAGCTTGTATGTTTTGGATCATGAGCAGACCCTCTCTTTCACCACTATTACTTGATAGAGTTTAATCTAGAACTTTTGAGGCTTGACTCTGTATTTCTTTGCCAATTCCAATCTGGCTATCAGATTCTTACTGCTGCTGAGTGATTTGCATCTTATGATATGGCCTCTATATTTCTGCTCTCGAAGTCTTCTTGTGCATAAAGCTCTGATTGAATTTCCCTCTCTTCTCAGCTTCAGATTTTCTCCCATAGACAATGTATAAACCACTGAATACAGTATTATATTCAGTAATCTGCAAATTGGCACAGTTAATACTGTTATTCATATAGAGTATTATACATATTGTCACATCCCTATCAACTCCTGTGATCCTCAGCCCAGGACCTCATCACATGACCTCCTACCCCATGATGCTCCTACCTTACTCACAGTCAGCAGATTACTAATGACACTCACCTGTTTACAATCACACTACTTCCTTTTAATAACCCAAACTCTGTTACTTTGTGAAAAAATGCTCTAGCATTGTGTCTACAAGTTCAATCATTTATCTGCCGGTTTTGACCACAGCCTGCTTCAATTTTATTGATTTAGTCTTATCTAGCCTTTTTGCTGATCACCTGAACTTTAAGCTACCTCACGTGTCGCAATATTGTTCAGCCCTTTTGTTTGTCAGCTACACTGATTTAAATTAAACGAGAAAACCTGTACTTATGTCTGTCTGTGTGCTTCATGACATGTATAGTTTGAATAGACTACTAGCATACACTGAATCAGTATATGCTTTTAGTATATAGATTACTAGCATATACTATTAATAGATGGTTCAGATTTGCTGTCACTCATGCATTTCAGTACCCAAAGACTGTTCAGTATAGCAACCGGAATGCTGCTATTCATTACCAGATATACAGTGTGGGAAATAAGTATTGAATGCTTTATAATTTTTTTTTCAGTAATTATATTTCCTATGAGGTTATTCATATGAAATTTTCACCAGACATCAGTATTAACTCAAGACATCCAGAAATATTAAGAATTCGCAACGTTAAAGTCCATAAATAAAGTTATTTTTCCTGTGTCATTCCACTTTATTACACACAACTTTATTTTTGGACTTTAATGTTGTGAATTCTTTATATTTCCAGATTTCTTGAGTTAATTTTGATTCATGTGAATAGCCTCATAGGAAATATATTTACTGAAAAAATGTTGGCATGTTCAGTAATACTTATTTCCCCCACTGTAACACAGTCATTGTGATAAAGGTCCATGGGCCCCTATTAGCACTCTTGGAATTTCCGTTTGTGACCAGTAGGTACAATAATATCTCTATGGAGCTAAATAGGGCATTGAGCTCAGTGCACCACAACTACGAAACATTTAGAAAGGTGATTAAATCAATGGAACATTGCATCTGTCAAATAAAAAAACATTTAAACCATTGGTCACTCAAAATAGATCATTAATATTTCAATGGAAGTTAAAATGTATGTAGTTGTTAAGGAGGACTTTATGAAGATTAGCATTTTTTGCATTTGTGGGATGATGGGCAAAATGCTGGCACTGCTTACTTATCAAGAAACATTACATCGAAATGATCAAAATGTAATACTTTTGATCACCAGGTCCTCTGATCTTAAATTAAATTCACCAAGATACACCTTAATTTTAAAAAATAAGAGCTAGCTTTAATTTGCATAGCTTGTCATTAGAACACTATTCAGAATGGACAATGCATAAACCATTGAATACAGTACTATATTCAATAATCTGCAAGCTGGCAAAATTGATACTGTTGTTCATATAGAGTATTATACAAATTGTCACATTGTCTCCCTGTCAGACCAGGACCTCATCACATGACCTCCGGTGATGCTCTTACACCACTTACAGTCATCAGATTACTAATGACTACAGTCACACTACTTAATTTTAATAACCCAAACTCTGTTCCTTTGTGAAAGCCTGCTCTAGCATTGTGTCTACAAGTTCAATCATTAATCTGCCTGTTTTGACCACAGCCTGCTTCACGTTGATTAATTAATCTTGTCTAGCTTATGCCTTTTTGCTGATCACCTGACCTTTAAGCTACCTCACGTTTCTCAGTATTGCCCAGCCCTTTTGTATGTCAGCTCCACTTCATGACATGTACGGTTTGAATAGACTACAAGCATTAAGTGCTATGATAATTATGAGTGTAGTGAAAGAACTGGAAATATAGGAACAGTATTAAGAAGAACCTCTTTCAACAGCAGCATTGTGTGCAAGCTGGAAATACATAAACAGTCTTTGGACTCTGGTTTATACTCTGCGTTAACATGTATTTGCATCATGACGCAGAGAGGGAGCTGATGGGTAAGCGTGACACACAGAAACAAAGAGACGCTATACTGTAGCTTGCCTGTGAATTATGTATGACCAGTAAGCAAGCACCTTAAAAGCTCTGTTATTATGGTGTATAAATAAGCAATAAATTACATATAAAATTAATCCTTAATGCATATAACATTAAGCAGTAACAATAAACTGTAGACAATGTAACCTTGAAATAACAGTGCAAAACACAGATATGGTATGACAAATATGCAGTGTAATATGTTGATATAATGCTTGTGTAAGTGAATTGGGCTGCATAAAAATCAATACTTCATTTTATTACCTTCTGAGCTATTCAGCTCTATTGATCTTGAGGCAGACAGCTTAGGTTAAACAGAGAATTTGTAAATCAATTTAGCTAAGGTGATAGGCAGATTCCTGTCTGAAATACAAGCTTGTTTAAATTGTATAAAATGTTTAGACTCATTATAACTTACTTTTTCCATAATCTTCTGTAAACAAAATACTGTACATGTGCATACATGAAACTTGTTTCAAGCAGAAAAAAAAAAAAGCGGCCGCCCCCAAAACCGGCGGGAAAAAAAATGGGAAAAAAAAAAAAACCCACATACCCCCGCGGGAATAGCACATCAGGACGAAGAGTATAACTCCATAACTCCAGCTCCTATTGGATCTCTGAACCATCTCTCACGCTTGACTTTGTTTGTCCAATAGGCACAGCATGGGTGTCCACAGCCTGTGGTGTTTTGCTGGACCACAGGTTAGGCAGATGGTCCCACAGTAGGAGACAGGGATGGAGGTGGAGAGGTTGAAGCATGAGTGCCTGCGAGAGGTGCTGTGGGATAGGCTGTGCAGCCTGGAACACTAATGAAGAACTGCAGGGGAGGGGTGGAGCCACCAGGCTTTAGAGAAGTCTAGAGGGGTGTTTGTGTTGGCTGCACTGTGGCAGCATTTGCAAGTTATTTTTAACAGAACACCTCAAATTAAGGTGCCACATAAAAGAAAACATTTCACAACAATCACATTTGTGTGTGACAGATGCAATGACTTAAAATGTATAAAATACTATATTGCACAAGGTATAAATATATAAAGATTAAACATTATACTTACATACAAATATTCATATCCTTGAAAGCATTTCTGATCTGCTAAATTTCTCATGGATGTTCAGATGGGTTGAGATCTGGTGACTACAAAAGCCATAGCATATGATTTCCATTGTTTTTATACTCAGTGAACCCTTGCTCCCTGTGGATGTGGGCATTGTCGTCCTAGAAGAGACAACTCCCATCAGGATAGAAATGTTTCTTCATAGGAAAAACGTGATCAGTCAGAATAACTTTGTAATGATTTGTAGTAGTGGTTCTTACCTTTAAGGGGACAATCAAACTCAAAAAGCAAAGCAGCCACTTTTTATTATTCATTTCATTTGTCACCCAGTATATGCCTATTGACTTTATTAAGAACACTTGTACACCTGCACATTCATGCAATTGTCCAATCAGCCAATCATGTGCCAGCAGTGCAATACATAAAATCATGCAGATACTGGTCTTGTTAATGTTCACGTCAAACATCAGCATGCGATCTCTATGACTTTGACCTTGCCGTGGTTGATGGTGCCAGATGGACTGGGTTGAGTATTTCAGAAACTGCTGATGTCCTGGGATGTTTACACACAAGAGTGATTTATACAGAGTGGTATAAATGAGCAGTGATTCTAAGGGCAGAAATGATTTGTTGATGAGAGAGGTCACAGGAGAATGGCCAGACGGGTTTGATCTGACATGAAATCTAAAGTACCTCGAATACTCACTCTTTACAACCATGGTGAGCAGAAAAGCATTTTAGAATGCACAACATGTTAAACATTGAGACAAAAATGCTACAACAGCAGATCACATTGGATTTCACTCCGGTCAGCCACGATCAGGAATTTGAGGCTACAGTGGACACAGCCTCACCAATCTGGACAGGAAAAAGACAGGTGATGTGCACATTAACTTTTTGATGAGCATTACCTGATGGTCTTGACCTGTATCTGCAGGATTACATGCATGTCACATGATCGGTTGATTGGAAAATTGCATGAACAAGGGTACAAATGCTCCTACTTAAGCGACCAGTGATTATATACTGTATACATTGGAAGGGATGCCAGTCCACCATGCAGACACAGATTCACACACTCATTCACAACTAGGTAACCTGAGCTCAGTATCAAATTGGGGACCCTGGAGCTGTACGGCTACAATGTTACTCATTGTGCCACCTTGTTGTCAACACACACACACACACACACACACACACAAAAAAGTAAAAAATAGATACATAGATAGACACACACACACACACAGTATTTGAAAAAGTATTTGAACCCCTGCTGATTTTGTACGTCTGCCCACTGACAGAGAAATGATCAGTCTATAATTTTAATGGTAGGTTTATTTGAACAGTGAGAGACAGAATAACAACAAAACAATCCAGAAAAACGCATGTCAGAAATGTTATAAATTGATTTGCATTTTAATGAGGGAAATAAGTATTTGACCTCCTCTCAATCAGAAAGATTTCAGGCTCCCAGGTGTCTTTTATACAGGAAACGAGCTGAGAAGGGAGTGCTCCTAATCTCAGCTTGTTACCTGTATAAAAGACACCTGTCCACAGAAGCAAGCTGGGACCATAGTAACCAAGAAAACAATTGGTAACACACTACACCGTGAAGGACTGAAATCCTGCAGCACACGCAAGTTCCCCTGCTCAAGAAAGCACATATGCATGCCCGTCTGAAGTTTGTCAATGAACCTCTGAATGATTCAGAGGACAACTGGGTGAAAGTGTTGTGTTCAGATGAGACCAAAATGGAGCTCTTTGGCATCAACTCAACATGCCGTGCTTGGAGGAGGAGGGATGCTGCCTATGACCCCAAGAAAACCATCCCCACCGTCAAACATGGAGTATTTGATCCCCTGCTGATTTTGTACATTTTCCCACTGACAAAGAAATTATCAGTCTATAATTAATCTTGGGTGAGAACCTCCTTCCCTCAGCCAGGGCATTGAAAATGGGTCGTGGATGGTTATTCCAGCATGACAATGACCCAAAACACACGGCCAAGGCAACAAAGGAGTGGCTCAAGAAGAAGCACATTAAGGACCTGGAGTGGCCTAGCCAGTCTCCAGACCTTAATCCCATAGAAAATCTGTGGAGGGAACTGAAGGTCCGAGTTGCCAAATATCAGCCTCGAAACCTTAATGACTTGGAGAAGATCTGCAAAGAGGAGTGGGACAAAATCCCTCCTGAGATGTGTGCAAACCTGGTGGCCAACTACAAGAAACGTCTGACCTCTGTGATCGCCAACAAGGGTTTTGCCACCAAGTACTAAGTCATGTTTTGCAGAGGGATCAAATACTTATTTCCCTCATTAAAATGCAAATCAATTTATAACATTTTTGACATGCGTTTTTCTGGATTTTTTGTAAAAAAATAATAATTTTTTTTTTAATTATTTCAAATAAATCTAGCATTAAAATTATAGACTGATCATTTCTTTGGCAAAATCAGCAGGGGATCAAATACTTTTTTCCCTCACTTCATATATATATATATATATATATATATATATATATATATATATATATATATATATATATATATATATATATATATATATATATATATATATATATATATATATATATATATATATATATATATATATATATATATATATATATATATATATATATATATATATATATATATATATATATATATATATATATTGTAGATTTTACTGCTAATTTAGGTCTTACTCTAGGACCCAACCATGGCAGTTCGGTGGGATTTGTATACACGCCATTCTGATCTGTAATACAACACCTTAACCACTGAGCCACCACAAACAGTGCAACCAACTTCAATTGGTTCACTGAATTAACTCTACTAAAAGATTGTATTGAATCAGTGTGAGCTAGTTGTGCTGGCTCAGTGGTTAATCCTTTGAGATAAGAAGCTCATGTGTTCAAATCCCAGTACTGCCAAACTGCCTTGACTGGTTCCTTGAGCACAACCCTTAACCCTTAGCTCAGCTGTATCCTGCATCAGCCAAATGTGCAATTGAATAATGTTTAATTTTAAACTATTTTAAAGTTGTTGCACCATGCACCATGAATATGATAAGGATAAAGCAGTTACACACAGACAAACATACAGACAGATGTATTGATATATGCCTATACACATACACAGATGTGCAGAGATCTTTGACATGCCACTTTATTTTTCATCAGACACTTTCCACACATCAATAGTTCCCTTTTTATTGCAATAAATAATACTCATGGTCATTGAAGGGAGTGGACTATCAAAAGCCTGCAAAGCAATCTTATTAATTGGAGTGATGCTGCAGTGTGTCTGTGGCCAGCTTCTCTTTGCTTAATGAAGAACAAATTTGGCTGTTCATCAAAGCTGCTCCACTACCTGTCCCTTTATTCTAGCTTTATATCATACAGTTTTCATCTTAAATTGGAAAAACCTAACACTCTTTGTTCTGTTTACACTCAGTTAATGGTGCAAGTAATGATCTGTAAGGAATCACACACACATCCTGTTTACAAAGTAAATTATAGCTTCATAATTGTATTTTAATGGTAGTTTTAATACACTATAAATAGCATAAACACTACTGAAAGAAAAGGCACAGGGAACTGCATTGGAATCCATAAATACCTGAATTACTAGCTGCTTTCAAATAAAGACTGAAGACCCACCTATTCAGTAAACATTTAAACTAGCAACAAATTTACAGAGCTTTTTTTAAATTATTATTATTATTATTCTGTTATATTTGCTGTATTAACTTTCAAAATAACTCCTATGTAACATAATTTTAGCCTTATGGTACATTATTCTTAGACCATGGCCTATTTGACCATGGCCTACCAGCACAAAGATATGTTTTACAATAGAGACCTCACTTCCACTTCTGTGAATAAGAGCATGGTCACACACCTGACCTGACAAAGATTACAAAATAAATAAATAAATAAATAATAATAATAATAACCTTCTATTATTATTAAATAAAAATTACATTTACTCCCCTTGTTAATCCAACTGAATTATTTATTATAAAAAATCAGCTTGATTGCAAATAACATCCTCTCCCTACATTCCTTTAAAAGGTATAAATTGGGCTTCAAAATATAGGTTTTTAATTTTACACAAAACATATTTTGTTGTATAACCTCATTTAATAGTTCATTCGGAAGGTGCAAATTTTATTCTCCAGAAAAGTTATATGCAGCTGTGATATAACTTCTTAACAATGGAAGTAAGTCTTTTTTTTTTTTAGTGGCTCTTTGGATGAGCTCCAGATACCTCTTATATGCTAGTTGTCAAAGCATGTGTGAGAAAAGCCGAGCTGAATCTTAGATCAAGGTTCCAAGATGAACAGTGGAAAGACTTTACATGAAAATGGTAAGACTTTACTTGAATTTCTTACAAGACACCTGTTGTGACTTTGCATGACAGTTTACATGGGATCTGTCACATCCTAATATCTGTAGTTGGTGTTGGTGTTCTCTACTTTCTGTATGCTTTATGACAAGTCTTATTATATGAACTTTAAGGAAAACTATCAAAACATCCATCATTGTACACAATGGCCACAGAAAATACTTATTTCAGATTACATTCCAGCTAATTGTTGTCCTTTATCAGCGGTAAACATGATTTATTCAGAAAATAATAATGTATATTTTATAGTGCTTAAAATATTTAAATTAAAAGTTAGAATAATACAGTGAGATAATGCTCTCCAACATAACAACAATAGTACATTATTGATTATTGCGAGGACAGGGAGTGTAGAGAGTTTGATAGATAAAATAACAATACAGTAAGTTGCTGTGTTTAAGTTATAAGAAAACAAAACATGTACAAAGCCTCCAGTTTTATTACATATTTAAATAGCCAAGATGTAAGGGAGATAACACCTGCCAAATATCATCGACTGTTTCACATTTCACATGCTAAAAATTACCAGTGGCATTCTAGTCAGTTTATACAGTAAGTTAGGGCAAATATATAAAGTAGTTCTCTAACAACTTCAGAGTTTCTTGGTTGAAAACAAGATTTTTGATATGTTTCAATCGGGTTTTAGGAAATCTCATTCTACTGAGACAGCTTTCTTAAAAGTTTTAAACAATGTTTTATTAGCCATTGACTGTGGAGATTCTGTAATGCTAGTACTTTTAGATGCATTTCAGATGGTGGACCACAATGTTCTTTTGTCTCGCCTAGAACAGGTTGTGGGCATAAGGGGTTCAGCCTGTAGTTGGTTTAAATTGTACCTTGCAAATAAGAGTTTTTCATTCAATATATGGCACTTTCAGTCTGATGCTGTTCCTTTGACTTGCGGTGGCCCCAAAGATTCTACTCTAGCTCCCATACTGTTCTCTATATATATATATTCTGTCACTTCGTTCTATTTTTAAGAAGTATGGTGTATCTTACCACTGTTATGCAGATGACACACAAATTTATCTTTTTCTGAATCACAAGATCGGTTTAGACCCAGTGGTTGCTTGCCTTGTTGATGACTTTAAATGTTTTAACTTTAAACGAGTCTAAAACAGAGACTTTGGTACTTACTTCTTCTAATGCCAAGAGTATAGCTAAATTAAACCTTGATGTCATAACACCCTATGTTAAGCCCTATGTGAGTCCTTTTGGACAGTGGACTAAAGTTGGTTAGACAAGTTAATCAGATTGTAAATTATCATTTTTATCAATTGCGATCATTGATGAAAATGAGACTTGCTTTTGATGGTTCAAAGTGCGGCTGCTAGAGCTTTAACAGGGGCCAGAAAGCATATTTCCCCCCTTCTAGGGTCTTTACATTCACTACTGTTCACTATAGAATTGAGTTTAAAGTGCTCTTACTGGTTTTTAAATCTCGAAACGGATTAGCACCCGCATACCAATCTGACGTACTGATAGATCACTACCCAGTGATAGCTCTTGGGTCTGCCAATCAAAGCCTTGTAGTTGTTTCAAATCTAGGTTAAAGTTTAGGGTTGATCGGGTATTTGCCATTTGGAACAGCCTGTCAATTCAAGACCAATTTTAGACCTGCCCACACACTAACAATTTTTAAAACTAAGCTAAAACATTTCTATTTGATCTGGCCTACAATTTGTAATGTAAAATTTTTGAAATTATATGTCAAATGGCACTTCCACAGAAGTCAGTGCATATGTAACACCTATTTTTGAGTTATGAAACATACATATATATACATATATATGTATATACGTATTAAAAGCATAATCTGTCATATCACATATTATTCCAAGTAGCATGACACATCACTATACAACTGTAGTGACAAATTATGACAATGTACAATATCTACCATATTTAACATAGTTAATGTCAGTCTTATAAAACAAAGTTTAAGTATATAAAGGATATAGGCTCTGATTATTGTTCCTATTCCATCTCCAGATGTTTCATACGGCATTAATAACAGATATCCATCTGATACATTCTGCTATGTGTAACATATCTCTCACCCATCCACTGCTAATTAATATTTGGGTGACTTTCAGGTTCTGTTTGCTTTATGAGAGATTTACTGTGCACAACTCAGCATTTCTCTGATCTAAACAAACACACTCACAAAACATTTACCATGTGAATATTTTGACAATTTTAAATGAGTGCTGGATGGCAATATCTGAAAATACATTTTTCTTTAGGTTTGCGGACTTCTGGGCAAGAAGCTGAGAGAAGCATTAGCTAATGATCCCTTCAGGTCTTAACTCACATAAAATGAATGGCACTGCACAAACTAAGCAATTTAAAGCCCTGGGCACCGCTGCAGATGTAAGTGTGCGCGTGTGTGTCTGACAGTGATGTTGGGTGCAGAGTCAGATCCCATGGGTTGAGAATGGAGGTGGGGTTTGAAGCAAATATGGGGTGGTGTGGCTTAGATGAATGTGTGTGTGTGTGTGTGTGTGTTTGTGTGCACGCAACCTGGAGATGTTACACTGCTTGCTTACTCTGCAGGAGCTCAGGTCTCTCAGTCCTCTCTGTCCTCCCACTGAGTCTCAGAAGCGAGCTGACTCCTGTAACAAGGGCTTCTCTTCTTGTTCATCAGTAGCCTTTTGGCCTGGCCGAAACAGAGACGAAGACACGGGGGTCATCATGTAATCTCCTCACATACCAACTTTCAGACAAAGTATGATTAAGAAGGTAAGACTATGCATGTGTGTGTGTGTGTGTGTGTGTGTGTGTGTGTGTGTGTGTTGCTGTGGGTGGGTGATGAGTTTGTCTGGTTGATGACTGATGGAAGCCTGAATCTCAGGTTACTCAGGAGATATAAGATTACTGCAGGAGAGGTTTAACTGATCCTGGGGCTGCTGGGATCTGATTGTAAGGCAGACCAAAAGGAAGAATAGGAGAGAGAGAGAGAGAGAGAGAGAGAGACGCATGCCGCCTGGAGCTACAAGCTCATATAGAGACTCTAAGATCAGAGGACAACCTGGTGAGTATCTCTCCAACTCCATCCTAGTGGAGAGTGTGAAAATGTGTGTGTGTGTGTGTGTGTGTGTGTGTGTTGGCAAAGTTTTGCACCCATCTAGAGTGTTTACTATAGTTAGCTAGGTCTTGGTGGATTCTCTTTGTGTGTCTGTGCATATTAGCCTAGTTTGCATAGGTAATAAGTAAGCTTATGAGAGGCTAATTGTTTATCATTGTCTATTTAGAGCACAATTTTGCTTGAGAAGTCAACAATTTTGCTTGAGAAGTCCATTTTCTGACACTATTACCATAGAAAACATGTCAATTAAAAAACTTATAATGTAATAAATCATATTTAATATTACAAAAAAGTGATATATTGTGTTGCATGGAAATGTTCAAAGCTGAATTTGAATGTTTTGGACTCACTGACTTCTCAGACTCAATACCATCAGATTTATTAGATAAAATTTTAAGATGTTTAAATTAAAACAAGATAAATATTAAGTATATCCATTCATTGAAAAACTGGATACACAGATACACAGAACTGAAGGACAACTATAAGAAACAGAAGCTGATAAAGAAACAGAATCTGTTCTTCTTAAAATGTATATAAAAAATTTTCAAGTTTAATTTTTCTGGACGAAGAAACAATCCTTCTTTGGTGATTATAGAAATTTTATTTAAAAAAAAAAAAGGTATTTCAGCATAGAATTATTTCAAGAGATGACCTAACATCAGACATAGCACTTTCTGTCCTCTACAATGCTGCAGTGAGTGTGGAGTCAGCAAATAATCCAGATGTGCCCAGTGTAAAACAATGGGTTTATCCTTGTGGTGTATCCAGGGAAACTTTCCATTCCAGTTATGATTGATGTTCTCTAAACTCCACACACACTTCCTCTGCAGTGGGCTTATATATCATCCCTCAATTTTTTTTTTCTAGACAAAGTGCTGCAGAATAAGGACAGATGCTCATGTCACCTTCCTCTCTGTCTTATCCATGTTAAACCAGACCTTAATAGTAAATGGAAAGTGTCCAAATCATACCTTAAAACTGACTTTGTGTATAATTTACTAAATTATACTGAAAACTATGCATATACAGCTTTCTATTAGAGTATTTTCTTGACCTTGAAATTAGATTTTATACCATTATAAATAAATAAATATATATATATATATATATATATATATATATATATATATATATATATATATATATATATATATATATATATATATATATATATATATATACATATATATATAATAAACTATAATTTTATTTTATTTTTTTATTTTTTTTAACAACTATACAAATATTTTTTAATGCATTAAACTTCACTTGTTCAGCTAAACGATGAAAGGTACAGAATCCAAGAAGTTTCAGTATATGGTTAAAAAATTCATAAGTACATAAATAAACAGTACATTCCCATTTAAATTATAACTTGTTCATGGAGATATTTGTAACCTCTGGCTTACAGTAGAAGTTTCTGTTACCACTACACATTGCTATTAAAAAAATTATTAATTGTAACATTTAAATTTGAGTTTATTTGTTTACATGGTAGGATTTAACATCCTGCAAGTCTTTGATCATTGCAATGCACGCAGACATTTATGCACACAGTCTAAGACAGAAAATCCGCAGTTTGGCACACAAAAATGTTCACTGGTCAGAGAAGCTGAATGTGCGTAATTTAACACACTCTGACCATACAAGAAAGGTGAAAAACAATCAGTGTCAAAAAGCCCAAACATTCAGTAAACATACACTTAGTGGTGGGAATTGTAGTGTACAAAAACTTAATTTTTGATTGTTTTTTATAATAATTACTTATTCTTGATAATTGCAGTTAATTTAAAAGGCAACATTTAATTCCAATAAGGTTTGTGTTTTTAACTTTATGATTTCACTTTACTGGTCTGAGTGGTGATCATGCAAATAAGCTAAATCATTTTTCTTGTATCTTTTCTTTAAGAAGGAACTGTTTTGGAGCATGTACGATAAACTGGATTTGAACAATCATCTGACTTTGACATAAATTTTGCCATACAGTAGTGGGCACTTTTCTATCATCATTTGCACGTATTTGCTGCTGTCTGTTATCTTTGGAAAATGTTTAGCATTTGCTAAATTGACTCTGTGCAAGCACATTTGTTACAAGTTAAGGAACAAATAATTAAGTAATAATTAACTTCCCCAGTTTCCCATTTTTCATTGGCGGCCACTACCAGTAATATAACCAGTGAAAAGCAGAATGATTTTTTTTTTTTTATTAATTTTAAAAGTTTAACTCATTTTTAACAGTACTTAATGATTCTGGAAGTAAAAGGCTAATTGTTTACTTTCTACTACATTTATCTTATTGAAATTCTTCTCTCTCTTTTTTGCAGGTATCATTATTTATAATAAGACTCATTAGAGCAATTACCTATTTAAAGTTCTTGTTTTGTTTTTAATTATTTACAACATCTGTAATACACCAGGATCTTAAATATATTTACCTGATGGCCAAGAGAAGAAATATATAAATGCATGGGAGTTGGAGTCATAAAAACAGTGAAATTTTATTTTATTATTATACATGTTTGTTGTCCTGAATGTTGTATCTGGGAAATATTACAGTAGCAATGAATGGACATGCTTTTTGTTAACAGCAAAACTATTATATATTTTGCTGATATTAAAAGAAAATGCATTGCCACACAAAGCTCCGGTGTCAGTGTAACTCGGTCCTCTGACTACTATAGTGGAAAGGACAGTCCCTGCAGTACACTAATAGGGTCAGTGGAATATCACACAGAGCGAAGGTGAGAGGTGTCAGATGTATTACTGTCCAGTGTTGCCACTTGAGTTGTCATGGTGCCAATGGCTTTTCTCTTTAGCTGCTGCTGGTTTCACGGTGTCAAGTTTAAGAAGGCTAGCTGTTTAAATCCTTTGTTTAGGCTTTGGTTACCTGTCTCCAGTAAACTCCCTGGAAAAAAGTTTACTGATAGCTGACTGGAACCTGACATGGTTCTCCATCACATATGTCTTCATATGTCCACTATACTCCAAATGCTCAGTGCCCAGTCCTGTAAAAATTTCAACTTACACTAGACATAACTGTGAAGCTTGCTTTATTTCACGTCTTTGACTGTTCTCTCTCTTTTTGCTTTTCTTACTCTGTGTATACTCATGAGGCTTATTTCAGTGCATTATTTAAGAATGTTGAAGAGTTTTCAAGGAGAGGGCAAACTGAATAAGCTAAACTGTAGAGAATAAAATCCAACAAAAATCAATTTGAAGCCTGGAAAATGAACTGTACAAAAGATGAAAGGAACTTGAGCATTGGAAGTTCAGTGGTTAAGACGTTGGGCTACTGATGGGAAGGTTGTGAGTTCAAATCTCAGCACTGGCAAGCTACCACTGCTAGGACCTCGAGAAAGGCCCTATACCCTCAACTGCTCAGTTGTATTTAAAAAAGAGAGATGAATGTAAGTCGCTCTGGCAAAGGGTGTCTGCCAAATGCCATAAATGTAAATTCTATCTGATAGGAATTCCTATATTTTCTCAGTATATAGAGTCTGGTTAATCTGACTTAGGATGCTCAGTTGAATTCCACAATGACATCTGTTCTGTATTCTTTGTCTGTGTCTACAGATCAGATGATGGTGTCTTGGGATTTGTCTCCCTGCTGCAGAACGAGTTAGGACAAGCCTGGATCCTCCTCTAGCGTGCTGCACTCTGCAGTGTACATAGAGCAGGGTGGCCTGTGCCTGTGGTTTCCACTCAGCAGTTCATCCTGGGTTAAGCAGGTCAGGTGTGCCCCAGGGAGGGCAGAGAGGCCATGGAGGTTCCTCTGGTAAACTTTGAGAACCTGGAAGATATTGGAATTAACCTGGGAGACCCAAGTGACTCAGGATATCCAGCTTCACCCACTTCAGAGACACCGGAGCAGAACCAGCTGACCCATGGTCTGGATTCACCGACGTATTCACCGCAAAGACATAGGAGGGCAGGAAACACAACAACCTCTCCCACAACACTCACTAAGAAAGGGACCTCAAGTTGCAACAGTCTCATCTCTAACTGGAAGGTACTTATGAACAGTGAAGGCAGTCCCTGTGAGGCTCTCCTAGGCAAGGTGGCTAAAGACTATTGTGATGACTTGTTTGCAGAAAAGCAAAACCTTGAAGAAGGTGACCAAAGAGTAGTCATTAATGTCTCAGGGATGATGTATGAGACGACACTTAAAACTCTGAACCAGTTCCCTGATACTCTCCTTGGGGATCCTAAGAAGAGGATTGACTATTTTGACCCCATGAAGAATGAGTATTTTTTTGACCGCA